>JARGYO010005626.1:218657801-218684549 GCA_029206835.1 Rana muscosa | reverse complement strand
GTGTTACTGGGGAGTACGTCCCCCTTTTCCTGACACCTAAAGGGTTCATATGCACAAGCTTTTGTTAGGGTTTGATCTGCTTCCCCCATACAAGTCCGGTGTAAATCACAGGAAACAAGAGAAGCAGCTCAATGCAACTCCCGGAGCAACTGAAAGGCAAATCAGAGTAACGAAGAAATGTGTCCCTAAGCAAACCCCCCCCCCCCACCACAGAGCCCACAAGGGGCAGCCTGACACTCCTGAATGTGGCCCCTCCGGGCTCCGGCATGCACTGCTTCCACCTAGAACTGTCGCACAGCTGTGTGTGTGTGTGTCCCCCCCCCCCCCCGCCGTCCTGTACTGGAGGGAAAAGATCAGATAAATCCTGCCTGTGACCTTGGCCGGGTCTGTTTTTCTTTTCTGTTATCTGTCCACGTGTCTGATCCCATCTCCACTCCAAGGATCTGATTTCCTGACCTTGGAACCGCATGATAAGCTTTATACACCGAGTCCGATAGAACCGCGGCGGGATCGCCACTTGTTGTGTCTGTCCTTTGCTGCGACACCAAGCACACCGATCGCTTTCTGGCTGTGTGTAGGGCCACCTACCACATTACACCTGCCTGCTCTCTGCCCCGGGGTAGGTTGGAGGTTCATCATGCTAAATAAACTGCTCTGCCCTGTCTGGCCACCCATGCAGAGGTCCTGGCTTCAGCTTCCACCAGGGGAACTGCTGTATGCATGTAGCGTGTCTGTACTATTATTATTATACATTTCTATAGTGCTGACATATACCGCAGTGCTGTACAGAGAACACTGAGCCAATCACATCCGTCTCTGTACAGAGGAGCTTACACTCTAATGTCCCCTCCCCCCCACATCACATCAGTCTCTGTACAGAGGAGCTTACACTCTAATATCCCCTCCCCCCACATCACATCAGTCTCTGTACAGAGGAGCTTACACTCTAATGTCCCCTCCCCCACATCACATCAGTCTCTATACAGAGGAGCTTACACTCTAATGTCCCCTCCCCCCACATCACATCAGTCTCTATACAGAGGAGCTTACACTCTAATGTCCCCTCCCCCACAGTCATATCAGTCTCTATACAGAGGAGCTTACACTCTAATGTCCCCTCCCCCCCACATCACATCAGTCTCTATACAGAGGAGCTTACACTCTAATGTCCCCTCCCCCCACATCACATCAGTCTCTATACAGAGGAGACTGATGTGACTGGCTCAGTGTTCTCTGTACAGCACTGCAGTGTATATGTCAGAGCTACAGTTGTGCTCAAAAGTTTGCATACCCTGGCAGAAATGGTGACATTTTTGGATTAATATTGAAAATATGACTGACCATGCCAGAAAACTGTCTTTTATTCGAGGATAGTGATCACACAAAGCCATTTATTATCTCTGTTTTTTTGGATCCTTTTTAAATCACAATAACAGAAATCACCCAAATGGCCCTGATAAAAAGTTTACATACCCTGGAATGTTTTGGCCTTGGTACAGGCATAGAAGGTGGCACACGCGGGTTAAAATGGCAATTAAAGGGTTACCCGTATATACTCGAATATAAGCCGAGGCACCCAATTTTAACCCAAAAAAACCTGGGAAAACGTATTGACTCGAGTATAAGCCTTGGGTGTCCATCTGCATAAAATAAAGAAAAAATATTGCGCTAATCACAAAAATAAGTGAAGAAACGTGCAGAGAAAACAAAACAAAAAAGCTGCTACATAAAATGTGACTAAAATTGATAAACGTGGAATTGGAATGTAGCGCTGTATGAAAAAAAAAAAAAAAAAAAGGGCCGATGATTTAGGGCCTCAAAATAAACAATATCAATATAGTGAGTCCCACACAGTGTCCAGAAATGAATCCGTATTGTGAAGAAAGAACCATAAGGCACTGAAGGGTCATCACATAACTCCTGTAGATAAAGAGAGGTAGAATACTCTTAGCAGAATGTTGACCCCGCATCTCTCCATAAAGAGGACCTGTCACACACCATTCCTATTACAGGGGATGTTTAAATTTCTTGTAATAGGAATAAAAGTGATAAAAAATAAATAAAAAAAAAAGGAAAATAATTGTAAAAAAAAATTAAAATAAGTAAAATAAATAAATATTAAAATAAAAAAAGGAAAACGCCCCTGTCCCCGGTAGGTCGCGATCAGAAGCGAATGCACAAGTAAGTCGCCCACATATGTAAACGCTGTTCAAACCACATATGTGAGGTATCGCCGCGTGCGTAACCTGGTAACCTGTAAAAAAAAAATCAAAGCGTCGCCTATGGAGATTTTTAAGTACTGAAGTTTGGCGCCATTCCATGAGTGTGTGCAATTTTAAAGCGTGACATGTTGGGTATCTATTTACTCTGCGTAACATCATCTTTCATATTTTCCCAAAAAATTGCGCTAAATTTACTGTTTTTTGTTATTTTTTAATTCATGAAACCATTTTTTTTTTTTTTTTTTTTTTTTTAAAAAGGCGTTTGAAAAATTATGGCACAAATATCGTGCAAGAAAAAAAGTTGCAACGGCCGTCATTTTATTCCCTAGGGTGTCTGCTAAAAAAAACATATATAATGTTTGGGGGTTCTGAGTAATTTTCTAGCAAAAGAATGATGATTTGTTCATGTAGGAGAGAAGTGCCGGAATAGGTCCGGTATGGAAGTGGTATAAAAAGCCCGGTGTTGAAGTGGTTAAATCATTGAACAGTACTGACTGGCATAGTCAAGGCTTTGGCTATCCTTTTCCATCTTTATAAAGTTCCATTATCTTGTTACGCAGGTCTTTTGACTGTTCTTTTCTGCCCCCAATGGCTCAGTATCTAGGCTGCTTAGTGCATCCATGTGAGAGCTAACAAACTCATTGACTTTTTATACACAGACACCAATTGTGATTTAAAAAGCCACAAATGTGGGAAATTAAAGGGGTTGTAAAGGTAAAAGTTTTTTCACCTTAATGCATTCTATGCATTAAGGTGAAAAAACATCTGCTGATTAGCGCCCCCTCGCCCCCGTTTACTTACCTGACCCCTCGAAATTCCCGTGGCGTGAACGCGCTGGCTTCTCGGTCAGGCTTCTCGGCTCATTCATTGGTTAATTGAAAGCAGCGCAGCCATTGGCTCGAGCTGCTGTCAATCACATCCAATGACGCGGCGCGCCGGGGGCGGGGCCGAGTGATACAGTGAGCGACTATGGCCGCCGGCTGTATCACGGGAGCGCGCCCGCAAGAACTCCTCACCATGCGAGCTCGCATTGAAGGTGAGGAGTTCTTGCGGGGAGGAGCCGAGAGAGCCGCCGAGGGACCCCAGAAGAGAAGGATCGGGGGCCACTCTGTGCAGAACGAGCTGCACAGTGGAGGTAAGTATAACATGTTTGTTATTTAAAAAAACAAAAAAAAACAAAGCTGTAGTGTTCCTTTTAACCTTTAACCACTTCAGCCCCGGAAGAATTTACCCCCCTTCCTGACCAGGTCACTTTTTGCGATTCGGCACTGCATCGCTTTAACTGACAATTGCGCGGTCGTGCGACGTGGCTCCCTAACAAAATTGACGTCCCTTTTTCCCCCACAAATAGAGATTTATTTTGGTGGTATTTGATCACCTCTGCGGTTTTTATTTTTTGCGCTATGAACAAAAATAGAGCGATAATTTAAAAAAAAAAATGCAATATTCTTTACGTTTTTCTATAATAAATATCCTCCAAAAATATATAAAAAAAAAAATGTCTTCCTCAGTTTAGTCCGATACGTATTCTTCTACATATTTTTGGTAAAAAAAAGTCATATCGTCTACAAAATAGGGGATAGAATTGTAGCATTTTTTTTATATTTTTTTTTTTTATTAGTAATGGGGGCGATCAGTGACACTGGCCAGGAGGGGGTTAACCACTCGGGGGCGAGGAAGGGGTTATGTGTGTCCTAGGGAGTGATTCTAACTGTGGGGGGGCGCAAACAAACTGAAAAACAAACAAACATCAATTGCCGCCACTGTGCCCATTAAACGCAGCCACTGTGCCCAAACGCCACCAGTTTCCCCCCAAATGCAGCCAGTTTCCCCCCAGCCCGGCACTTACCTTCCTCGGGTCAGCGCCGTCGTCCTCCACGCTCCCTCATGTCTTCTCCCTCCCTCGATGTCGCTTCAGCCAATCGGGTTACCGGTAACCAGACCCGGTGAACCTGATTGGCTGAGACGCGTGTCAGTGTTAACCAGGGAACGCACAGCCCGTGTGTCCCCTGGTTAACTATTTGGAAGCCGATTTACAGCCCACAGGCTGTAATCCGGAAGCCTATCAGAGCCGCTGGCACTGATGGACACTTCGAAAAGCCAACGAACTGCTGTTATTCAGATGGCCGGCCATCTGAATAGTGGGCGGCAGCGGCGCCGGCGACAATACATACAATGCATTGTAATGCAATGTATTGTTGACTTGATTGACGGTGCAGGGGAGAGAGGGGGCGGCGCTCCTGCGCCCACTATGGACGCACCGCCACTGGCTACCAGTGACACGACACTGATCACTGCTCCCGATCACAGGGAGCAGTAGATCTCTGTCCTGTCACTAGTCAGAACAGGGAAATGCCTTGTTTACATAGGAATCTCCCTGTTCTGCAGCTCTGTGACACGATCGTGGGGACAACCGGTGGACATCGAGTCCGCGGGACCCGTGGTCACACTCCCGGAGCTCGCGGCGGGCACGCGCAATCCCGCAATTTAAAGGGGACGTACAGCTACGTCCATATGCGCAGCCGTGCCATTCTGCCGACGTAAATAGTCATGCAGCGGTCGGCAAGCGGTTAATTGCCATTGTAACCCGTGTGTGCCACCTTCTGTGTCTGTACCGAGGCCCAAACATTCCAGGGTATGTAAACTTTTGTATCAGGGCCATTTGGGGGACTTTCTGTTATTATGATTTTAAAAGGAGCCAAAAAACGAAGTGATAATTAATGGCTTCATGTGATCGCTATTTTTGAATAAAAGATTTTTTTTTGGCATGATCAGTCATATTCAATATTAATGCCAAAATATCACAATTTCTGCCAGGGTATGCAAACTTTTGAGCACAACTGTATATAAATGTATAATAGTGTGTGACTGTGGGGGAGGGGGGGGGACATTAGAGTGTAAGCTCCTCTGTACAGAGACTGATGTGATGTGGGGGGGAGGGGACATTAGAGTGTAAGCTCCTCTGTATAAAGACTGATGTGATGTGGGGGGAGGGGACATTAGAGTGTAAGCTCCTCTGTACAGAGACTGATGTGATGTGGGGGGGGGGGACATTAGAGTGTAAGCTCCTCTGTACAGAGACTGATGTGATTGTGGGGGGGAGGGGACATTAGAGTGTAAGCTCTTCTGGTACAGAGACTGATGTGACTGTGGGGGAGGGGACATTAGAGTGTAAGCTCCTCTGGTACAGAGACTGATGTGACTGGCTCAGTGTTCTCTGTACAGCACTGCAGTATATGTCAGAGCTATTGAAATGTATAATACTAATGGTGTGAGATTGTGGGGGAGGGGACATTAGAGTGTAAGCTCCTCTGGGACTGGCTCCAGTGTTCTATGTAATGTGGTTCTATACTTTGTCTATCCCTGCAGTATCTTGGACCTCCCGTGGCCTACATCCAGCAAGTCCTGGTGAAGGGGGTGGTATCTCCGTGGGACAAGAACTTCCTGGCTGTGGACGTGTTTCGTTCTCCTTTGTCACGAGTGTTCTCCTTAGTAGAGGAAATCCGGAACCATGTGCTCAGGGACAGGTACTTCCAGCTCCCCGATATCCTGCCGAGGCATTCGCTCAGAATACACCCAGAGATTGGGGGGTCCACGGGTTCAACAAAGGCCTGGGGTTTAATGAAAAAGGAATCGTAGACCCAATGCTGTGAGAGACTAGTAATGTAGTATTAGTGTTGGGTTTTGGTCATTCTAGGTGCTGCTATTGATTACGCTTAAAGTGGAAGCAAACTATATAACTAGTCTTAAAAATGTTGCCACCCCCCTTCCCACTACCTATCCTACCTAACCTATACCTTACCTATTGTAGTCCGCTTCAGTCATGCCAGGTTATCCCACTGGCCCAGCTTTCCTGTGTCAGTGAACAGCTGCTGCAGGGGAAATGAGGGTTCCCCCAGTCCGGTTATGTGATTTCACAGCTCCAGCTCTCCTGTGTCAGTGAGTGGCTGCTGCAGAGGAAAAGAGAGACTGCCGGTCTGGTCATATGATCCTGCAGCTCCAGCTCTCCTGTGTCAGTGAGTGGCTGCTGCAGAGGAAAAGAGAGACTGCCGGTCTGGTCATATGATCCTGCAGCTCCAGCTCTCCTGTGTCAGTGAGTGGCTGCTGCAGAGGAAAAGAGAGACTGCCGGTCTGGTCCTATGATCCCGCAGGCTCCAGCTCTCCTGTGTCAGTGAGTGGCCACTGCAGGGAAAAGGAGGGAGCGCTGGTCAGGTCACGTGATCACGCAGCTCCAGCTCTCTTGTGTCAGTTAATGGTTGCTGCAGGGGAGCGAAGGGGGGCACCGGTCCGGTCACGTGACCCTGCAGCTCCAGCTCTCCTTTTTTTGAGTGGAGTGACCGCTGCAGGGGAAAGGAGGGAGCGTTGTCTGAGCGGCTGCTGCAGGGTATTAGAGGGAGCGCTGGTTTGGTCATGTTATCCCGCAGCTCTAGCTTTCTTGTGTCTGAATGGCCGCTGCAAGGGAAAGAAGGGAGCGCTGGTCTGGCCATGTGATCCTGTAGCTTTAGCGCTCCTGTGCCAGTGAGTAGCTGCTGCAGAGGAAAGGAGGGAGCACTGGTTCAATCGCGTGATCCCGCAGCTCCAGCTCTCCTGTGTCAGTGAGTGGCTGCTGAAGGGGAAATTAGGGTTCCCCCAGTCCAGTTATGTGATTCCCACAGCTCCAGCTCTCCTGTGTCAGTGAGTGGCTGCTGCAGAGGAAAAAAAGAGACTGCCGGTCTGGTCATATGATCCCGCAGCTCCAGCTCTCCTGTGTCAGTGAGTGGCTGCTGCAGAGGAAAAAAAGAGACTGCCGGTCTGGTCATATGATCCCGCAGCTCCAGCTCTCCTGTGTCAGTGAGTGGCTGCTGCAGAGGAAAAAAAGACTGCCGGTCTGGTCATATGATCCCGCAGCTCCAGCTCTCCTGTGTCAGTGAGTGGCTGCTGCAGAGGAAAAGAGAGACTGCCGGTCTGGTCATATGATCCCGCAGCTCCAGCTCTCCTGTGTCAGTGAGTGGCTGCTGCAGAGGAAAAGAGAGACTGACGGTCTGGTCATATGATCCCGCAGGCTCCAGCTCTCCTGTGTCAGTGAGTGGCTGCTGCAGAGAAAAAGAGAGACTGCCGGTCTGGTCATATGATCCCGCAGGCTCCAGCTCTCCTGTGTCAGCGAGTGGCTGCTGCAGAGGAAAAGAGAGACTGCCGGTCTGGTCATATGATCCCGCAGGCTCCAGCTCTCCTGTGTCGGTGAGTGGAGGGAGGAGCCTATGGGTGATGTTGCGGGTTCTAGAATTCACAGCCGTTGTGCGCTCCCTTACACAGGATTACGTGACCCAACCGGAGTGGTTTGAAAATAGGTAAGTACAGAGATAATTGTATACAGAATAGGTAGAAGGAGGGAATATTTTTAAGAATAGTTCTAGTTGGGCTTTTCATTCCAAGGAGGCAATTCTTTCTTCACACAGTGCCAGCTGTTATAAACAAAATATCTTTTCATAAATGGCGTCCATAAAAATGGAATATTGGCCCCCCGAGGTGTCCTTTATCCACTCTATAGTCTTGGCTTTGCTTAGAAAACCCAGAAGAATATCTAAAGCCAGAAGGTTTGGATGGAGCTGTGAAGGGTTAGAACCTCTGTCAGGTGTCCCCACTGGGTAGATTCATCCTTGTTTGTCTTGGTGACCACTTGAGACAAAGTTATGGGAAATATTAATGTCGCCAAAGCAGGAGGTGAGGGGAAAATCTTCCAATAGGGACATAAGAGGGGATCTCCTCTTATTTTGGAGAAGGTTCCTCCTTCCAGTCGGGGCACAGACTGTAAACAGACTGATAGGACTTTCCCTGGTCTACCCGAAACAAACCCATCCGTGTCAAAATATTTGCACAAATAGATGAAATCGGGAGAAGGGATCTGCATGCAATGATGGTTGGGTGGTCGGTGTTCAGCCATTGGTTCTCATATCCTGGATCCCTCTGCAGAGCCGGTCAGAAGAGCCTGGAGGACGTGTGTCTGCAGGTGACCGATCTGCTGCCTGGACTCCGGAAGCTCCGGGACAAACTGCCGGAACATGGCTGCCTCCTCCTGTCTCCGGCCAACTTCTGGCAGAACAACCGCGATCTGTTCAACAACGACCCCGACCTTATCCGGACCATCCAGCAACATGAACCCAAGACCCTGCAGACCTCCGCCACCCTCCGAGGTAAGCAAACCCCTCTCACCTCGCACTGAAGGGCCCCGATTCCTGCTCCGCCCTCTGCGTGCACCCCGATTCCTGCTCTGCGTGCACCCCGATTCCTGCTCTGCGTGCACCCCGATTCCTGCTCCGCCCTCTGCGTGCACCCCGATTCCTGCTCCGCCCTCTGCGTGCACCCCGGGTTCCTGCTCCGCCCTCTGCGTGCACCCCGGGTTCCTGCTCCGCCCTCTGCGTACACCCCGATTCCTGCTCCGCCCTCTGCGTGCACCCCGATTCCTGCTCCGCCCTCTGCGTGCACCCCGGGTTCCTGCTCCGCCCTCTGCGTGCACCCCGGGTTCCTGCTCCGCCCTCTGCGTGCACCCCGGGTTCCTGCTCCGCCCACCCCGGGTTCCTGCTCCGCCCACCCCGGGTTCCTGCTCCGCCCTCTGCGTGCACCCCGGGTTCCTGCTCCGCCCTCTGCGTGCACCCCGGGTTCCTGCTCCGCCCTCTGCGTGCACCCCGGGTTCCTGCTCCGCCCTCTGCGTGCACCCCGGGTTCCTGCTCCGCCCTCTGCGTGCACCCCGGGTTCCTGCTCCGCCCTCTGCGTGCACCCCGGGTTCCTGCTCCGCCCTCTGCGTGCACCCCGGGTTCCTGCTCCGCCCTCTGCGTGCACCCCGGGTTCCTGCTCCGCCCTCTGCGTGCACCCCGGGTTCCTGCTCCGCCCTCTGCGTGCACCCCGGGTTCCTGCTCCGCCCTCTGCGTGCACCCCGGGTTCCTGCTCCGCCCTCTGCGTGCACCCCGGGTTCCTGCTCCGCCCTCTGCCTCCACACCGATTCCTGCTCCGCCCTCTGCCTCCACACCGATTCCTGCTCCGCCCTCTGCCTCCACACCGATTCCTGCTCCGCCCTCTGCCTCCACACCGATTCCTCCTCCACACCGATTCCTGCCTCCACACCGATTCCTGCTGCGCCCTCTGCCTCCACACCGATTCCTGCTTCGCCCTCTGCCTCCACACCGATTCCTGCTCCGCCCTCTGCCTCCACACCGATTCCTGCTCCGCCCTCTGCCTCCACACCGATTCCTGCTCCGCCCTCTGCCTCCACACCGATTCCTGCTCCGCCCTCTGCCTCCACACCGATTCCTGCTCCGCCCTCTGCCTCCACACCGATTCCTGCTCCGCCCTCTGCCTCCACACCGATTCCTGCTCTGCCCTCTGCGTGCACTCCGGGTTCCTGCTCCGCCCTCTGCGTGCACTCCGGGTTCCTGCTCCGCCCTCTGCGTGCACTCCGGGTTCCTGCTCCGCCCTCTGCGTGCACTCCGGGTTCCTGCTCCGCCCTCTGCGCGCACCCCGGGTTCGTGCTCCGCCCTCTGCGCGCACCCCGGGTTCGTGCTCCGCCCTCTGCGCGCACCCCGGGTTCCTGCCCCGCCCTCTGCGCGCACCCCGGGTTCCTGCCCCGCCCTCTGCGCGCACCCCGGGTTCCTGCCCCGCCCTCTGCGCGCACCCCGGGTTCCTGCCCCGCCCTCTGCGTGCACCCTGTGGGGTGTGGTGGTTCACTTTAAATTTGAATTATCTTATTAATTGTTGTTCCTCCCTTTTTTTTTTTTTTTTTTTTTTTTTCTTTTATCATTTATTAATTGGCCCCATTTGTAAAATAGTTTTTTTCTTTGAACAGATTTGCTGTTTGGGGTTCCGGGAAAGCAGAGCGGAGTCAGTCTGTACAACCGCAAGCGGATCGTGTCCCTACACCATCACCCTGGTGCTGCGCAGATATGACGCCAAGTGAGTAAACCGGGGGAACGCCGGCTGTGGTCTCGCTCTCTCATGACTCCATGCCGTCTGTTGCATAAAAAAATGTTTTCCAGCAAGAACTCCTCTGTGTCTTTTATTAATCTCTCCAGTATCTTCCCAACTATAGAAGTTACATTACCAGGTCTATAGTTACTTGGTAAAGACTTTGTTCCCTTTTTAAATATAGGCACCACATTGGCCCTGCGCCAATCCAGTGCTACTATTCCTGTCATTAACGAGTCCCTAAAAATGAGATACAATGGCTTTGAAATTCCAGAGCTCAATTCTTTTAGGATCCGTGGCTGTACGCCATCTGGTCCAGGTGCTTTATCCACCTTTATTCTGTCTAATGGCGCGTACACACGAACGGATTTTCCGCCGGCAAAAACTTGGATGGTTTTTCCGCCGGAATTCCGCTCAAGCTTGGCTTGCATACACACGGTCAGACAAACGTTCTCCGAACTTTCGTGCGTTAAGAACGCGGTGACGTACAACACTACGACGAGGCAAGAAAAAGAAGCTCAATGCTTCCGAGCATGCGTCGAATTGTTTCCGAGCATGCGTGTTTTTTTTGGGTTTTTTTTCGGTTGGAATTGCATACAGGCGAACGGATTTTCCGAACAAATTTTTTTCCGTTGGGAAAAATAGAGAATGGGCTCTCTATCTAAGTCAGTCGGAAATTCCGACAGAAAAAGTCAGATGGGGCATACACACGGTCGGAATATCCGACGAAAAGCTCCCATCGGACTTTTTCTGTCAGAAATTCCGACCGTGTTTTTCCGCGGCATTAATATTCCTGGACCATATCACTTTTGAGCCCTTGTGGATCATTTGGGGCTGTGTCACTACCACCCCCATTATGGACCTGAGCTCCCCCCCCCCCCCCCCCATGATCCTTTGTATACACAGAGCTGAAGAAAGTATTTAATAAATTAGCCTTCTCTTTGTCCCCAGTCACCCACTCTCTAGATTATTTTGTAAAGGGCCTACATGCTCAGACTTGACCTTTTTACTATTAATATATTTGAAGAATTTTTGGGGGTTTGTCCTATGTTTTGCAATCTGACGTTTTTGAATTTTTGCATCCTTGATTTCCTTTTTACATATTCTGTTATATTCTTTGTAGCATTTAAACGATAGTGTTCCCTGCTCTTGCGCGTGATCCCTGGGCGTGCGCCACTGATCCCTGCTCTTGCTCGTGATCCCTGGGCGTGCGCCACTGATCCCTGCTCTCGCGCGTGATCCCTGCTCTCGCGCCGCTGATCCCTGCTCTCGCGCCGCTGATCCCTGCTCTCGCGCCGCTGATCCCTGCTCTCGCGCCGCTGATCCCTGCTCTCGCGCCGCTGATCCCTGCTCTCGGGCCGCTGATCCCTGCTCTCGGGCCGCTGATCCCTGCTCTCGGGCCGCTGATCCCTGCTCTCGGGCCGCTGATCCCTGCTCTCGGGCCGCTGATCCCTGCTCTCGGGCCGCTGATCCCTGCTCTCGGGCCGCTGATCCCTGCTCTCGGGCCGCTGATCCCTGCTCTCGGGCCGCTGATCCCTGCTCTCGGGCCGCTGATCCCTGCTCTCGGGCCGCTGATCCCTGCTCTCGGGCCGCTGATCCCTGCTCTCGGGCCGCTGATCCCTGCTCTCGGGCCGCTGATCCCTGCTCTCGCGCGTGATCCCTGCTCTCGCGCGTGATCCCTGCTCTCGCGCCGCTGATCCCTGCTCTCGCGCCGCTGATCCCTGCTCTCGGGCCGCTGATCCCTGCTCTCGGGCCGCTGATCCCTGCTCTCGGGCCGCTGATCCCTGCTCTCGGGCCGCTGATCCCTGCTCTCGGGCCGCTGATCCCTGCTCTCGGGCCGCTGATCCCTGCGCTCGCGCGTGATCCCTGGGCGCGGGCCGCTGATCCCTGGGCCTGCGCACACCCTGATACAACTGACCCTTTCAGAGCAAACATGCTGATGCGGCCCATGATGAAATTGAGTTTGACACCCTTGCCCTACATCATGGGTACTCAACCTGCAGCCCTACAGCTGTTGTTGCAGAACTGCAAGTCCCATGAGGCATTGCAAGGCTGACCGTTACAAGCGTGACCCCCAAAAGCAGAAGCATGATGGGACTTGTAGTTCCACAACAGCTGGAGGGGCACAGGTTGAGCGCCCATGCCCTATGTCATTGTCCAATCTTTTACAGGGGTAAGTGGTTGGGAGGAGCCAACAAGTGCTCCACCCCTCCTGTTCTGCACCTACCAGCTGCAGTGCGATCCGCTGTTTCTATTACAGGAAGTACTGCATGTCTGGCACCGCAAGCACAGGTCTGAACCCATGGTTAGCGTTGGCAGGAAGCAGGGATACAGCAAGGAGACTGGCAGGATCTCCAGGTCTTTAGACTGTATTTGGCATTCACTCTATAAAAGAGGTTGAGATATAAAATGATATAAAAGATATAAAATGTACTGAGGGGAATTGACTTTAGGAAAGTTATTTTTTGGAGTTTACCATTCACTTTAAAGGTCCAGCTGTAAAAAAAAAAGAAAAAAATTTTAAAACACTGTAGCTGCTGACTTTTAATAAGCACACTTACCTGTCCTACTCACCTGCAATGTCGGCCGCCCGAGGCCGATCCGTCCATCGGGGATCGGGTTCCTGGCGCCGCCATTCGAAGTAAGGGAAACAGGCAGTGGAGCCTTGCGGGGCTTCACTGCCTGTTTCCTACTGCGCATGCGCGAGTCGCGCCACGCTCTGTGAATGGCCCGGCTGCCTTCTGGGACACACACACAGGTCCCAGAAGACAGCGCACCCAAATGTCCTAGAAGACAACGCGAGGAGAAGACTACCGCGTTCTAGGAAGTGGCAGATTAGGATGATCTGCCTAGCAACAGCCATTTCTGGTAATTATAAAAAAAAAAATTATTTATTTTTTTCACATTTTTTGGACCTTTTTTGTGTAATTTTTTTTTTTTTTTTTTTTTTTGGGGTGGACCTCCGCTTTAATTCACACGTCAAATAATAAATGTGAATCCTCTAACTATGTGAAGGATTTGGAAACCCGTTTGTCTCTCACACACCTGCCACGCTGCAGAGCCAGGTTGGTGACACCGTTGGTGTCACCAACCTTTCAGTTTTGCGTCACTGCCTGTTGGGTTATGAAGGAGTGGAGCGGTGCTGGTGATGAATTTCCTGTAAGTGTTTTTCTTTTATTGTATTTTTTTTTTTTTTTCAGGTTTCTGAACAGTCTGCGGTCCCATCTGACACAGCTGTATCCTCACACCAACAGCACCTCCCGGGGGAAGAACACGGTCCACGTCCATTTCAAGGAAGAGATCGGCATCGCCGAGCTGATCCCTCTGGTCACCACCTACATCATCCTGTTTGCTTATATTTATTTCTCCACTAGTGAGTACATCTCTCCACAATTTATATCATTAGCGTTGCTGCCGAATTGCTGGACCTCCTCAGGTGTAACTGATTTGATTCGTATGGAGCCTCTCCAAGTCCTACAGATAGAGAGCCGCACTGAGGTCACCATCCATAGCTGAGCAGCAAGCCGTATTATGTTAACCCCTTCAGCCCCGGAAGAATTTAACCCCCCCCTTTCCTGACCAGAGCGCTTTTTGCGATTCGGCACTGCGTCGCTTTAACTGACAATTGCGCGGTCGTGGCGACGTGGCTCCCGAACAAAATTGACGTCCTTTTTTCTTTATCGTACACCACGGGACACAGAGCTAGTCATTACATAATGGGTTAAGGGTCACCAGCGGTGATTGGACACTGGCACAACCAATGGAAGACAGTTCCCCTCCATATAACCCCTCCCATCAGGGAAGTACCTCAGTTTTTTCGCCAGTGTCGAAAGGTGTTGGACGCGTTAGGAGGTGCTAAAGGAAAGCTCTACCAAAGAGACCCTCTGGGGGTAAAAGAGCTATGCTTTCGGATCCATCCAAGACGCCTACAAATGAGCTGAATCTGGATGGGATCCGGGCCTCATCCATGAGGCGTCGCCTGTAATGTCTCTCTTCGGAGGACTGGGCTCTAAGATCCAGCACTTTCGCTATTTCGCTATAAAGTCCTGGTAAGAGTCTTGTACAAGGCCCAGGGGAGAGGTATCCTTTAAATAGGAACCCATATCCCTGAAGGTTGGCACACATAGCCCACCGTGAAGGGTGAAGTTTGGTATCTGTCTGAAATCTTTCAGCAGAAAAACCTGCGGCGTGGATAAGGTGAGATTAGAAGGTCCATAACTAGGTTGGGACCTTTTTCAAAAAATGGATGTCTTCTTTTTTTCCACCACTGGGGGGAGTAAAGAGCTGAATATACTCACCTCACTCTGTTCAGTGTCGGCTTCGGCGAAGTACACTGCTCGTCACCTCCGCTGCTGAGCTTGCTGGGGCACCCCGATCCTCCTTTCGGTGGCCGACCAGACACCTGCAGATGCAGGTAAGTGGGAACAAGGGCTGATGAGAGTCCTCTCTCACTATGGCCATCGCCATAGCGCTAAGGGCCGCGCGCGCGCGGGAGCGCGCTTTATCGGAGGGGGGGCGAAGGCGTGCGCGGGCACGTGGCGCGCGCAGGCACAGAAACGGCGCCAAATTTAAAAGACTGTCAGTGTGAGAAGCACTGCAGCAGCAAGCAAGCTCGTTAGTTCTCTTGTTCCTGGCAGAGAAACACAGCAGCTATACAGGGACGTAAGACTCCATGTGGTTGGATTGGGTACTTCCTAGAAGACATCCATGTTATGCATAGTTATGTGTTAAAAGTTGCATACTTAATGTATTTGCTAAACTGAACACGGTAGTATATGCATTTAGGTACCTTGTATTTTGTCTAAACAGTAAGCCTTCCAGGGGAAGTAATGCGGACAAAAAGAGATAAGAAAGCACCACCGCCTGAGAGGAGGCTCTAGCTGTGCTGACTCGGTACCTTCCTCTCCTGTGTTGCCAAATGCACCTGTACAGGATGAGCCATTACCTCTGTCAGGTATGGCGGCTTCCCCAGTGAAGCCTGGGCCTGTATATGTCACTGAGGACACTTTATCAGCTGCCCTAAATAATCTGGAGGAAAAAATTGCTACCTTAATCGCTAAGTCCTCTAAAAAGGACAATAAGCGAAGCAGGTCTCTTCCAGTATTGGACCTCCCTTCAGAAGTACCTGAGGGAGGAGGATGAGGAGGAGGAGGCTACATCAGCAGAGGATGAGGAGCCAGATTTTAAGGTCACAGGTACAATGCTATAGCAGTGCATTTAAGTTAACCTCTGCGGAGGTAACGGAATTACCTGTCTCCTCCCTAGGGTCATTAAGATCCCTGCAAGGTGCATGCTCCTTCCCGGTTCATCCGTTACTAGAGGATCTAATATACGCAAACTGGCAACATCCAGATAAGCGTTTCTCACCTCCAAAAAGGTTTAACATTCTTTATCCTATGGGGGAAAATTTTTTAAAGAAATGGAGCCTGCCTGCGGTAGTTGCGGCTATTTCTTGTGTAAATAAAAACCTGACATGTCCGGTGGATAATGTACAAGGGTTTAAAAGATCCTTCTGAGAGGAAGTTGAAATCCTCCTTCCTTTTGGCCGGCTCAATTATCCAACCTGCAGTAGCAGCAGTCGGTATGTGTCAGGTCATCAGCCAACAGGTAAAGCAGGGGCTGAAGGAACTGCCTTCAGAGCAGGCTAGAAATTGGGAAAATTTGCCTAAAGCCTTATGCTTCACAGTGGATGCCATGAGAGATTCTATCATACAGGCATCACGCCTTACACTCCAGCTGGTACAGATGCGCAGAGTACTTTGGCTTAAGCATTGGTCAGCGGAGACCCCATGCAAAAAGCTGTTGGCAAGTTCCCGTACCATGGCGAACGCCTATTTGGGGAAGATTTAGAAAAATATATACAGAAGATATCAAGTGGTAAAACGACTTTTACCTGAGAGAAAGAAAAACAAGAGATCTTGTTTTAAACGCTCTCTCCCCAGCTCCCGGGAAATCTGACTCCAACCAGTGGCGGCGGCCTGTTTTAGCCGCCCACAAAAGCCAAGGGGCAAGCTCAGAAGAACAAGAAGCCGTGGGGTGCAAGAGCTAATAAGCAAGCCCCCAAAGCCTCTCAGTGAAGGGGCGCCCCCGCTCGGCCGAGTGGGAGGAAGGCTTTATCAGTTCTGAGCGACTTGGGGGTCAGAAATCCAGGACAATTGGGTAGTATCCACAATATCCTCAGGGTACAAACTGGAATTTCGAGAGATCCCACCTTCTCAATTCCGAGGTTCAAGACTCTCCAAGGATCCACAAAAAAGAGAATCCTTCTTCAAAGGTTTGAATCACTTAATGGCTCAAGGGGTAGTTACAGACGTACCCCAAAAAGAGCGAGGTGCAGGTTTTTACTCAAACCTCTTTGTGATTCCAAAGCCAAATGGAGATGTCAGACCCATCCTGGATCTAAAATCCCTAAATCGGTTCCTGAACGATCGCCATTTTCGAATGGAAACGATCCGATCTGTGGCCGCCACTTTAAAGGGCGGAAAATTCATGGCGCCCATAGATATCAAGGACGCACATTTACACATACCCATCCTCCCCGCTCACCAAAGATTCCTAAGGTTTGCGGTAGAAGATCGCCACTTTCAATTTGTGGCTCTGCCGTTTGGTGTAGCCACCGCGCCCAGAGTATTCACAAAGGTGCTAGCTCCTCTGTTAGTAACCTAAGAACACGGGGCATTGCGGTAACAGCCTATCTGGACGATCTACTAGTAATAGATCAGTCAAAGGACGGATTGGATCACGCTGTACACACTACAGTAGGATACCTGGAGCATTTAGGATGGATTATAAATTTACAAAAATCCTCTCTCCAGGCCCAAAGAAGGATAGTGTACCTGGGCATGATCATAGATACAGCCCAAAACGGGGTATACCTGCCAGAACCGAAGATACAGTCTCTGAAAGACCTGATCCACAAGGTCAAAGCAAACAAGAGGCCGTCTATTCGCCTTTGCATGAGACTATTGGGAAAGATGGTAGCCTCCTTCGAGGCGGTCCCTTACGCCCAGTTTCATTCGAGACTACTTCAAGGCAATATTTTAGCTTCCTGGAACAGGAAGAGCCAAGCTCTGGATATACCCATGCGCCTGTCCTCACAAGTACGCCACAGCTTCGATTGGTGGCTAGAAGCCAGGAATTTACGGAAGGGAAAGTCCTTCCTCCCAGTGGCCTGGAAGGTGGTATCTAGGGATGCCAGCCTATCGGGCTGGGGTGCAGTATTCGAGGAGGCTTCTACCCAGGGAACCTGGGCCAAGACTCAGGGGATCCTGCCCATCAATGTGCTAGAGATCCGGGCGGTATATCTAGCCCTCAAAACCTGGACATACAGGTTACAGGGCTACCCAGTTCGGGTTCAATCCGACAATGCTACTGCAGTAGCTTACATCAATCACCAAGGAGGCACCCGCAGTCGGGCAGCCCAAAGAGAGGTGAACCGGATCCTGGCATGGGCAGAAGAGCATGTACCTTGCCTTTCTGCAATCTTCATTCCAGGGATAGAAAATTGGCAAGCAGACTACCTGAGTCGTCAGCAGCTGCTACCAGGAGAGTGGTCTCTTCACCCCGAGATCTTTCAGGCCATATGTCTGAGATGGGGAAACCCAGATGTAGACCTGCTAGCTGCCAGGTTCAACAAGAAATTGGACAACTTTGTGTCCAGAACGAGAGATCCTCTAGCCTACGGGACAGACGCTCTAATAAAACAGACGCTCTAATAACTCCATGGAATCAGTTCTCACTGATCTATGCATTCCCTCCGATCCCTCTTCTACAAAGACTGCTCCGCAGGATCAAGGAGGAGGGAATACCAGTAATCCTAGTGGCCCCAAAACTGGCCCAGGAGGCCTTGGTACGCCAAGATTGTAAAAATGGCGATAGGAAGGCCCTGGAAGTTTCCACTCCGACACGACCTGCTGTCACAGGGTCCAGTATTCCACCCTTCCTTACAAAGGCTAAAGTTGACTGCCTGGCTGCTGAGACCCACATTTTTAAAAAGAGAGGGGTCTCTGGTCCGGCTCTTTCTACGCTCATTAATGCTAGAAAGCCAGCCTCCAGACTCATCTATCATAGAGTCTGGAAAGCATACGTTTCCTGGTGTGAATCCAGATGTTGGAATCCTCAGAAGTATGAAATAAGTAGGATTCTTGCTTTTTGCCAGTTAGGAGTGGATATGAAATTAGCCCTTAGCACCATCAAAGGGCAAATATCGGCTCTATCAGTCTTCTTTCAGAGACCATTGGCATCTCACTCCCTAGTTCGGACATTCATTAAGGGGGTACTGAGGATAAATCCTCCAGTTAGGACTCCCTTGTGTCCATGGGATTTGAATTTGGTATTGTCAGTGTTGCAAAAGCAACCTTTTGAACCTATTCGCCATATTCCTTTAATTATATTAAGTAGGAAGTTGGCCTTTCTGATTGCTATAGCTTCTGCTAGGAGAGTATCAGAGCTAGCAGCTCTTTCTTGTAAAGAGCCTTATTTAATTTGTCACAAGGACAAAATCGTACTACGACCCCATCCGGCTTTTCTACCTAAGGTGGTGTCGGCTTTTCACTTGAATCAAGACATTGTTCTGCCTTCCTTTTTTCCAAACCCGCGGACGGCGGGGGAAAAATTATTACACTCTCTAGATCTAGTGAGAGCGGTAAAGGTGTATCTGCAAGCAACCGCTCAGATACGTAAAACAGATGTTTTGTTTATTTTACCAGATGGGCCCAAGAAGGGCCAAGCGGTATCAAAATCCACCATTTCCAGGTGGATTAGACAAGTAATTGTTCAAGCTTATGGTTTAAAGAACAGGACTCCTCCTTTTCCTGTTAAGGCGCACTCTACCAGGGCGATAGGTGCTTCATGGGCAGTGCACCACCAGGCTTCGATGGCTCAGATCTGTAAAGCTGCAACTTGGTCTTCAGTCCATACATTTTCCAAATTCTATCAAATAGATGTGAAAGGACATGAGGATTCCGCCTTTGGGCGAAGTGTGCTGCAGGCAGCAGTATAGGGCTTCTGGTCCGCAAGCGGCCTGTTTTGATCTGTGTCTCCCCCCCTTCATATGAGCATTGCTCTGGGACGTCCCATTATGTAATGACTAGCTCTGTGTCCCGTGGTGTACGATAAAGAAAATAGGATTTTTATAACAGCTTACCTGTAAAATCCTTTTCTTGGAGTACACCACGGGACACAGAGGTCCCCCCCTTCTTATGGGAACCTTACTGCTTTGCTACAAAACTGAGGTACTTCCCTGATGGGAGGGGTTATATGGAGGGGAACTGTCTTCCATTGGTTGTGCCAGTGTCCAATCACCGCTGGTGACCCTTAACCCATTATGTAATGACTAGCTCTGTGTCCCGTGGTGTACTCCAAGAAAAGGATTTTACAGGTAAGCTGTTATAAAAATCCTATTTTTCCCACAAATAGAACTTTCTTTTGGTGGTATTTGATCACCTCTGCGGTTTTTATTTTATGCGCTATAAACAAAAATAGAGCGACAATTTTGAAAAAAAAAAAGCAATATTTTTTTACTTTTTGCTATAATAAATATCCCCAAAAATCTATAAAAAAAAAAAAATTTCCTCAGTTTAGGCCGATACGTATTCTTCTACATATTTTTTTTTACCAAAAATATCGCAATAAGCGTATATTGATTGGTTTGCGCAAAAGTTATAGCGTCTACAAAATAGGGGATAGTTTTATGGCATTTTTATTAATCTTTTATTTTTTGCGCTATAAACAGAAAAAAGAGCGACATTTTTGAAAAAAAAAAGCAATATTTTTTACTTTTTGCTATAATAAATATCCACCAAAAATCTATAAAAAAAATAAATAAAAATTTCCTCAGTTTAGGCCGATACGTATTCTTCTACATATTTTTGGTAAAAAAAAAATCGCAATAAGCGTTTATTGATTGGTTTGCGCAAAAGTTATAGCGTCTACAAAATAGGGGATAATTTTACGGCATTTTTATTATTATTATTATTATTATTTTATTATTATTATTATTAGTAATGGCGGCGATCAGCGATTTTTATCGGGACTGCGACATTATGGCGGACACATCGGACACTTTTGACACTATTTTGGGACCATTGTCATTTATACAGAGATCAGTGCTATAAAAATGCCCTGATTACTGTGTAAATGACACTGGCAGGGAAGGGGTTAAAGTGGACTTCCACCCAGAATTTTTTTTTTTTTCACCCAAAAAACCTAAAAAAAAATAGATTTTTATTTTTATAGACTCACCCGAAATACCCGTTGCTATGCGGGAAGTCCGTAATCTGCCTCTTCCGTAACCGCAGTCTTGTTTTCTTCCCCATCCTTCTAGTGAATGGGGCGCGCTGCTTTCTGGGAACTGGTGTGTAATCCCAGAGAGCAGCCGGCCCATTCACAAGTCGGCGCGAGACTCGCACATGCGCGGTAGGAAACAGGCGGCTTCACTGCCAGTTTCCCTTAGTGAGGATGGCGGCGCGGGACCTGCACTGACCGAGAGATTGGCATCGGGGGGACCATCAGCGTGGGCGAGTAGGACAGGTAAGTGTCCTGATTAAAAAGTCAGCAGCTACAGTGTTAGTAGCTGCTGACTTTAAAGAATAAAAATAAAAAAATTGTGGGTGGAGCTCCGCTTTAAACACTAGGGGGGCGATCAAGGGGTTATTTGTGTGTCCTAGGGAGTGATTCTAAGGCCCCTTTCACACTGGGGCGAGCAGGGCTGTGACGGTAAAGCGCTGCTATTTTTAGCTGCGCTTTACCGTCAGAATTGCGGTGCAGTATTCGGCCGCTAGCGGTGCTGTTTTAACCCCAGCTAGAGGCCGAAAAAGGGTTAAAAACCTCTGCGGTATAGCCGCGCTGTCTCATTGATTTCAATGGGAAGGAGGGGTAAACGCACCGCTCCAAAGATGCGGCTAGCAGGACTTTTGGAGCGGTCCTGTCAGCGCACCGCCTCAGTGTGAAAGCCCTCAGGGCCTCACACTAAAGAGACAGCAGCCGCTGTTTAGGGTCGGTTTGCAGGCGCTATTTTTTTAACGCAATAGCGCCTGCAAACCGCCCCAGTGTGAAAGGGGCCTGACTGTGGGGGGGATGGGCTACCACTGACATGACAGCGATCACTGCTCCCGATCACAAGGAACAGACGATCAGTGTCCTGTCACAAGGCAGAACAGGGAAATGCCTTGTTTACATAGGAATCTCCCCGTTCTGCAGCTCCGTGACACTAGCGAGCATCGAGTTCACCGCTCACGGAGCACGCGGCGGGCGCTCGCATGCGCCTGCACGGCAGCAAATTCAAAGCGGTGTACAGGTACGTTGCTTTGCCCAGCCGTGCCATTCCGCTGACGTATATCGGCGGTCGGCAAGTGGTTAAAGCTGAACTCCAACCTTGTCCTTCTTTTTTTTCCCCTCCCACTTGTAGCAATGTTCTCTCTGATATTGAAAAACTGATCATCTCCACGGAATACCCCTTTAAATTTTGAGCTGGCCTTCATTTCCTGTCTGTCTGACTCCAATCATCATCAATCCCCTCTCCTCTCCTCTCGATTCACACTATCGTCGGCCTGCTTCTCCATTTCCTTTTTCTTACATCGATCATTTTTACTCTTCATTATGTGTGGTCGTGATCTAAAGGGCTGACGTCAAGTCACTGTACTGCTGATTCTAAGCATTTATATAAAAGAACACATGCCTGACATCCCTTCGGAGATGCATTCTCCTCCCTGCTTGGGTGCTGCAGACTTTTTAGCAGAGCAAATCAGGTTTAGCATTTGCTTTATTACACTCATTACTATGTAATTTACTCATTACGCTCAACAGATTGCACAGCTAAACTCTGTGGTGGCTGGTGGGGTATGCACGTCTAAAGGGATGCTGGGGATGTGTTCTTTCGTATAACACAGTGGTCTCCAAACTGCGGCCCTGGGGCCGGATGAGGCCCTTTGCCTGTCTTTATCTGGCCCTTGGGTCACTACTCCCAAAGATACAAGACACTATTCTGCCAACTGACATCAGCAATGAAGCCCAATATCTCTCACTGACACCAATAATGGGACGCTATTCCTCCCACTGATACTAACGATGGGGTATTATTCCTCCCCTCCCAATGATACCAATGATGGGGTATTATTCCTCCCCTCCCAATGATACCAATGATGGGGTATTATTCCTCCCCTCCCAATGATACCAATGAAGGGGCATTGTTCCTTCCAATTAAACCAATGAAGGGGCATTGTTCCTTCCAATGATACCAATGATGGGGCACTGCTTCTCCCCAATACCAATTATGGCGAGGTTTACTCCCACCGATGCCAAAAAAATTCCACTACCACTGGTCACAGTCCAGCCCCCTTAAAGTCTGAAGGTCATTAAACTGGCCCTTTGTTTAGAAAGTTTGGAGACCCCTGCTATAACACATCAGGAAGGGTGCTGTAATTTTTTTTTTTTTTTACAGGAGCCTGCTGGCCCTTCCCCACCAAACTCGCTCTTAAGCCTCGTACACACGATCAAGTTTTCCGCGGACAAAGCCTCAGACTTTTGTCCCAAGGGCGTTGGCCATGAACTTGTCTTTGCATACAAACGGCACAGAATTTTTACGTGATTTTTCAGCTCTTTAGCGCCACCCTTTGGGCACCTTCTGCTAATGTCGTGTTTGGTAAGCATTGATTCTGAGCATGCAGTACTTTTGTCCGACGGACTTGTGTACACTGGATCGGAAAAATCCGACAACAGACCTTTGTCCACGGAAAATTTTTAACGCCTGCCATCCAACGGATTTTTAACGCCTGCCATGGTGCCTACAAACGGTCAGATTTTCCGCCAACAGCCTGTCATCGCGCGATTCCCGTCGGAAAATCTGATCGCGTGTACGAGGCTTCAGTATTGAGAAAAGACCAGCAATACAGACGCAGTTGATGAAAAGCGGTATCTCAAAGAATGCTCCTGGGTGCAAACGTAAGCATTGGGGGAGGGGGGTGTGTCATCTGTCCCAAACCGCAGGTGATCAAACGCCTGCGGACAGCTGAGGCCACTGTCAGCCTATCATTGCTTTTGTAAACAGCTGCATCTACCCATTACTCTAGATCAGTGATGGTGAGCCTTGGCACCCCAGATGTTTTGGAACATTGGCATTATAAAGGGGATTAACTCCGGAGATAAAACGATAATTCTCCCGCTCTACAAGACTCTGGTCCGGCCGCACCTGGAGTATGCCGTCCAGTTCTGGGCACCAGTCCTCAGGAAGGATGTGCTGGAAATGGAGAAGAGTACAAAGAAGGGCAACAAAGCTAATAAAGGGTCTGGAGCATGAGTGCTCAACCTTTGGCCCTCCAGCTGTTGGCAAACTACAGTTCCCACCCTGTCTCTGCCTTTGGAAGTCCTACTTTTTACCTGTCAGCCTTGCAATGCATTGTGGGACGTGTAGTTCCGCAGCAGCTGGGGGGCCGCAGGTTGAGCACCCATGATCTGGAGGATATTAGTTATGAGGAAAGGTTGTGAGCTCTGAACTTATTCTCTCTGGAGAAGAGACGCTTGAGAGGGGATATCAATTTACAAACTGGTGACCCCACAATAGGGAGAAAACGTTTTTGCGAAAGGGGGTTTAACAAGACACGTGGCCACTCATTAAAATGAGAAGAAAAGAGGTTTAACTTAAACTATGTAGAGGGTTCTTTACTGTAAGAGTGGCAAGGATGTGGAATTCCCTTCCACAGGCGGTGGTCTCGATGATGGTTTAAAAAAAGATTAGATAATCGCCTGAACGACCACAACATACAGGGATATACAATGTAATCCTGACATATACCGTATTTATCGGCGTATAACACGCACCCTAATTTTAAGAGGGTAGTTTAAGTAAAAAATGTTTTCACAGCCCCCCCTATCCAGTATACACCCCCCCTATCCAGTATACACCCCCCCCTATCCAGTATACACCCCCCCTATCCAGTATACACCCCCCCTATCCAGTATACACCCCCCCATCCAGTATACAACCCCCCCTATCCCAGTATACAACCCCCCCTATCCAGTACACAACCCCCCCTATCCAGTACACATCCCCCCCCTATCCAGTACACATCCCCCCCCCTATCCAGTACACATCCCCCCCCCTATCCAGTACACACCCCCCCCCCTATCCAGTACACATCCCCCCCCTATCCAGTACACATCCCCCCCCCTATCCAGTACACATCCCCCCCCCATCCAGTACACATCCCCCCCCCATCCAGTACACATCCCCCCCTATCCAGTACACATCCCCCCCCTATCCAGTACACATCCCCCCCCCCTATCCAGTACACATTCCCCCCCCTATCCAGTACACATTCCCCCCCTATCCAGTACACATTCCCCCCTATCCAGTACACATTCCCCCCTATCCAGTACACATTCCCCCCTATCCAGTACACATTCCCCCCTATCCAGTACACATCCCCCCCCCCTATCCAGTACACATCCCCCCCCCTATCCAGTACACAGCCCCCCCATACATTATACATCCCCCCATCCATTATATATCCCCCATCCAGTATACATCCCCCCCTCCCCAGTATACATCCCCCCCTATCCAGTACACAGCCCCCCATCCATTACACAGCCCCCCCATACATTATATATCCCCCATCCATTATACATCCCCCCCCATACATTATACATCCCCCCCCCTTCCCAAGTATATACCCCTCATACATTATACAGCCCCCCCATACATTATACATCCCCCCTTCCCAAGTATATACCCCCCCATACATTATACAGCCCCCCCCTCCCCAGTATACATCCCCCCATACATTATACAGCCCCCCTCCCCAGTATACATCCCCCCATACATTATACAGCGCCCCCATACAGTACACAGCCCCTCTGCACTCCCAGGAGACCCCCAGTCTCCTGGGACAGTGCTGCCAGCATTCTCTACAGTTAAGTGAGAAAAAAATAAATCACTGTCAGCCCCTTCCACACACAGCTCCTCCTCCTGTGTCACTCCTATTGCAAAACGAAGCTTCCATATACCTCAATAGCTCAGTTTTTTTTCCACTGACCTGGTCACATGACTGTTCTCTGATGTTACACAGATGGTCATGTGACCGCTCTCCTCCAATCAAAGCTACACTCGGAGGAGGAGAGCAGGCATAAAAAACGTAGCTATAGAGATGTTTAAAAGCTTCGTTTTACACAATGACACCGACACAGGAGGAGCGGTGTACAAGGGGCTGGCAAGTGACAGTTTTTTTCTCAACTTCATACTATGCAGGGAGCGCTGTTCCAGGGCCAGGGGAGGCGGGACGGCCAGCCTGACACCCCCCCAATGGGTGGCTCCTGGGGGCGGACCGCCCGATCCCCGCCCTCTGTTGGCAGAACATGATATTGGCGTATAACTGTTTACCCTCCGTTTTCAGGGGAAAAAAGTATGTGTGCTATACGCCGATAAATACGGTATTCACACACGTAGGTTGGACTTGGTGCACGATTCCCTGGTGGTTTCAATTGGAGCGTAAGTAACGCGATGACTACACAGGGAATCGTGCACCAGGACGCCGCTACAGGGGCTATTTCGTTCAGGGCCGATTACCCTTCTAATCAATCGCGGCGGAGGCTCTTTACCACGTGATCAGCTGTGTCCAATCACAGCTGATCACAATGTAAACAGGAAGAGCCGTTGATCGGCTCTTCCTCACTCGCGTCTGACAGACGCGAGCCGATCGGCGGCTCTTCTGACAGGGGGGTTCGTGCTGATTGTTTATCAGCGCAGCCCCCCTCGGATGCCCACACTGGACCACCAGGATGCCGCCCAGGACCACCAGGGAAGCACCTAACGTGTGGATGGCCAGGTAAGTCCCCCATGGCCATCCACATGTACAATAGTATGAACAACATATGCCGATCAGTGCCCACAAATGGGCACTGACTGTCACCATCATGGCACAAAAAAATGTGATGCCCAGCAATTCCACCCACCAGTGTCCATCAGTGCCACCTATCGGTGCCCGTCAGTGCCACCCATAAGTACCCATCAGTGCCGCCTCATTGGTGCCACCTCATTGGTGCCCGTCGGTGCAGCCATATCAGTGCCCGTCGGTGCAGCCATATCAGTGCCCGTCGGTGCAGCCATATCCGTGCCCGTCGGTGCAGCCATATCCGTGCCCGTCGGTGCAGCCATATCCGTGCCCGTCGGTGCAGCCATATCCGTGCCCGTCGGTGCAGCCATACCCGTGCCCGTCGGTGCAGCCATACCCGTGCCCGTCGGTGCAGCCATACCCGTGCCCGTCGGTGCAGCCATACCCGTGCCCGTCGGTGCAGCCATACCCGTGCCCGTCGGTGCAGCCATACCCGTGCCCGTCGGTGCAGCCATACCCGTGCCCGTCGGTGCAGCCATACCCGTGCCCGTCGGTGCAGCCATACCCGTGCCCGTCGGTGCAGCCATACCCGTGCCCGTCGGTGCAGCCATACCCGTGCCCGTCGGTGCAGCCATACCCGTGCCCGTTGGTGCAGCCATACCCGTGCCCGTCGGTGCAGCCATACCCGTGCCCGTCGGTGCAGCCATACCTGTGCCCGTCGGTGCAGCCATACCTGTGCCCGTCAGTGCAGCCATACCCGTGCCCGT
>JARGYO010005626.1:218617801-218652801 GCA_029206835.1 Rana muscosa | reverse complement strand
CAAGCAAGCTCGTTAGTTCTCTTGTTCCTGGCAGAGAAACACAGCAGCTATACAGGGACGTAAGACTCCATGTGGTTGGATTGGGTACTTCCTAGAAGACATCCATGTTATGCATAGTTATGTGTTAAAAGTTGCATACTTAATGTATTTGCTAAACTAAACACGGTAGTATATGCATTTAGGTACCTTGTATTTTGTCTAAACAGTAAGCCTTCCAGGGGAAGTAATACGGACAAAAAGAGATAAGAAAGCACCACCGCCTGAGAGGAGGCTCTAACTGTGCTGACTCGGTACCTTTCTCTCCTGTGTTGCTAAATGCACCTGTTCAGGATGAGCCATTACCTCTGTCAGGTATGGCGGCTTCCCCAGTGAAGCCTGGGCCTGTATATGTCACTGAGGACACTTTATCAGCTGCCCTAAACAATCTGGAGGAAAAAATTGCTACCTTAATCGCTAAGTCCTCTAAAAAGGGACAATAAGCGAAGCAGGTCTCTTCCAGTATTGGACCTCCCTTCAGAAGTACCTGAGGGAGGAGGAGGAGGCTACATCAGCAGAGGATGAGGAGCCAGATTTTAAGGTCACAGGTACAATGCTATAGCAGTGCATTTAAGTTAACCTCTGCGGAGGTAACGGAATTACCTGTCTCCTCCCTAGGGTCATTAAGATCCCTGCAAGGTGCATGCTCCTTCCCGGTTCATCCGTTACTAGAGGATCTAATATACGCAAACTGGCAACATCCAGATAAGCGTTTCTCACCTCCAAAAAGGTTTAACATTCTTTATCCTATGGGGGAAATTTTTTTTTTTTAAAGAAATGGAGCCTGCCTGCGGTAGTTGCGGCTATTTCTTGTGTAAATAAAAACCTGACATGTCCGGTGGATAATGTACAAGGGTTTAAAAGATCCTTCTGAGAGGAAGTTGAAATCCTCCTTCCTTTTGGCCGGCTCAATTACCCAACCTGCAGTAGCAGCAGTCGGTATGGGTCAGGTCATCAGCCAACAGGTAAAGCAGGGGCTGAAGGAACTGCCTTCAGAGCAGGCTAGAAATTGGGAAAATTTGCCTAAAGCCTTATGCTTCACAGTGGATGCCATGAGAGATTCTATCATACAGGCATCACGCCTTACACTCCAGCTGGTACAGATGCGCAGAGTACTTTGGCTTAAGCATTGGTCAGCGGAGACCCCATGCAAAAAGCTGTTGGCAAGTTCCCGTTCCATGGCGAACGCCTATTTGGGGAAGATTTAGAAAAATATATACAGAAGATCAAGTGGTAAAACGACTTTTACCTGAGAGAAAGAAAAACAAGAGATCTTGTTTTAAACGCTCTCTCCCCAGCTCCCGGGAAATCTGACTCCAACCAGTGGCGGCGGCCTGTTTTAGCCGCCCACAAAAGCCAAGGGGCAAGCTCAGAAGAACAAGAAGCCGTGGGGTGCAAGAGCTAATAAGCAAGCCCCCAAAGCCTCTCAGTGAAGGGGCGCCCCCGCTCGGCCGAGTGGGAGGAAGGCTTTGTCAGTTCTGAGCAACTTGGTGGTCAGAAATCCAGGACAATTGGGTAGTATCCACAATATCCTCAGGGTACAAACTGGAATTTCGAGAGATCCCATCTTCTCAATTCCGAGGTTCAAGACTCTCCAAGGATCCACAAAAAAGAGAATCCTTCTTCAAAGGTTTGAATCACTTAATGGCTCAAGGGGTAGTTACAGACGTACCCCAAAAAGAGCGAGGTTCAGGTTTTTACTCAAACCTCTTTGTGATTCCAAAGCCAAATGGAGATGTCAGACCCATCCTGGATCTAAAATCCCTAAATCGGTTCCTGAGCGATCGCCATTTTCGAATGGAAACGATCCGATCCGTGGCTGCCACTTTAAAGGGCGGAAAATTCATGGCGCTCATAGATATCAAGGACGCACATTTACACATACCCATCCTCCCCGCTCACCAAAGATTCCTAAGGTTTGCGGTAGAAGATCGCCACTTTCAATTTGTGGCTCTGCCGTTTGGTGTAGCCACCGCGCCCATAGTATTCACAAAGGTGCTAGCTCCTCTGTTAGCAAACCTAAGAACACGGGGCATTGCGGTAACAGCCTATCTGGACGATCTACTAGTAATAGATCAGTCAAAGGACGGATTGGGTCACGCTGTACACACTACAGTAGGATACCTGGAGCATTTAGGATGGATTATAAATTTACAAAAATCCTCTCTCCAGGCCCAAAGAAGGATAGGGTACCTGGGCATGATCATAGATACAGCCCAAAACGGGGTATACCTGCCAGAACCGAAGATACAGTCTCTGAAAGACCTGATCCACAAGGTCAAAGCAAACAAGAGGCCGTCTATTCGCCTTTGCATGAGACTATTGGGAAAGATGGTAGCCTCCTTCGAGGCGGTCCCTTACGCCCAGTTTCATTCGAGACTACTTCAAGGCAATATTTTAGCTTCCTGGAACAGGAAGAGCCAAGCTCTGGATATACCCATGCGCCTGTCCTCACAAGTACGCCACAGCTTCGATTGGTGGCTAGAAGCCAGGAATTTACGGAAGGGAAAGTCCTTCCTCCCAGTGGCCTGAAAGGTGGTATCTAGGGATGCCAGCCTATCGGACTGGGGTGCAGTATTCGAGGAGGCTTCTACCCAGGGAACCTGGGCCAAGACTCAGGGGATCCTGCCCATCAATGTGCTAGAGATCCGGGCGGTATATCTAGCCCTCAAAACCTGGACATACAGGTTACAGGGCTACCCAGTTCGGGTTCAATCCGACAATGCTACTGCAGTAGCTTACATCAATCACCAAGGAGGCACCCGCAGTCGGGCAGCCCAAAGAGAGGTGAACCGGATCCTGGCATGGGCAGAAGAGCATGTACCTTGCCTTTCTGCAATCTTCATTCCAGGGATGGAAAATTGGCAAGCAGACTACCTGAGTCGTCAGCAGCTGCTACCAGGGAGTGGTCTCTTCACCCCGAGATCTTTCAGGCCATATGTCTGAGATGGGGAAACCCAGATGTAGACCTGCTAGCTGCCAGGTTCAACAAGAAATTGGACAACTTTGTGTCCAGAACGAGAGATCCTCTAGCCTACGGGACAGACGCTCTAATAATACAGACGCTCTAATAACTCCATGGAATCAGTTCTCACTGATCTAGGCATTCCCTCCGATCCCTCTTCTACAAAGACTGCTTCGCAGGATCAAGGAGGAGGGAATACCAGTAATCCTAGTGGCCCCAAACTGGCCCAGGAGGCCTTGGTACGCCGAGATTGTAAAAACGGCGATAGGAAGGCCCTGGAAGTTTCCACTCCGACACGACCTGCTGTCACAGGGTCCAGTATTCCACCCTTCCTTACAAAGGCTAAAGTTGACGGCCTGGCTGCTGAGACCCACATTTTTAAAAAGAGAGGGGTCTCTGGTCCGGCTCTTTCTACGCTCATTAATGCTAGAAAGCCAGCCTCCAGACTCATCTATCAGAGAGTCTGGAGAGCATACGTTTCCTGGTGTGAATCCAGATGTTGGAATCCTCAGAAGTATGAAATAAGTAGGATTCTTGCTTTTTGCCAGTTAGGAGTGGATATGAATTTAGCCCTTAGCACCATCAAAGGGCAAATATCGGCTCTATCAGTCTTCTTTCAGAGACCATTGGCATCTCACTCCCTAGTTCGGACATTCATTAAGGGGGTACTGAGGATAAATCCTCCAGTTAGGACTCCCTTGTGTCCATGGGATTTGAATTTGGTATTGTCAGTGTTGCAAAAGCAACCTTTTGAACCTATTCGCCATATTCCTTTAATTATATTAAGTAGGAAGTTGGCCTTTCTGATTGCTATAGCTTCTGCTAGGAGAGTATCAGAGCTAGCAGCTCTTTCTTGTAAAGAGCCTTATCTAATTTGTCACAAGGACAAAATCGTACTACGACCCCATCCGGCTTTTCTACCTAAGGTGGTGTCGGCTTTTCACTTGAATCAAGACATTGTTCTGCCTTCCTTTTTTCCAAACCCGCGGACGGCGGGGGAAAAATTATTACACTCTCTAGATCTAGTGAGAGCGGTAAAGGTGTATCTGCAAGCAACCGCTCAGATACGTAAAACAGATGTTTTGTTTATTTTACCAGATGGGCCCAAGAAGGGCCAAGCGGTATCAAAATCCACCATTTCCAGGTGGATTAGACAAGTAATTATTCAAGCTTATGGTTTAAAAAACAGGACTCCTCCTTTTCCTGTTAAGGCGCACTCTACCAGGGCGATAGGTGCTTCATGGGCAGTGCACCACCAGGCTTCGATGGCTCAGATCTGTAAAGCTGCAACTTGGTCTTCAGTCCATACATTTTCCAAATTCTATCAAATAGATGTGAAAGGACATGAGGATTCCGCCTTCGGGCGAAGTGTGCTGCAGGCAGCAGTATAGGGCTTCTGGTCCGCAAGCGGCCTGTTTTGATCTGTGTCTCCCCCCCTTCATATGAGCATTGCTCTGGGACGTCCCATTATGTAATGACTAGCTCTGTGTCCCGTGGTGTACGATAAAGAAAATAGGATTTTTATAACAGCTTACCTGTAAAATCCTTTTCTTGGAGTACACCACGGGACACAGAGGTCCCCCCCTTCTTATGGGAACCTTACTGCTTTGCTACAAAACTGAGGTACTTCCCTGATGGGAGGGGTTATATGGAGGGGAACTGTCTTCCATTGGTTGTGCCAGTGTCCAATCACCGCTGGTGACCCTTAACCCATTATGTAATGACTAGCTCTGTGTCCCGTGGTGTACTCCAAGAAAAGGATTTTACAGGTAAGCTGTTATAAAAATCCTATTTTTAGGTCTCTCCAGAGATGCTCAATTGGGTGTAAGTCAGGGCTCTGGCTGGGCCATTCAAGAACAGTCACGGAGTTGTTGTGAAGCCGCTCCTTCATTATTTTAGCTGTGTGCTTAGGGTCATTGTCTTGTTGGGAGGTAAACCTTCGACCCAGTCTGAGGTCCTGAGCACTCTGGAGAAGGTTTTCCTCCAGAATATCCCTGTACTTGGCCGCATTCATCTTTCCCTCGATTGCAACCAGTCGTCCTGTCCCCGCAGCTGAAAAACACCCCCACAGCATGATGCTGCCACCACCATGCTTCACTGTTGGGACTGTATTGGACAGGTGATGAGCAGTTCCTGGTTTTCTCCACACACACACCGCTTAGAATTAAGGCCAAAAAGTTCTATCTTGGTCTCATCAGACCAGAGAATTATATTTTTCACCATCTTGGAGTCCTTCAGGTGTTTTTTTTTAGCAAACTCCATGCGGCTTTCATGTGTCTTGCACTGAGGAGAGGCTTCCGTCGGGCCCCTCTGCCATAAACCCCCGACTGATGGAGGGCGGCAGTGATGGTTGACTTTCTACAACTTTCTCCCGACTGCATCTCTGGAGCTCAGCCACAGTGATCTTTGGGTTCTTCTTTACCTCTCTCACCAAGGCTCTTCTCCCCCGATAGCTCAGTTTGGCCGGACGGCCAGCTATAGGAAGGGTTCTGGTCGTCCCAAACGTCTTCCAGTTAAGGATTATGGAGGACAAATTATTTTAGCAAATGGCTGCAATATAACAAAGAGTGAAATATGTAAGGGGGTCTGAATACTTTCTGTACCCACTGTGTGTGTGTATGTATATAAATAAAATGTGTGTGTGTCTGTTTTTAATAAATAAATACAATTTTGGCGGCCGAAACCTATCGGGCAAAAGGTAAATATTGCCGAAAATCGCCGCTGAAAATCGTGCAGTCGCAGTGGCCGCGCCGCCGGGTGCCACCCATTGCGGGGATGTCATCCCGGCTCAATGTCCTGTCCTCCTCCCCTCCCCTCCCTCCCTCCTCTCCTTGCAGAGCAGTGATCTCCCTGTGTCAGGGAGAGCTGAATTGTCCGGCCGTAATAACAATGTCCCGCCTCCTGTGATTGACGGCACACAGATCCAATGCCGGGACATTGAATCAGTGTGACGTGATCACAGGAGGCGGGACATTGTTTCTGCGGCTCGGGCAATTCGAACCCTGCTCCGTGACACACTGAGATCGCCACTCTGATTCTGGCACAGGGATGCTGCATATGACGGACACTGGTGAGGCTGCTGGGCACTGGGATGCTGCATATGACGGACACTGGTGAGGTTGCTGGGCACTGGGATGCTGCATATGATGGACACTGGTGAGGCTGCTGGGCACTGGGATGCTGCATATGACGGACACTGGTGAGGCTGCTGGGCACTGATAGGCTGCATATGAGGGACACTGGTGAGGCTCCTGGGCACTAATAGGCTGCATATGACGGGCACTGGTGAGGCAGCTGCGCACAGGCAGGCTGCATATCATGGGCACTGGTAGGCTGCTGGGCACTGGTGAGGCACAGGCAGGCTGCAAATGATGGGCACTGGTGAGGCTGCATTGATCTCCTGTACCATGTCTGCAGTCTCTGGCCATCTCCTGTACTATGTCTGCATTCTCTGATCATCACCTGTATCATGTCTGCAGTCTCTGACCATCTCCTGTACTATGTCTGCAGTCTCTGGCCATCTCCTGTACTATGTCTGCAGTCTCTGACCATCTCCTGTACTATGTCTGCAGTCTGACCATCTCCTGTACTATGTCTGCAGTCTGACCATCTCTTGTACCATGTCCCCAGTCTCTGACCCTCTCCTGCATTATATATGCTACAGGTGCACCGCATGGAAATTTTTCTAATACTATTAGCAATGTGTTTAAAATGTATACATTTATATATTTAAAATATACAAAAATAAAAATATTTTTCAAAAACAGTCATTTTCGGTATCGGTTTCGGCACCAAAAAAATCCATTCGGTGCACCCCTAATTTTAATATGTGTATGTAAGTGTGTGTATATGTATATGTGTGTATATATATATATATATATATATATATATATATATATATATATATATATATATATATATACAGGTGATACTCGAAAAATTAGAATATCGTGCAAAAGTTCATTTATTTCACTAATGCAACTTAAAAGGTGAAAGTAATATATGAGAGAGACTCATTATATGCAAAGCAAGATAGTTCAAGCCGTGATTGGTCATAATTGTGATGATTATGGCTTACAGCTCATGAAAACCCCAAATTCACAATCTCAGAAAATTCTAATATTGTGAAAAGGTGCGATATTCTAGGCTCAAAGTGTCCCAATCTAATCAGCCATAACACCGGCAAAGGGTTCCTGAGCCTTTAAATGGTCTCAGTCTGGTTCAGTAGGAATCACAATCATGGGAAAGACTGCTGACCTGACAGTTGTGCAGAAAACCATCATTGACACCCTTCATAAGGAGGGAAAGCCTCAAAAGATAATTGCAAAAGAAGTTGGATGTTCCCAAAGTGCTGTATCAAAGCACATTAATAGAAAGTTATGTGGAAGGGAAAAGTGTGCTAGAAAAAGGTGCACAAGCAGCAGGGATGAGCGCAGCCTGGAGAGGATTGTCGGGAAAAGACCATTCAAAAGTGTTGGGGACTTTCACAAGGCGTGGACTGAGGCTGGAGTCAGGGCATCAAGAGCCACCACACACAGACGGATCCTGGACATGGGCTTCAAATGTCGTATTCCTCTGGTCAAGCCACTCCTGAACAACAAACAACGTCAGAAGCGTCTTACCTGGGCTAAAGAAAAAAAAACACACCTGGTCTGGTGCTCAGTGGTCCAAAGTCCTCTTTTCTGATGAGAGCAAATTTTGCATCTCATTTGGAAAGCAAGGAGCCGGAGTATGGAGGAAGAATGGAGAGGCACACACTGCAAGATGCCTGAAGTCCAGTGTGAAGTTTCCACAGTCTGATGATTTGGGGAGCCGTGTCATCTGCTGGTGTTGGTCCACTGTGCTTCATTAAGTCCGGGGTCACCGCAGCCGTCTACCAGGAGATTTTGGAGCACTTCATGCTTCCTTCCGCAGACGAGCTCTATGGGGATGCTGACTTAATTTTCCAGCAGGACTTGGCCCCTGCCCACACTGCCAAAAGCACCAAAACCTGGTCACATGACCGTGGGATTACTGTGCTTGATTGGCCAGCAAAGTCGCCTGACCTGAACCCCATAGAGAATCTATGAGAGAGAATCTATGGGGCATTGCCAAGAGAAAGATGAGAGACATGAGACCCAACAATGCAGAAGAGCTGAAGGTCTTCCATAACACCTCAGCAGTGCCTCCATGCCACGCCGCATTGAGGGGCCCAAACCAAGTACTGAGTACATATGCAGCTTCTACTTTTTAGAGCTCCGGTATTGTTCTATGTACAATCTTTGTTTTATTGATTGCATGTAATATTATAATTTTCTGAGATTGTGGATTTGGGGTTTTCATGAGCTGTAAGCCAAAATCATCACAATTATGACCAATCACGGCTTGAACCATCTTGCTTTTCATGTAATGAGTCTCATATATTAGTTTCACCTTTTATGTTGCATTAGTGAAATAAATGAACTTTTGCACGATATTCAAATTTTTCGAGTATCACCTGTGTGTGTGTGTGTGTGTGTATATATATATATATATGTGTGTGTATGTATGTATGTATGTATGTGTGTGTATATATATATATATATATATATATATATATATAATATATATAATTTTTTTTTTTTTTTTAACACTTTCTACAATGCTTCAGTTTTGAAAGAACACAGGAGTAATCGTGGCCTTCAGGGGAAGGGTATCGTTAACAAGAGAGGGGGGTGACTGGGGGCATACCCTGTTGATCCCCCTGCAGCAGCTGACAGACGGTGTTTTTTGATATATTTGCAAGATACTTTAAGGCCCCTTTTCACACAGGAGTTTTTCAGGAGTTTTAGAGCTAAAAATAGCGCCTAAATACCGCCTGAAAAACTCCTGCCCCTGCAGTCTCAATGTGAAAGCCCGAGGCGATGCGCTGGCGGGACCGCTCCAAAAGTCCCTGCTAGCAGCATCTTTGGAGCAGTGAGAGGAGTGGTGTGTAGACCGCTCCTTCCCATTGAAAGCAATGGGAAACCGCGGTCATACCGCCGGCAATGCGCCTCTGCAGAGGCGCATTGCCGGCGGTATTGACCCTTTTTAAGCCGCTAACGGGGGTTAAAACCGCACCGCTAGCGGCTGAATACTGCCGCAATTCTGGCTTTAAAGCGCCGCTAAATATAGCGGCGCTATACCGCCACCGCACCTCCCGCCCCAGTGTGAAAGGGGCTTTAGATGGGATAAACCCAAAACTGCTGCAGGTATAAATGTGCAGGTAACTAGAGGTGTGTAATAATGGTAGCCAGGACTAGCGACCCCTTGAGGTTCATGCTCATTATCATGGTACCTAACAAAAGAGGCTGCTATGCACACAAGGAGAACACCCGTTCATATTGACCCAGCACTACCTCATATCTACCAGAACAAAAAGATTGTTGTCCATATTACAGGAACCTGCTAGGCCATGTGCACACTGGGCATTTAGCCCCGGTGGATGATATTTTGGTGTGGGTGGAAGGGGCAGGGGCACCGTACAGTCCCGCCGCCAGCACAATGTGAAAATCTGAGAGGTTGAAAGCTGCTGCGGCTGGATGTTGTAGTGAAATGGTATTAGGCAACATGCACCCAGGGACAAATGCCCCGGAACACACACTGCTTGTATTTTGGACATTCGTCCCCGGGCCAGCCGCAGCATCTTTTAGCCTCTCATAAAGTTCTACAGGTTGCTAGCAGCGCGCCTTCCAGCTGCACCAAAACACCGGGGACTAAATGCCCAGAGTGCATGAGGCCATAGGGGTCTCTGCTTTGTTACAAGAACCTGTTTAAAGATGCTCAACATGAGTATAAGGAAGACTTCCCTATGTGCAATAGGAATTCAAAACCATCCTCACCCTATGCAGCAAACCTGCAAGCTCTATTCTTCCATTACCCAATATCGCTTCTACTCGGGGGGGGGGGGGGTAAGCGGCATGCTAACAGACTTTTAGGGTGAGCTCCTTTTGTTGAACATACTATTTGATTTTCACCCGTCTCTCCTGTGTGCGCAGGGTTAAGCAACGAGAGCTGGTCCATCATGAAGAACATGGCCACCGAGCTGGGAATCATCCTGATTGGTTATTTCACTCTGGTTCCCGCCATTCAGGTAAATGAAATCACTTGCTGCTCAGTCATGAATATTTGATTTTCCTCCTGTACGGGGCCCGAGCCAGCAAGGGGGCCCAGGCAGTTGGGGGAATCGGATGTGAGCAGGGAGGGTGATCGGCGCGGCAGGGGAGGCAATTACTGGAACCGATCCTCATTATGGCTCTCTCTGCAGCAGCTGAAAGCTGTCGTCTTCTCCTCTCCCTTCCGCCGGCTTTCAGCTGCTGCAGAGAGCACCATACAGGGGATCCGTTACAGTAATTCGCCCCCTCCCCCCTGCCGCACCGATCACCCTCCCTGTGCACCATACATTGCCCCCTGCTGCCCCGTCAGTGCTGCCATCTTCCGTCCTCCCCTTGCCACCGGCACACAGTAGGATCCTTCAGGGATGGAGAGTGGGGGAAGGGTCCAGGAAATATATCACATTTACCAGCCCATTCCTTTCCTGAATGAACACAATGAGTGATCTGTACTGATCACTCACTGGGGGTTATTTTCCGAAAGGCAAATCCACTTTGCACTTGAAATTGCACTGAAAGTGGACTTGGAAGTGCAGTCGCTGTAAATCTGAGGGGTAGATCTGAAATGAGGGGAAGCTCTGCTGATTTTATTATCCAATCATGTGCAAGCTAAAATGCTGTTTTATTTTCCTTGCATGTCCCCCTCGGATCTACAGCGACTGCCATTTCAAGTGCACTTTGCACTTGTAGTTTGCACTTGTAGTGCAAAGTGGATTTGCCTTTCGTAAATAACCCCCAATGTGTTCATTCATAACTGAAGCATAGTAAACTGTGATTGTTTGGGGGAAGGGGCCGTGTCAGGTTGGCTGTATGGGGCCCCCTGTGGTATCTAACAGCAGCCCTGGTAACGCCCACATGTAATGCTGAACCTCTGTAATTGAAAGAACTGAAATTTAATGAATGAAAGAGGCAGGGACAGTCAGGCTGGGGGCGGGCCCGGATTTACTCCCTTTGCCGCCCCAAAGCCGGGTCCTTCAACAATGCCCCCCCCCTCCCCCCCCCCCCACACATACACACACACACACACCATCACATAGGGGGCTTCTGAGCCCCCCCCCCCCCCCATGTGATCGAATGCTGTGCAGCATTCAGGCTTCATTAGCCTAGTGCAAGTAGTGCTGCATTGACAGGAGCGAGGGGGGACCGACCAGACTGTACTCACCGCTGTCATGGCTCTGCTGGAGTGGGAGAAGAATGGGGAGCGCGCTGCTTTGCTGACCAATTGGCACATCAAGGGGGGGGTGATCTGACGATGGAGGACTCACTTGGGAGCGCTCACCACTGAAGGCATGGGGTGCTGCTGGCCGGGAGAGAGTGCATCAGTGCATTCCAGCCACAGGAGAGGGGGGGGAGGTGATGGGGAGGGATGAAGCACTCACCACTGACACCATAGGAGGGGGCGGGGGGTTAGTGCGCCTGGAGCCTTTGCTGCTGTGTCCAGGTGTCAGGAGGACACAAACCCGGGCACAGCTGTCCCGTTTAGGTGGCAACCCTAGGCGCCGCCCCTGCTAGGTGGCCTTGTCTGGAATCCAGCCCTGGCTGGGGGGGAAGCAAGCACTAAATGATGCTAGGCGTTCTCCAGCCAGGAAATGAAGCGGGCTGTATATGACTTGCTGCAGCTTCTAATGCACATTGTGAGAAGCTTACAGTGTGTGGTGAAATCGGAGGAAGCTATTTCAGTCTGGGGGGGGGAGGAGCCGGTACAACTGTGCAAAACTGAAGGGAGGATGTAAATAAAAGCGTGCGGACGGACGGACGGACAACGGCGTTTAGGGTGCTGATGAAGGACGGCGGCGTTTAGGGTGCTGATGAAGGACGGCGGCGTTTAGGGTGCTGATGAAGGACGGCGGCGTTTAGGGTGCTGATGAAGGACGGCGGCGTTGAGGGTGCGGATGAAGGACAACGGCATTGAGCGTGCAGGTGAAGGATGATAGGTGACCTCTGAACACAGCGCCGTCATTCATGAATTACCATACAGTACAGATAACAGAGGCTCTGGGAGTTCCCGGGCTCTCGCTCTCTGCAGGATGGGACTCTTTATCAGATTAGACAGTGAAGGTCGGAGCTCAGTGCCTTGTACTCACTGATACTGCTCAGCACTTCACACCGTCCTACAAGACCCATTTATACCCACAATTCCCAACTGGGGGCCATACTTGTGATACTCTGTAGCACCAACGTATTCTGTAGTGCTGTATAGCCAAACATATACCGTATATACTCGAGTATAAGCCGAATTTTTCAGCACATTTTTTTGTGCTGAATATGCCCCCCTCGGCTTATACTCGAGTCACCTTTTTGCGCCTATTTTCCCGGATTTTTGGGGGCCCGGTACCGGCCGTCCGTAGGTCCCCTGGACCCCAAACTTGGCAGACATGTAGCCCCACTCTTCCTCTACAAGTGTGCAAAGTTTGTTGTCTGGGGAACCTACGGCCGGGGAGCACCGATTTTTCAAAGCCGGGCACCCCTTCCATAGACTCCCATGTTAAACGGTCATTTCTCTGGTTACTTTGGGGACCCGGTATCGGCCTGTCGTAGGTCCCCTGGACCCAAAACTTGCCACACATGTAGTCCCATTTCTCCTCTATAAGTGTGCAAAGTTTTTTGTCTAGGAGACCTACAACCGGGGAGCACCGATTTTTTTTTTTTAAAGCCATGCACCCCTTCCATAGACTCCCATGTTAAACGTCAGTCTAGTCATGGACACAGTGAGGCAAGAGCACAGTCTAGTCATGGACACAGTGAGGCAAGAGCACAGTGAGGCATGCAAATGGACACCCTAGGCTTATACTCGAGTCAATACGTTTTCCCAGTTTTTTGTGGTAAAATTAGGTGCCTTGGCTTATATTCGGTCGGCTTATACTCGAGTATATACGGTATTTGTAACTCTTGATACAATTGCAAATTATTTCTGGTTATTGTGCCAAGTCTTACCATTTGCAACACCCAGGCCCTGAAGAAGTTTGTTGGGCCCCCGAAACACGTCGGTTGTTTTTATGTCATCCTGTTGTGGTGTATTTTCATTATTAACCCCCTTTTTTTTAGGTTGGCCTCCCACATAGATGCAGCGTCACGGAGGGCCTGTATACATGCTGTAAGCACACTTTGTACTAAAGAAACGTGCTGCTCTCATATTAACCACTCATGGAGCGCCACACGGCGATATACGTCGGCACTTTGAAGAGCAGTAGCTACCATAACCCAGGTATCCATCTCTTCAGGCGGTGGTCCGGTTTGCGATAATGGTGGTGTCTGCAGCGGTTTTGCCGCTAGATCACCGTTATCGGCGGCGGGAGAGGGCCCCCGCCGCTTACCAGAGCCGTCGGCAGTGGTGGAGGTGATCGGGTCCTTCCTGTGGCTGGGTATGGAGACTAGGGGAAGGTGGCCCCCACCCGTCTCCATATCACTGCAGGGCGGAAACAACGTCAAAACTTCACTTCCGCCCTCAGTTCTTAAAGGGCCTTTTTTTTTTTTTTTCATTTTTTCAAATGACAATTTAAATTTTTTTCACATGACAATTTTTTTATTTTTTTTTTGTCATTTTTTCAAATGACAATTTTTTTTTTTTTTTATTGCATTTTAGTGCAAATATGAAATGTGAAGTCTCATATTTAAGAGGACCTGTCATGCTTTTATCTATTACAAGGGATGTTTACATTCCTTGTAATAGGAATAAAAGTGACCCAATTTTTTTTTTTTTTTTAAAAAGAACAGTGTAAAAAATAAAAATAAAAGGTAAAAAAAAAAAAAAATTTAAACGCGCTCCCTGTCCCGCCGAGCTCACGCGCCGAAGCTCATGCATTCTTGAGCAGCGCCTGCATATGAAAACGGTGTTCAGCCCACACATGTGAGGTATCGCTGCGATCGTTGGAGCGAGAGCAATAATTCTAGCCCTAGACCTCCTATGTAACTCAAAACATCCAACCTGTAGAATATTTTTTTAAACTTCTCCTATGGAGATTTTTAAGGGTAAAAGTTTGACGCCATTCCACGAGCGGGCGCAATTTAGAAGCGTGACATGTTGGGTATCCATTTACTCGGCGTAACATTATCTTTCACAATATAAAAAAAAGTTGGGCTAATTTTACTGTTTTATTTTTTAATTAAAAAAAAGTGAATTTTTTCCCCAAAAAAGTGCGCTTGTAAGACCGATGCGCAAATACTGTGTGACAAAAAGTATTGCAATGACCGCCATTTTATTCTCTAGGGTGTTAGGAAAAAAAATGTATAATGTTTGGGGGTTCTAAGTAATTTTCTAGCAAAAAAAAACTTGTTTTTAACTTGTAAACACTGAGTCTGAAAAAAGGCTTGGCCCTTAAGTGGTAATGATCTGGAGTGGGGAGACCTATCCTCCCAATCACATGATCGTTGTGATAGCCTGAGATGGTCCCCAGTCATCTTCTTTGACTGTCGGAGGCCCGGGCGCGACGTTATGACGTCATGACATTATGACGTCATGGCCCAGCTGGCGAAAGTGAACAAAGCCGAGCACTCGGCTGGAAAGGAAGAGGTCTTTTTTTTTTTTTTCATCTCCATCTTTCCAGCCTGGAGGAGAGATGTGGGGGGAGGGGGAGGTCTTATTGACCCCACATCTCTCCATAAAGAGGACCTGTCACACACATTCCTATTACAAGGGATGTTTACATTCCTTGTAATGGGAATAAAAGTGATAAAAAATAAAAAAAAATTAAGAGAAAGTGTAAAAAAAAAAAATGGGAGTGAAATAAATAAAAATTTAAAGCGCCTCCTTCGCCGGTAGCTCGCGCACAGAAGCGAACGCACACGCAAGTCGTGGCCGCATATGTAAACGCCATTCAAATCACACATGTGAGGTATCGCCGCGTGCGTTAGAGCGAGAGCAACAATTCTAGCTCTAGACCTCCTCTAACTCTAAACTGGTAACCTGTAAAAAAATAATTAAACGTCGCCTATAGAGATTTTTAAAGTGGAGGTCCACCCTAAAAAAAAAAAAATTACACCAAAATGCAACAAAAAAATAGAAATTTTTTTTTTTACTTACCAGAAATTGTGGTTGCTATGCGGATCTTCCTAATCTGCCTCTTCCTATACCGCGGCTGGTCGTCATCCTCGCGTTGTCTTCTGGGGAATGGGGCGCGCTGCCTTCTGGGAACTGCTCATTCATACAGCGCCGCGAGACTCGCGCATGCGCAGTAGGAAACGGGTAGTGAAGCCGCAAGGCTCCACTGTCTGTTTCCCTTAGTAAGGATGGTGGTGCCAGGACCTGCCAGGATCGAGGGATCGCCCCTCGGGGGACCGACATCGCGGGCGGCTAGGACAGGTAAGTGTCCTTATTAAAAGTCAGCAGCTACAGTGTTTGTAGCTGCTGACTTAAAAAAAATAAAAATAAATTGCGGGTGGAACCCCCCTTTAAGTACCAAAGTTTGGCGCCATTCCACAAGTGTGCGCAATTTTTTAAAGCGTGACATGTTTGGTATCTATTTACTCGGCGTAACATCATCTTTCACATTATACAAAAAAAAATGGGCTAACTTTTTTTGTTTTGTTTTTTCATTCATTCAAAATTATGATTTTTCCTCCCGTACCTAGGGGTCCATTTAACGAGTGATTTCTCCAGATTGTTTGAAGCTAATTACCCCTCTATGATCTCCAAACTCAACCAACTACTTAAACTCTGGTCCCCACTTCACATCTCTTTCCTGGGCAGGGTAACTGCTATTAAAATGACCTGCCTGTCCAAATTACTTTACCTGTTCCGCTCCCTGCCGATTACGCTTACCAAATCTTATTTACTCAAAATTCAAATAATCTTTAATAAATTTATATGGAAGTGTAGGTCCCCTAGATTTGCGAAAACAACCCTCTACCGATCAGCAAGACAGGGGGGTCTGGGTGTCCCACAGGTCTGGCTTTACTACTTGTCTAGCAGGTTTTCACAACAAGCACAGTGGAACATTCCTCATTCTACTGTCCCCTGGGTCAAATTTGAGCAAGACTCAATTTCCCCTGCTTACCTCCCTGGCATTATGTGATCCTCTGCTCCCTCACGCTCCCTAAGCCCCCTCGATAATGATTTGGTGACAGCAAGCTTGAAACTTTGGAATCAGTACAAACAAAAATTCAATCTTATCTCGGGGTTCCCCCTGGGCGCTTCATATCTGGGAGACTCGCGGTTTCCCACAGCCTTTGCTCACCCAGAGGAGTTTCGACTCTGGACGGGCCTGGGACTGATGAGGCTAGGGGACTTCTTACAGGGAGAGAGATTTGAGTCTTTCCCTAATTTAGTGCTTAAATACCCGACCCTCGCTGGCGAATTTTATCATTATCTCCAAATTAGACACTTTTTTCTGAATCACTACACAGGCCCCCTTTCAGACTCTAGAACTCTCTACGAGAAGATATGTCTTACGGCTCCTAGACAAAAAGGCCTTGTTTCAACCTTGTATAAGGCCTTTGAGTCGACTTTGGAGGGTTCGTCGCCCAAATACAGGGCCCAGTGGGAGGGGGAACTAGCTCTTACTGCAGAAGATTTGGACTGGAATGCGGGCTGGACCAACATGAGAAAATGCACACTTTCTCTCACAATTAGAGAAACAGCGGTTAAGTTGCTGACCCGATGGTATTACACCCCTCTGCTCCTTCACAAGATTTACCCCCAGGTTTCACCCTCTTGTTTTAGAGGGTGCGACCTCCCGGGCTCCCTCTTTCATTTGTTTTGGGAGTGTGAGCGGCTGCGACCCACATGGTCTGCGGCTAGAGAGCTGATTGATTCCCTTGCAGGTGGGCGAGTTGCTCTGACACACACTCAGTGCCTCCTCTTTCAAAATGTACAGGACACCCCCCGGCCTCTCATGAGACTGATTCATTCGGTCTGTTTAGCAGTACAATGGGCCATAGCTCTTTCCTGGAAATCGGCCTCGGTTCCCTTTTCACTGGTCATATCTAGAATAGATCAAATGATGCTGACGGACAAAATACACCATACATTGAGGGATTCCATGCCTCTATATGACGCCAAGTGGAACCCCTGGTCCATCTTTAGACTGCAGCACTGATCCCTCACATTCATTTCTTATTTTTAATATGATAATTATCTGACCTCTTCTTTCTCCCCCCTTCTTTTTTTTTTCCCCTTCTCTTTTTCTCTTTTTTTTCTCTTTTCCCCCTCTCTCTAGATTGCTACCCTTATTTCTTTAATGTGTACTACTATTGATACTTATTGCACAGTTATGTTTTGTATGTACACAATATGCTTTTGTTTGGTTTATAATAATAATAAAATCCTTTTGAAAACGAAAATTATGATTTTTACCTGTAGGAGAGGCGTGCCTGAATAGGCCCGGTATGGAAGTAGTTAAAGCAGATTAAACACAGTGCTTGTGCTGTGTAATCTGCCTCTCTATAAACGATAAAAAACCTCCCTGAACCCGCCACTTCCTGTAATCCCCTCTCTGTACTGACCACGAAAATCAGCGCTGCTGAGCCCTAACCGCCGTGGTCAGAATGTGTAAATGGTAGAGCCAGCACCCGCCATTGTCCTTGACCACTTCCCTACCCGCCCATAGTCATATGACGTCCACAGATGGGATCTCCCATCCTGGGTGGATGTCATATGACGTCCTGGGCTTTGTCCGGGGATATCTGAATGATGGGTGCAGCTAGAGGCATCATTCAGATATCCTTGTTTTCTGCCGGCGATTCTGCGCACCATAAGAATGATCATAGCGGCGCTTTATCGTTCTTATAGGCGGCAGGTGCTTCTCCGGGCTCTCCTGTGCCATCGGGGGCCCGGAGAATGAATCGTCCGGCGCCGGAGGTGAACCATAGAGATGACTGGTGACCATCTCTATGACCGTCGGAGGCCTGGGCACGATGTGATGACGTCATGTCCGGGTCCTCAGAAGTAAACAAAGCCGCCATTGCGGCTAGTAAGCATGAGTTTGGTGAAATTTTTTTCACAATCTCATGCTTTCCAGCCTGGAGGAGAGATGTGGAGGTCTTATTGACCCCGCATCTCTCCATAAAGAGGACCTGTCACACACCATTCCTATTACAAGGGATGTTTACATTCCTTGTAATAGGAATAAAAGTGCTAAAAAAAAATAAAAAAAAAGTGTAAAAATAACAAAAAATTAAGTAAAATAAAAAAATTAATAATAAAAAAAAAATAATGTAAAACGCCCCTGTCCCCGGTAGCTCACGATCAGAAGGGAACGCACACAAAAGTCCCGCCCACATATGTAAACGCCGTTCAAGCCACATATGTGAGGTATCGCCGCGTGCGTTAGAGCGAGAGCAACAATTCTAGCACTAGACCTCCTCTGTAACTCTAAACATGTAACCTGTAAAAAAATTAAAGCGTCGCCTATGGAGATTTTTAAGTACCGAAGTTTGGCGCCATTCCATGAGTGTGCGCAATTTTAAAGCGTGACATGTTAGGTATCTTTTTACTCGGCGTAACATCATCTTTCATATTTTACAAAAAAATTGGGCTAACTTTTTACTGTTTTATTATTTTTTAATTCATGAAACCATTTTATTTTTTTCCCAAAAAAAAGGCGTTTGAAAAATGATTGCGCAAATACCGTGCAAGAAAAAAAAGTTGCAATGACCATCATTTTATTCCCTAGGGTGTCTGCTAAAAAAATATAATGTTTGGGGGTTCTGAGTAATTTTCTAGCAAAAGAATGATGATTTGTACATGTAGGAGAGAAGTGCCAGAATAGGCCCGGTATTGAGGTGGTAAAAAGAGCCCGGTGTTGAAGTGGTTAACAACCAGTGAATGATAGAGCCAGCACCCGCTATTGTCCTTAACAACCAGTGAACAGTAGAGCTGGCACTCGCCAGTGTCCTTAACAACCAGATATTCACCACATCTTCGTTTAAATTTTAACACAATGTATTTAAAACGCAAGTACAACAGTGTGACACCGACCTTACTCTACCGTTTTCCTCCTATATCAGGAATTCTGTCTATTCGCAGTCGTTGGTCTTGTGTCGGACTTCTTCCTACAGATGTTCTTTTTCACCACTGTGCTTTCCATCGACATCCGCAGAATGGAGGTAAGCGCCCAGCCGCTGGGAGATCCCGTCTGTACCCCGTGTGTCCTTTTGGGGTCTATTTTTTTAAGGCTGAGCCAGTGTTTTACTGATAATTACAGGACGTATCGCTTTAAGAGTACAAAACCACTGCAGGGTCCATTTCCAGGTGGGCTGTAACTGATGGGTCCCCTCCGTTGTGTCTGAATCTCTTTCAGCTCGCTGATTTGAACAAGAGGATGCCAGCGGAGGCCTGCATGCCGCCTGCCAAGCCGGTGACCCGCACCCAGCGATATGAACGCCAGCAAGCTTTGAGGCCCAACACCCCTCACACCATCACCCTGCAGCCCTTCCGAAATCTACGTCTGCCCAAAAGGCTCCGCCTCATCTATTTCTTTGCCCGGACCCGCCTGGCACAGCGGATCATCATGGTAATGCCACCACGAATACGCAGATCTCATTGAATATTTACATTTCGTATACTAATCATGAAAGGTGAATTGTTACGCAGGCTGAGGAAAGACAAAAGTCCATCAGGTTCATCTTCAGGCTGTTGTGTTAGATAATGTTATAGAGATACTAAAATGTTATAGCTAATGTATGAAGTTATAGATAATCTGAAATAAAATGTTATAGATACTTGTTTTAGTTTATCTATGCTATTATCAGCTGGCTCTGATGGCAACTGGTAACAATGTGTAGCCAAGGTAAACAATTACAATGTGCGTCAGTTCTCTAGGGGATTGGAGGAAACTGACTGCTAGATTCCATACAATGTTTCTAGTCTGTCAGATCACAAGATTCCATAAGGAATCCTTCCACACGGGGCTGTCACTTTGCTGTGGGTCCCTCTTGCCTTTTAGTGCACCCGGGTGGGACAAGTGCAGCATCTAGCACCGCTGCCTGCAGCCTGGCAAAGTCTATGGCAGGCTGTGGCTGGACAGGGCTAAATGCTATACTGAGTGGTACTCGGATTTAGGGCCCTATGTGTTCAAGGACGAATGCCCAGAATGTACCAGGGACGAATGTCTGCAATACAGGTTTTCTGCTTTCCAGGCAATCGGCCCTTAATGCACAGTGCCCCTTTGCTGCCAAATCACATACATGTATTTTATTTGACTTCAAGTGGTTATACCGGGCTGATGCCTGCAGCTCACGGAGGGCCGGCAGGTCTTTTCCGGGGCTCGCGGAGGGCCGGCAGGTCTTTCCGGGGCTCGCGGAGGGCCGGCAGGTCTTTCCGGGGCTCGCGGAGGGCCGGCAGGTCTTTCCGGGGCTCGCGGAGGGCCGGCAGGTCTTTCCGGGGCTCGCGGAGGGCCGGCAGGTCCTTCCGCGGCTCGCGGCGGACTGAAAGGTTCCCAATGATCTCTCTGGTAAAGGAAACCGGAAGCAACAAGCATTTTCATCGCTTCCAGTTTCCCGGATGTAAACGGCGCCTTTTTTAAATCTTGAAAGCATTTGATCACACTGATCTCTGTGTGATCAGATGCTTTTTAAGGGGAGGAGACATATGGGGTTTAAAAGACCCCAGATCTCTCCATAAAGAGTACCTGTCACTACCTATCGCTGTCACAAGGGATGTTTACATTCACCTTTTGCTCTCAGATGCACTAAAACCCCAGGAGGGAAGCACAGCGACCAGACTGCCCCATGTACAAATGGTCTAAGAAGGAGGAGTACTCTTTTGCTACAAAAACACAAAGGGAAATGGCAGAGCGCAACATAATGTAGTTATCTTCTTAATGAGAAAATGTAACAATTGCAATCACAATTAAAAACCTTTAGTAACAGTGAATAGGCAAGGGTACTGGCTCCTGTGTCTGGGGCTAATGGCCATAGGCATCAGTCCTAGGCAAGGTTGGAGTATCAGATTGTATTGGACTTTCTTTAGTATCTCCTCCTATTCTGTTTCTCCTCACCAGGTCAGCAAGAGTTCTGACCACTAAAGTCCACAGGAATATAGCCAGAACACCTTAGATGTGACGAAACACGTAGGGTGAAGTTATGGACATATGAAGTCCTCACGCTGTGGACCACGGCCAACCTAAAATATTCAATAAAATGACTTGCACTTAAATATAAAAATCCACAACTGCAGCTAACACAATTTGTAGGCAACAAATCTTAAATATATATAAGGAGAAGTGTGGCGCTTCCAATAGAAATTATAACACAATAAAGAAACAAAAAGTCCTGAAAAAAGTCCACAGGAATATAGCCGGAACACCTCGGATACGCCCAAAAGACATGAAGTCAATGTGAAGATGTGATATCAGAACAGTTCCTTCCACCATTGGCAACACATGAAGTCTTTTACCAGCGGGGAATTGAGCCCCATGTGACTGAGCAGTCAAATAGCGCTGATGTTGAAAGTCACAACATCCATCCACCTCGATCCGCTATGTACTGGACACTCTGAGCACCCTCACAAGCTGGGAAAATACTCCACTCCACCAATAATAGTTGATTATTTCCCATAGACGTATAAATCGTAAAAAGGGAACAAAGCTGTCCATGATGATGTCACCGTGTGACGAAACATGTAGAGTGGAGCAAGGGACGTATGACGTCATCACGCTGTGAATGTCTTCACACTGACGTCTTCTGGGCACGTCTGAGGTAGGCTGTACGAGGCCCCGTGAGTGAGCCCAGCCTGCTGACTTGCTCTCCAGGGGTAAATGACAGTCTGCAGTGCAAGCTTGGCGCTGGAACTTGGAGGAAGTTGGGGGTGAGTTGCATTGAAGAGAGGTAAGTAGAACATGCAATATTTTACTTCTGTATGGGTGGTGGACTCGACGAGAAAACAGTTTGGTGGAGCTGGTGGATAGTACAAACGGGGAAGTTAAGCAGCTACAACACAGGTGTCAAACACAAGGCCCGCGGGCCGAATCCGGCCCTCCAGGCCATTTCATGTGGCCCTCGCACCTCTCCTGCAGCTGCAGGAGAGTTCCAGTCCCCTACTTTCTGCTTTCAAGCAATGCATCCAGCTTCTTCCCAGCAGCAGCATAAGGAAAGGGGGTTGCACTGTGATGTAAAGGAGAGTGAGGGACTCAACTTCTGATGGTGGGGTGGCTCTTGACTTCTAATGTAAAGGGGAGAGGATGCTCTGGACATCTAATCTTACAAATACAACCGGCCCTTTTGAGCGCAATCATAATTCTGATGCGCCTCACAATGAAATTGAGTTTGACACCCCTGATCTACAACATAACACATCATAAATGAATGAGATAAGTGAACAGTGTGCTAAAACCATAAAACAATAAAAAAAAAAAATACTTATTGCAAAGTTACAAGGTTAATTGGGTTGAAGAAAGAAGATGTTCATCAGGTTCAGCCTCTCACAAACCTCAGCAGTTTTTCCCCAGAAGAGGGCGAATCAAAGGGTCTCCTCTCGCAGTGGGGTAGGGTGCAGCCATGGCCAATTATTCCTTCCGGACTCCCAAGTTCAACACACATGCTGCCTGCCTTTGGACATTCCCCAAATGGTGCATAAAACCGACTCCCTGGATTCAGGAATTTTGCTTTATAGGGTGGTGGTGGCGTGCTAAAATAATGGGGTTTTCTCTCCTTTTTATGCATCCCAAGATTTGTGTTTGCTTTTGCGGTTGCCACTTGGCATTGAGAACCGATGTGTAGCTCACTGTCCATCTCTCTTAACTTTTAGGCCGGAACCGTCGTCTGGATCGGGATCTTGTTATACACCGACCCTGCCGGCCTGCGTATATACCTAACAACGGTGCAGGTGACCGAGCAGAGCCCCCTGGGTGGAGCCGTGGTACCTCCCCTTCCTGTGCCTGTCCTGCCTGCCTCCGACCCCCAGAACACCCTGTCTATCTTCCCTACTGGCTCTTCCCAGCTCTTGGAGAACCAATCACAGAGGGACCACCAGGAGATGTTGGAGTCCCTCCGGGGAGGGTTAGATGGGAACCCCGGAGGGTGGGGAGGAGAGAGCGGGCCTAAAGACCAGAGCAAAGGCAGACCTGAGATGAAGGAGGACCAAGCCCACACAGAGGTGACCTGGGGCCCCGAAGATGAGGAAACGTGGAGAAAACTGTCCTTTAGACACTGGCCAACGCTCTTCAGCTACTATAACTTCACCCTGGCCAAGAAGTGAGTGTGTCCTAATTATCTGACTGCAACACCACTGTATATGTTAGTGTCTGAGAACAATTGGCAAAAAAAATTGACTTTATCATAATGCAACAGTGTGTGTGTGTGTGTGTGTGTGTGTATGTATGTATGTATGTGTGTGTATAAATATATATATATATATATATATATATATATATATATACACGTGCATCTAAAAACAAAAAAAATATACATTATCCTCAAAAAGTTAATTTATTTCAGTACCGTATATACCCGAGTATAAGCCGAGGTACCTAATTTTACCACAAAAAACTGGGAAAACTTATTGACTCGAGTATAAGCCTAGGAGGGGAGATGCAGCAGCTACTGTAAGGGGAAAAGAGGGTTAACAATGCCCATTTGCACGCCTCACTGCCCATTGCCACCTCACTGTGCCCAACCTCACTGTGCCCATTGCCACCTCACTGTGCCCATTGCCACCTCACTGTGCCCAACCTCACTGTGCCCAACCTCACTGTGCCCAACCTCACTCTGCCCAACCTCACTGTGCCCATTGCCACCTCACTGTGCCCATTGCCACCTCACTGTGCCCATTGCCACCTCACTGTGCCCATTGCCACCTCACTCTGCCCAACCTCACTCTGCCCATTGCCACCCCACTCTGCCCAACCCCACTCTGCCCAACCTCACTCTGCCCAACCTCACTCTGCCCATTGCCACCTCCCTGTGCCCATTGCCACCTCCCTGTGCCCATTGCCACCTCCCTGTGCCCATTACCACCTCCCTGTGCCCATTGCCACCTCCCTGTGCCCATTGCCACCTCACTGCCCAACCTCACTCTGCCCATTGCCACCTCACTCTGCCCATTGCCACCTCACTGCCCAACCTCACTCTGCCCATTGCCACCTCACTCTGCCCAACCCCACTTTGCCCATTGCCACCTCACTCTGCCCATTGCCACCTCACTGTGCCCAACCTCACTCTGCCCAATGCCACCTCAATGTGCCCATTGCCACCTCACTGTGCCCGAGTCAGTGTACCTGAAATACTTGACAGGCTGCGGGCGTCCATTCATTGTTTAGGAGATGAGCAAGCCTCGCTCAGGGTTGGTGAGCTCCATAAAGCCACCTTCTTCATCTCCAATATTGTGGCTCTGTGAGAGTGAGAGCCGAGAGGGGAGGGAGGCAGGCGCTGCAGCCGCGGCGCCATCTTGGATTTGTCCGGCAGCTGGCTGGGTCAAATAGGCTATTATTTTCTGGGAGTGTCTGTCCCCCTTTCGTTTGGCAGACATCATGCCACGCTGTAGGGGGGGGGGTGGTATTCCGTTCCAAAGACGAGGTCCCGTTGTGCTGGTATGTGTCGCTGAATCCCGGGCTGCCACAAAGCTCAGAGGAGAATGTCCATGCTACTCGGATGTTTAAATGTCGTGGTCTCCTCCTGGGTCCCGTTCCATGATGGGCGTCTCCCAGCAGCCTATCACGGACGTCTTCTCATCCTCGGACTCAGTTTCCCAGCAGACACTGGGAAACTGAGTCAGAGGATGAGAGGACATCCGTGATAGGCTGCTGGGAGACGCCCATCACGGAACGGGGACCAGGAGGAGACCGCGACATTTAAACAATGGACGCCCGGAGCCTGACAAGATTTTCAGGTACACTAGAGTATTAGCCGAGGGGGGTATTTTCAGCCCTAAAAAAAGGGCTGAGAAACTCTGCTATATACGGTAATTAAAAAAGTGAAACTTATGTTATTTACAGATTCAGTACACACTGAATGATATATTTCAAGCATTTCTCTCTTTAAATTTTGATGATTATGGCTTTACGGAGAGTGAAAACACAAAATTCAGTATCTCAGAAAATTAGAATATTGTGAAAAAGTTGAATATTGTAGACTCATTGTGTCACATTCTAATCAGCTAATTAACTCCAAACACCTGTAAAGGTTTCCTGAGCCTTTAACCACTTAAGGACCGCCTCCTGTACTTACACGTCGGCAGAATGGCACATCCACGTACCTGTACGTTGCCCTTTAACTGCCTGACGTGTGGTCGCGCGCCGCCGGTGGCGCGCTCGCGACCCTGCTGCCTTCCCCGTGAGTCGGACCGTGGGTACCGCGGACTCGACCGCCGCGGGGATCCCCACAATCGTCTCACGGAGGTATAGAGCGGGGAGATGCTTGTGTAAGCCCTTCCCCCCCTACAGTTAAAAACACAATGCAGGGAACACTTAACCCCTACAGCGCCACCTAGTGGTTAACCCCTTCACTGCCAGTGTAATTTTTACAGCAATCGGTGCATTTTTATAGCACTGATCGCTGTAAAAATTACAATGGTCCCAAAATGGTGTCAAAAGTGTCTGATGTGTCCGCCATAATGTCGCAGTCATGAAAAAAATCAGTGATCGCCGCCATTACTAGTAAAAAAAAAAAAATTAATAAAAATGGCATAAAACTATTACCTATTTGGTTTGCGCAAAAGTTATAGCGTTTACAAATCTATAAACGCTGATTGCGGCCTAAACTGAGAAAACATTTTTTTTTATATATTTCTTTCTCGTACATCACGGGACACAGAGCGACATAGTCATTACTAATGGGTTATATAGATACCGTCAGGTGCTGGCACTGGCAACTTCCAAAACCGGAAGTACCCTCCCCTATATAAGCCCCTCCCATCCGGGAGCACCTCAGTTTTTTGCCAGTGTCTAAGGTGTTGGCCAAGAAGAAACATGTGTTTTTCACTGAGCTTGCGTACAGGTTCTTTTGGGCCTCAGTAAGCTATTCCGGATCCGACCAAAAAAGCTTCATAGCTAAACGGTCGGTACCCGGGCCTTGCAGAGAAGAGTAAGGTTTTGCCTGTAATGCTTCTCTTAGGAGAGCTGGACCCTGGGATCCAGAGCTCTGGTCATACCCACGACCAAGATGTTTTCTGTGCAGGGTGCTATACAGGTCCAGGGGAGTGGAATCCTTGGGAACCCGGTCCCTGAAGGTTTGATTACAATGCCTGCCGTGATAGGTGAAGTTTGGGCTTTTGTGGACCAAACAAAGTCCTGCGGCGGGGAACAGGTAAGTGGGGGCCCCCAGGAACTTGGTTCTATTGGGGGACCCCCAAGCCTAATTTGTCTTTCTGTCTGTTACCTAATGGTATTCCCGCAAAATTCTGTGCATGCCTGTAACTACTAAAAAAAATGTAATAATTTTTAATGGTGGTCAAGAAAAAAAAAAAAAAAAAAATTTTTTATATATATTTAATATATTAGACTGCGGTACCTGTGTTTGTCCACTAGAGGCCGCTGTGGAATGTTTTCTTGTCATGTGGACTAGCTTCTTCTCAGCAGAGCAAAGTCCAGGCAGATGGTGAGTTCTCTTATAGGAAACTGCTTCCTCTGCCATGTTGCAGTGCTCGTCCATCCCCCGGCCTGCGGCAAAGAGGGGCCCTGGCTCCTGTCCCTTGTTACCATATTTGAAATTAGCGCCGAAGGCGCACGTGCCCGTGCGCGTGCACGCGCCTCCTATATATAGAGGTGAGCCGGGAAAGGGGGCGGAGCCTGGGGGATGACGCTCTGTGCGCGCCGCAGCGCTTCTGCGCATGTGCGGGCGTCCCAGCAGTTTAAAAAAAACCACAATATTGTAGTGAGCTGGCTATGAAGTACAGAGACAGAGCTGGCAACATTTAAAGGCATACAGCAAGCGGTTGATACAGGCATCCCCTAGAAAGGCACATTAGTAGACACCAACTGTGATATAGCAGCAATTGTGCTAGACTATTCTCAGTAAAAGTGGTGTATTACGGCTGGAATACCTCAGCTTTAGGCTTAGGAATATGCCGTCCAGAAGCTCCGGAACTGAATCTTCCAGGAAGCGAAGGGGGTCTCATCGGGCTCGGAGGATCTTGGGCATACTCCTGCTGCACCAGTCTCCCCTGAAGTTCAGAGGTAAGTGGCCGTAGAGACCCCGCAGGGTACTTGGTACTGTGGCTGTCCTCAGTTCACCTGCTCCTGTGTATGTAACAGAGGAGGATTTTCCTCAGCTCTGGGAGGATTAGAGAGAGATTGTCAACATTTATCGCTGCCTCCCTGTCAGGGAAAGCACGCCCGATCTCCGTCTCCTCCTTCAGAGTGCCTGTTAGCAGAGCAACAGTCCCATACAGGGATCGACCTGCCTGAAGGGGATCAGGATGAGGTTGATTCTGTTATAGAGGAATCAACAGTGGGGGAACCTTTTCTCAGCATCTTAAGCTGAAAGATTATGGGTTCAGTCTCTGACTAACATGGTCCGATCAGCATTTAAAAATGCACCTTGCGGAACCATCAACCACTACTGTATCCTCGTTGGGGTCGCTAGAAGCCCCCAGACTGTTTGTTCTTTTCCACTTCACCCTTTACTGAAAGGGCTCATTTACCAGGATTGGGAACGTCCTGAGAAAATATTTATTCCCCCAAGAGATTTCCGGTGGTCTATCCCATGGAGGATAAGTTCATCAAAAAAAAAAAGAAAAAAAAAAAAAATGGAAGGTCCCTACAGTGGACGCAGCCATCTCTTGTATGTATAAATCACTGACATGTCCAGTGGATAATGTCCAAATGTTCAAGAACCCAATAGATAAAAGATTGGAGTCCTTATGAAAATCTGCTTCTTTCTACAGCAAGCTTGGTGATACAACCAGCAGTAGCAGCTATTGGGGTCTGCTAAGCAGTGAAGGATCAGTTGAAACAGGTCTTGAGGGACTTGACAGATCAGCAGGCTTTGCCCTAGCTGATCTACCTAGAGCCTTAGGCTTTGCGGTTGACGCCATAGAGGATTCAGTCCATCAGGCCTCCCGCCTTACGCTGTCTATAGTACATATGCGTAGGCTCCTATGGCTCAAAAACTGGTCTGCTGAAGCTCCCTGTAAAGAATGGCTGGTTAGCGTCCCATTTCATGGTGAACGCTTATTCAGGGAAAACCTGGACAAATATATCCAGAAAATTTCCAGCGGTAAAAATACGCTCTTACCGGTTAAAAGCAGAGTTAGAGGTCCCTCTTTAAGAGGCCTGCTTCTCCAGTCCCTGGGGCATCGGCTGTGTAACAGTTCCGACGGCCTCCTCGGTCAAATCCCGGGGGTAAAAAACAGGGACAGTAGCAGGGTAATGAGAAACCCTGGGTCAGGGGAGGTACAAAACCTCCCCCAAAGTTAAATTCATTGAAGCCCCCACTCAGTCGGGTGGGGGGAGGACTCCAGTTGTTCGCAAGAGACCTGGCGGGACACGATCAAGACAGATAGGTGCTCTCCGCAGTAGGTTTGGGATACAGTTTGGAGTTAAAAGACTCTCCTCCTTCCCATTTTTGAGGTCAAACGTGCCAAGGGATCCCCGGAAGAGAGAGTCCCTCCTGTTGGCACTAGAACAACTATTGCTCCAAGGAGTAATTATGGAGGTTCCCCTGGAAGAATGAGGGTTCGAGTTTTACTCAAACCTCTTTACAGTCCCGAAGCAAACGCGGTCGGGAGGCCCATATTAATTCTAAAAGGGCTATACAAATTCCTGTATATCAGGACTTTCCGATGGAGTCGATCCGATCGGTGGCCACTGCCCTACAAGGGGAGGATTGGTTAGCCACGATCGACATCAAAGATGCTTATTTGCACATTCCCATCTTTCCAGTCCACCAAAAATTTCTACGCTTTGCAGTAGAAGGGCGCCATTTTCAGTTCAGAGCCTTACCCTTCGGTTTGGCCACAGCACCACGAGTGTTTACAAAAATTCTGGCCCTTTATTGGCCAATCTAAGAACACAAGGTGTAATGATAATGGCATATCTGGATGACTTGTTGCTGATAGACCACTCAGTGAAAAAACTAGACGTGGTCGTTCACAAGACGATCAAGTATCTGGAATCTCACGGTTGGATTATCAACCGAGACAAGTCAGCCCTAAAAACCAGTCAAAAGTCTGGAATACTTGGGGCTAAGGTTGGATTCAGGCCAGAGAAAAATATTCTTGCCTCGAGGAAAGGTGTTGTCTTTGAAAGATTTGATCCACTTAGTGGGTACAAAAAAGACAGCCGTCCATACGCCTGTATATGAGGCTGCTGGGAAAAATGGTGGCATCATTCGAAGCAGTACCCTACGGTCAATTCCATTCAAGGAATTTGCAAGGGGCCATACTGTCAGCCTGGAACAAAAAAGTTCAGGCCCTAGACTTACAATGTCCTTGTCCCCTTCCGTTCGGAAGAGCCTCCGTTGGTGGTTGGTTCCCCAGAATCTGGAAAAAAGGAAATCCTTCAGTCCGATTTCTTGGAAGGTGGTCACTACAGATGCCAGCCTTATAGGCTGGGGAGCAGTACTGGAGCAATAGTCTCTCCAGGGCAGATGGTCGGATGCAGAAAAGGCCCTGCCCATCAATCTCTTAGAGATACGAGCAGCCCGGTATGCCCTAGTAGCATGGACATCCAAACTCCAAGGGTCCCCTGTCAGAATTCAATCAGACAATGCCACAGCAGTGGCATATATCAATCATCAGGGGGGCACCAGGAGTCGTGCAGCCCAGAGGGAAGTAAATTACATCCTGAAATGGGCAGGAAAAATATGTCCCAGCCATATCTGCGGTATTCATTCCAGGAGTGGAGAATTGGAAGGCGGACTTTCTAAGTCGCCAGCAATTAGGCCCAGAGGAAGGGTCCCTTCACCCCGAGGTTTTCTGGACAATATGTCAGCGGTGGGGAACATCGGATGTAGATCTTCTAGCATCCAGATTCAACGCAAAGGGGGATAGGTTTGTCTCTCGGACAAGGGATCCCCTAGCTTGCGGCTCGGATGCCCTAGTGTTCCCTGGGGATCAGTTCAAGCTGATATATGCATTCACACCGCCACAATGGTTACCTCGATTACTCCGCAGAATCAGGGTAGAAAAGAAACTAGTGATTCCGGTGGCTCCAGCGTGGCCCCGAAGAGCGTGGTACGCAGAGATTGTAAAATTTCAGTGGGGAGTCCTTGGACTCTCCCACGTCGTCCGGCTTTCGCAAGGACCGATATACCACCCTTCCTTACCAGCCCTAGGTTTGACGGCCTGGCTATTGAAGCCCACATTCTAAAAAAGAGAGGGCTCTCTAATGCTGTGGTGTCTACCATGATCAATGCCAGGAAGCCGGTATCCAGGCAGATCTACTATAGAATCTGGAAGGCGTACATCGCGTGGTGTGAGGCCAAGAAATGGCATCCACATAAGTACGTAATAGGTAGGATTCTGGACTTCCTACAATGGGCTGTAGATAGGAAGCTTGCCTTGAGTACTATCAAGGGTCAGATTTCGGCCTTGTCAATATTTTTTCAAAGGCCCTTGGCTTCGCATTCACTAGTCAAAGCCTTTATACAAGGAGTGATGCGTATTAGGCCTCCGGTTAATATTCCCATATGTCCATGGGATCTAAACTTGGTTCTGTCGGTTCTACAGAAACAACCATTTGAACCATTACAGCATATTTTCTTGGTGCTTCTCACCAGGAAATTGATTTTTCTAGTAGCCATTTGTTCGGCTAAAAAGAGTATCGGAATTAGCAGCTATGTCCTGTAAGGAGCCATATCTGGTTATCCATAAGGACAGAGTAGTGTTACGTCCTCATCCAGCCTTTCTTCCTAAGGTGGTATCGAGGTTTCATTTGAACCAAGATGTGGTTCTTCCTTCTTTTTTCCCCAAACCTACTTCGGTAGAGGAAAAGTTATTGCATTCTTTGGATGTAGTAAGAGCAGTTAAAGCTTATCTAAAAGCCACTGCTCAGATTCGCAGAACGGATACTTTGTTTATTCTGCCGGAAGGCCCCAGAAAGGGTCAGGCAGCGTCAAAGTCTACTTTAGCCAAGTGGATTCGACAGGTCATTATGCAAGCTTATGGCTTGAGAAGGAGACCGCCTCCGTTCAAAGTTAGAGCGCACTCCACGAGAGCAGTTGGAACTTCATGGGCAGTGCATCACCAGGCCTCCCTGGCTCAAATCTGTAAGGCCGCAACATGGTCTTCGGTACACACGTTTACTAGGTCCTACCAGGTGGACGTTAGAAGTCAGGAGGATGTCGCCTTTGGGCGCAGTGTGTTGCAGGCCGCAAAAGATCCTCATGTCTGATAGCGCTCAGCTTATATATGGTGTATCCCCCCCCTCATTTGGCATTGCTTTAGGACATCCCATTAGTAATGACTATGTCGCTCTGTGTCCCGTGATGTACGAGAAAGAAAATAGGATTTTTATAACAGCTTACCTGTAAAATCCTTTTCTTGGAGTACATCACGGGACACAGAGCTCCCGCCCCTCTTTAGGGACACTTATTGCTTTGCTACAAAACTGAGGTGCTCCCGGATGGGAGGGGCTTATATAGGGGAGGGTACTTCCGGTTTTGGAAGTTGCCAGTGCCAGCACCTGACGGTATCTATATAACCCATTAGTAATGACTATGTCGCTCTGTGTCCCGTGATGTACTCCAAGAAAAGGATTTTACAGGTAAGCTGTTATAAAAATCCTATTTTTTCGGGGATATTTATTATAGCAAAAAGTAAAAAATATAGCATTTTTTTTCAAAATTGCCGCTCTTTTTTTGTTTATAGCGCAAAAAATAAAACCCGCAGAGGTGATCAAATACCACCAAAAGAAAGCTCTATTTGTGGGGAAAAAAGGACGCCAATTTTGTTTGGGAGCCACATCGCACGACAGCGCAATTGTCAGTTAAAGTGACGCAGTGCCGAATCGCAAAAAGGGGCCTGGTCTTTAACCAGCAAAATGGTCCGGGGCTGAAGTGATTAACCACTTAAGGACCGAGACTGTTTTTCAGACTCGGTCTTTACAAGTTAAAAACAAGTTTTTTTGCTAGAAAATTACTTGGAACCCTCAAACATTATACTTTTTATTTTTTTTCTAACACCCTAGAGAATAAAATGGCGGTCATTGCAATACTTTTTGTCACACCGTATTTGCGCAGCGGTCTTACAAGCGCACTTTTTTGGGAAAAAATGCACTTTTCAAAAAAATAAGACAACAGTAAAGTTAGCCCAATTATTTTCTTTATATTGTGAAAGATAATATTACGCCGAGTAAATTGATACCCAACATGTCACGCTTCAAAATTGCGCCCGCTCGTGGAATGGCGTCAAACTTTTACCCTTAAAAATCTCCATAGGCGACGTTTAAAAAATTCTCCAGGTTGCATGTTTTGAGTTACAGAGGAGGTCTAGGGCTAGAATTATTGCTTTAGTTCTAACGATCACGGCGATTCCTCAAGTGTGGTTTAAACACCATTTTCATATGCGGGCGCTGCTCGCTTCTGTGCATGAGCTCATCGGGGCGCTTTAAAAAAAAAATTCTTATATATTTTACTTTATTTTATTGATTTTAAAACAGTTTTAAAAATAAATAAATAATTGGGTCTTCACTTTTATTCCTATTACAAGGAATGTAAACATCCCTTGTATTAGAAAAAAGCATAACAGGTCCTCTTAACCACTTCAGTCCCGGACCATTTTGCTGGTCAAAGACCGGGCCACTTTTTGCGATTCGGCACTGCGTCGCTTTAACTGACAATTGCGCGGTCGTGCGACGTGGCTCCCCAACAAAATTGACGTCCTTTTTTCCCCCACAAATAGAGCTTTCTTTTGGGTGTATTTGATCACCTCTGCGTTTTTTATTTTTTGCGCTATAAGCAAAAAAAAAGCGACAGTTTTGAAAAAAATTCAATTTTTTTTACTTTTTGCTATAATAAATATCCCTAAAAAATACATAAAACAAATTTCTTTTCCTCAGTTTAGGTCGATACGTATTCTACATATTTTTGGTTAAAAAAAAAATCGCAATAAGCGTTTATTGATTGGTTTGCGCAAAAGTTATAGCGTCTACAAAATAGGGGCTAGTTTTATGGCATTTTTATAAAAAAAAAATCTACTAGTTATGGCGGCGATCAGCGATTTTTATCGTGACTGCGACATTATAGCGGACACATCGGACACTTTTGACACCATTTTGGGACCATTGTCATTTTTACAGGCGATCAGTGCTATAAAAATGCACTGATTACTGTAAAAATGACACTGGCAGTGAAGGGGTTAACCACTAGGTGGCGCTGCAGGGGTTAAGTCAGTACTAGGGAGTGATTCTTACTGTTAAGGGGGCGTGGTGACACGTCACTGATGACCGATCACGGGGAACGGTCATCAGTGACCGTGTCACTAGGCAGAATAGGGGAATGTCTTGTTTACAAAGGCACCCCCCTGTTCTGCCCTTGCCGACCGCAATCGCGGGCCTCCCGGGAACATCGAACTCCCGGGACCCGCGGCCGCACTCGCGAGACACCCGGCAGCGCACGCGCGCCCGCTGGGCGGAAAATTTAAAGGGACGTACCTGTACGCCAATGTGCCTGCCCATGCCATGTTGTCGACGTACATCGGCGTGCGGCGGTCGGCAAGTGGTTTACAGTAAAAAGTTGATTTTGGTCTTTTATGAACAGACTCCAACTGCCCACTTGTGTTTCAGGTATATCAGCATATTACCCATGATCCCCATCACCTTGTACCTGTCTCCAGAAGAGGTGTCAGAGGCTCGGCATCCCCACGAGGCTCAGCATTCTCACATCTTTCTACCCCATCGGGACGGGCGTTCAGAGGACGAGAAGCCGGCTGCCCCGCCATCCAAGTCTCATGGCCCTGTGGACATCACCTTGTACCAGTAAGCATATATCAATGTATTTATTTCATATTGTGCCAGGTTCTCTCCTCACCTCTGTCTGATTCCTTCATTACACTCTGCTGCACCCGCTCTGCTTCTGTTCTCCTGATTTGTCGCCATCTTCCCATGATGCTTTGCAGAGTGGCCGCCCTGGGTCTGGCGTCTGGCATTCTCCTCGTCCTGCTGCTCTTCTGTCTGTACCGACTGGTGTGCCCCAAAAACTACGGACAGAACGGTTTATCCCAGCGCCGGCGGAAGAAGGGGGACATGCCGTGCGACTACTACGATTACACCCCGCCAGAGACTGAAATCGTGCCGCTGGTCCTGAGGGGTCATCTCATGGTGGGTATGAAGGAGTGGGATATCATCTATACTTGTGTGGACCCCCCCACCCCCATCCACATTCTTACTGATTACAGAATGCATGCTGTCTGTGTTTTGCAGGACATCGAATGTCTCGCCAGCGACGGAATGCTGCTAGTGAGCTGCTGTTTAGCCGGACAGATTCGTGTTTGGGACGCTCAGACTGGAGACTGTCTCACGGTTATTCCCAAACAAGGGTGAGATGGACACATTGGAATGTATTTATGAGGATCTGAATGCAGGTAGTCAGGTTAGATGAGGTTCTCCCCTGATATCAGGGCCAGATCTCGCCTGTCTGATGTGGGGGGTGCAGTAAAAAATAGGGGGGGAGGGGGGCAGGCAAAGGATAGGGTCAGCAGTTTGTAGGGTAGTCTACAGAGGCTATTGGTTTGTAGGACAATACAGGAGGGGGTGAGCAGGGCAGTGTACAGGAGGCTCAGCAGGGGAATGTACAAGAGTCATTAGAGCAGTGTACAAGGGTCATTAGGGCAGTGTACAGGGGGGGTCATCAGGGGAGTGTACAAGAGTCACTAGGGCAGAATACAGGGGGGTCAGCAGGGGAGTGTACAAGAGTCATTAGGGCAGTGTACATGGGGGGGGGGGGGTGGCAGGCAAAGGATAGGGTCAGCAGTTTGTAGGGTAGTCTACAGAGGCTATTAGTTTGTAGGACAATACAGGGGGGGGGGTGAGCAGGGCAGTGTACAGGAGGCTCAGCAGGGCAGTGTACAAGAGTCATTAGGG
>JARGYO010005626.1:218211407-218617701 GCA_029206835.1 Rana muscosa | reverse complement strand
TGACAACAGTTGGGGGGATTATTATTCACAAATGGAAGAAACACAAAATAACAGTCACTCTCCCTCGGTCTTAGGGTTGCCACCTCATTCCTTTAAACCCGAACACATATTATTTAATGCAGATGAGGCACCAAGTGTGTTTGATCACCTCCTTAATCAGCCTCAGAACCTCTGTACTTCATGGCTACATTCTCCCTACACTTGAATTCTTTGGTCCCCAAAGAGGTGGGGATATTGAACTAACCAAACATTAATGAAGATAAAGAGGTGTTCAGGTTTAAAGGGATGAGGTGGCAACTCTACTCGGTCTGGGGCTCCACACAAGATCTCCCCTCGTGGAGGTTCAATGATCATGAGAAGGGTGAGGAATCCGCCCAGAACTACACGGGAGAATTTTGTCACTGATCTCAGCCGGGACCATCGTCACCAAGAAAACAATCGGTAACACACTACACCGTGAGGGACTGAAATCCTGCAGCCCCCGCAAGGTCCCCCCGCTCAGGAAATCGCATGTACAGCCCGTCTGATAATGAAGATCTGAATGATTCAGAGGAGAACTGGGGGAAAGTGTTGGGGTCAGATGAGACCAAAAATCCATCTCTTTGGCATCAACTCAACTCGCCGTGTTTGGAGGAGGAGGAATGCCGCCTATGACCCCAAGAACACCATCCCCCCGCCGTCGTCCATGGAGAACACCATCCCCCGCCGTCGTCCATGGAGAACACCATCCCCCGCCGTCGTCCATGGAGAACACCATCCCCCGCCGTCGTCCATGGAGAACACCATCCCCCGCCGTCGTCCATGGAGAACACCATCCCCCGCCGTCGTCCATGGAGAACACCATCCCCCGCCGTCGTCCATGGAGAACACCATCCCCCGCCGTCGTCCATGGAGAACACCATCCCCCGCCGTCGTCCATGGAGAACACCATCCCCCGCCGTCATACATGGATAAAAACAATCCCCCACCGTCATACATGGAGAACACCATCCCCCCCCCCGTCACACATGGAGAACACCATCCCCCACCGTCATACATGGAGGGGGGAAACTTTATGTTTTGGGGGTGTTTTTCTGCTAAGGGGACAGGACAACTTCACTGCATCAAAGGGACGATGGGCAAGGCCACGTCAAATCTTGGGTGAGAACCTCCTTCCCTCAGCCAGGGCATTGAAGATGGGTAGTGGATGGGTATTCCAGCATGACAATGACCCGAAACACACAGCCAAGGCTTTGTCAGTGGGGCAAATGTACAAAATCAGCAGGGGATCAAATACTTTTTTCCCCTCCACTGTACATGGGTGTAATCTGTAGTACGCCCATTTGAACAAGAACTAACAGAGCGCTGTACAGTGGAAGGAATGTTAATATTGTGCGGTGGTATTTTGTTACATTATATGATTAGAACTTAAAGCGGTTGTAATACCCTATTTTGTAACTTTTACCTACAGGTAAGCCTATAATAAGGCCTATAATAAGGCTTACCTGTAGGTAAAAAGAATATCTCCTAAACCTGTACGGTTTAGGAGATATTCCCCCCGCAATGAGCTGCTGACTGCAGCGGTGCATGCGCAGCGGGGATTCTCGGTTAAAGCCCGGCAGCCGTCGGACCTTGTCGACGCGGGGGAGTGACGACATCGCCGCTCCAGCCACTCACAGCGCTGGAGCGGCGATACCCGGAAGACACGCCGAGGCAAGAGGACATCTCCCTCGGCGTGGACCAAGTAAGTTCCCAACGCCTCGTTCTAAGGTAAGTATTTCATAATGAGCTAGTATGCGGTGCATACTAGCTCATTATGCCTTTTGCCTTTCCAGTATGAAAAAAAAAAAAGTAGGAGCGGATATACAACCGCTTTAAAAAAAAAAAAAAAGACACATGACTTCCTGTATTAATGATCTATCATTTTATGAACAATACAATTTAGTATCTCTAGGTATGCTTTGTTCTAGCAGAGGTCGGTCGTTTTATGTGTCTCTTTGTTATCCGTCTCCCTTGTCCAGGCTCCGCAGGGAAAGCAGCGGGATCTTTGAATATCAGGACTCCTGGGACCAGATTTCGGACTGTAAATACAACCTCGAGGACTCGGTGGAAAACGGTTACCTTCTGAAGCGTCGCATGACCCCCTCCAAGCCACCAATCTTCTATGACCAGCCAGACTTGTCCAACCTCATTGATACGAACTTCTCGGAGCAGGTGCAGCAGGAGCCGGAGAATGGTCCGCAGCAGCAGCAGCCTGTGCAGGTGAAGCAGGAGGTGGACAATGGCGGTTACGATTTCAGCAGTTTGGTTCAGCGAGCCTACGAGGAGCAAAGTGCCTCCAGCATGGCCAATTCGTATCCGCCGGTATTCTCGCCTGCTCCATACGGGCAGTGGCAGGTGATGTCAGGGCGGAGCAGGTCCCCTGGAAGCCGATCAGAGGCAAGCTGCAACTCTTTTAGGAGGAAAAGTTCGGCCGAAGAGCTTACATATTGTAATGGGACCTCCTCCCCCGTCTCCAGCTGGACTGAAGAGTTTGTCAGCGCGGTGTGGAGTCTGGGGCTCCAGGGTAACTTGATTGTTGCTGGCCGGAGTAGTGGAGGTCTGGAGGTAAGAGGGGTCCGGTTCACGTCATGTAATAGTACAGAATTTGTGATCAGTTTTGTGCTGCTGGCAATTGCTGATCAATTCACCATATGCATCACTGCGAAAGATAACTGGCTGCTCTCTGTACATCATTTCAATGGCTGCTTTCTTTATATACCGTATATACTCGAGTATAAGCCGGCTTTTTTTTTTTTTTTCAGCCTTTTTTTTACATCCCTCGGCTTATGCTCGAGTCAGTGTACCTGAAAATCTTAGTCTGCGGGCGGCGTCCATTGTTTAAATATTGCGGCTTCCTCCTGGTCACGTTCCGTGATAGGCTTTTCCAGCAAACGCTGTGTTGAGTGTTCCGCCTATCACAGAGGTCCTCTCATTCTCGGACTCCGTTTCCCAGCAGGCACTGTGTTCAGTGTTCCGCTTATCATGGACGTTCTCTTGTCCGAGGATGAAAAGACATCCGTGATTGGCGGAACACCGAACACAGTGCCTGCTGGGAAACGGAGTCCGAGAATGAGAGGACCTCCGTGATAGGCGGAACACTCAACACAGTGTTTGCTGGAAACGCCTATCACGGAACGGGACCAGGAGGAAGCCGCAATATTTAAACAATGGACGCCGGCCGCAGTATAAGAAGATTTTCAGGTACACTGACTCGGGCACAGGGAGGCTGCAACGGACACAGTGAGGTTGGGCACAGTGAGGTGGCAATGGGCACAGTGAGGTTGCAATCGGCACAGTAAGCTGGCAATGGGCACAGTAAGGTTGGGCACAGTAAGCTGTCAATGGGCACAGTAAGGTTTGGCACAATGAGGTTGCAATGGGCACAGTAAGGTTGGGCACAGTGAGGTGGCAATGGGCACAGTAAGCTGGCAATGGACACAGTAAGGTTGGGCACAGCGAGGTGGCAATGGGCATAGTAAGGTTGGGCACAGTGAGGTGGCAATGGGTACAGTAAGGTTGGGCACAGTGAGGCTGCAATGGGCACAGTGAGGCGTGCAAATGGGCAAAGTGAGGCGTGCAAAGGGGCACAGTGAGGCGTGCCAATGGGCATTGTTGACCCTCTTTTCCACTTACAGTAGCTGCTGCATCCCCCCCCCCCCCCCCCCCCCCCCCGGCTTATACTCGAGTCAATAAGTTTTCCCAGTTTTTTGGGGTAATATTAGGTGCCTCGGCTTATACTCGGGTCGGCTTATAATCGAGTATATACGGCATGTGAACCTAAAGGGTCTCTTTACATAAAACTGATTTCGCAGCATTGGCTCACGTGGCAGTTTCTTGTATCTCTAGCGGAACATTGTTGTTAGGATGTGGGCACTTCCTGTGATTGCCCAGTGAATGCTCCCCCTCTTCCTGCAGATTTGCATTTTATACCATGTAGCATGCCAGAGGAGTGGGAGCACCCCAAGATAAGCCAGACCAGTCAGAATCCAAGGTGGATGGGAGCAGATCCCAGGAACTAAAGTGGGAGATCTCCCCTCTGGATTTTGCATAAGATGTGAGATGAGGAGATTGAGCCCCTGATGCCAGAATGTCGGCTTTGCCCTCCCCCGACTGTATACACAATGATTCTTGGCTAGACTGCAGTTCAGGCAATTCAGGTGGGGGATTTGTCTAAGCCAGTGGTTGGCAAGCTTGGATGGTAAAAGGAGCCTTAAAGGAGAAGTCCAGCCTGAGCTCATTTGTCTGGGCGCTTCACCTATGGGTCACAGGAGTGAAATTCTTTTTGATCCTGTGATGTCACCAATTTTAGTCCAGGCACCACGTCATCCCGACTCTGGGAGCCTGTATCCGTGAGGTGTCTGGGCTGATAGCCGTCTAAGCCTCTCAGCGAGCCCGCTGAGACGGCCGCTCCCCGCGCCTCCACAGCTTGGCGCTCCAGTGAGCGTGGAGAAGCAGAGCAGGAGAGCTGCTGATTGACAGTCAGATGCTCTCTGCTCATGGAGCGGAGGGAACCGAGCCATTAGGCGATGTTCGATCGCTTAGTTCTCTGTGAAGAGGTGCCGGGGACAGATGCAGCATCGGACCGATGCTGCATCCACCTAGGTTAGTATGAATCTGCAGTAACCCCGATTCCCATACTTCTCTTTTAAAGTGGAAGTCCATGCAAAAACTAAAATCCCTGCATCTATAGCCACCACAGACCCAACACTAACCTCTCCATCTTTGTAAAAAATAAATGAGTATACATGCCTTTTTGGAAGCCGATGTGACCCACTCCGACCCGATCTCCTGCGGCGGAAGCTCTGCAGAGGAGACGGCCAACACCGGCTGTGGAATGAATGGGAAGTGACTTCACCCATAGAGTTATTATGGGGCTTCCGTTTCCTCTGCACCCGCCTACACAGAGAAGCTTTGGCTGACAGCTCAGCGTGGGATTCGGTCGGAGCAGGTGGCATAGGCTTCCAAAAAGGTATGTATACTAATTTTTTCTTTACAGGGATAGAGAGGTTAGTGTTAGATCCGTGGTGGCTATAGATGCAGGGATTTTAGTTTTTGCATGGACTTCCACTTTAAGTACGGCCCCTGACATCACCAAGAAACTGAACATAATGTTCAATGAATGTAATGCTGCAGAAAGCTGTCAGACTGCAGCTATGCAACAGGAATTGGTCAAAGACTACAGGCCTGCCAGAAGGTATGATCAGAGACTGAAAATCTTTTATAAAAATTGTTGGAGACTGCAGACAATACTACAGGAGATGGTCATAGACTGGGGACATGCTTTAGAAGAAGGGCAGTGACTAGGGTTCTACTACAAGAGATTGTCGGTGACTGGAAACATGCTTCAGGAGAAGGTCAGAGACTGGTGGTATGCTTCAGGAGATTACCAGAAACTGGGGACATGCTTCAAAAAATGGTCAAAAACTAGGGATGTGCTACTGGAGATGGCCAGGGACCGGGGACATGCTACATGAGCTGGTCAGAGACCGGGGACAGGCTACAGGAGCTGGTCAGAGACCGGGGACAGGCTACAGGAGCTGGTCAGAGACCGGGGACAGGCTACAGGAGCTGGTCAGAGACCGGGGACAGGCTACAGGAGCTGGTCAGAGACCGGGGACAGGCTACAGGAGCTGGCCAGAGACCGGGGACAGGCTACAGGAGCTGGCCAGAGACCGGGGACAGGCTACAGGAGCTGGCCAGAGACCGGGGACAGGCTACAGGAGCTGGCCAGAGACCGGGGACAGGCTACAGGAGCTGGCCAGAGACCGGGGACAGGCTACAGGAGCTGGCCGGGGACAGGCTACAGGAGCTGGTCAGAGACCGGGGACAGGCTACAGGAGCTGGTCAGAGACCGGGGACAGGCTACAGGAGCTGGCCAGAGACCGGGGACAGGCTACAGGAGCTGGCCAGAGACCGGGGACAGGCTACAGGAGCTGGCCAGAGACCGGGGACAGGCTACAGGAGCTGGCCAGAGACCGGGGACAGGCTACAGGAGCTGGCCAGAGACCGGGGACAGGCTACAGGAGCTGGCCAGAGACCGGGGACAGGCTACAGGAGCTGGCCAGAGACCGGGGACAGGCTACAGGAGCTGGCCAGAGACCGGGGACAGGCTACAGGAGCTGGCCGGGGGACATGCTACAGGAGCTGGTCAGAGATCGGGGACAGGCTACAGGAGCTGGTCAGAGACCGGGGACAGGCTACAGGAGCTGGTCAGAGACCGGGGACAGGCTACAGGAGCTGGCCAGAGACCGGGGACAGGCTACAGGAGCTGGCCAGAGACCGGGGACAGGCTACAGGAGCTGGCCAGAGACCGGGGACAGGCTACAGGAGCTGGCCAGAGACCGGGGACAGGCTACAGGAGCTGGCCAGAGACCGGGGACAGGCTACAGGAGCTGGCCAGAGACCAGGGACAGGCTACAGGAGCTGGCCAGAGACCAGGGACAGGCTACAGGAGCTGGCCAGAGACCAGGGACAGGCTACAGGAGCTGGCCAGAGACCAGGGACAGGCTACAGGAGCTGACCAGAGACCAGGGACAGGCTACAGGAGCTGGCCAGAGACCAGGGACAGGCTACAGGAGCTGGCCAGAGACCAGGGACAGGCTACAGGAGCTGGCCAGAGACCAGGGACAGGCTACAGGAGCTGGCCAGAGACCGGGGACAGGCTACAGGAGCTGGCCAGAGACCGGGGACAGGCTACAGGAGCTGGCCAGAGACCGGGGACAGGCTACAGGAGCTGGCCAGAGACCGGGGACAGGCTACAGGAGCTGGCCAGAGACCGGGGACAGGCTACAGGAGCTGGCCAGAGACCGGGGACAGGCTACAGGAGCTGGCCAGAGACCGGGGACAGGCTACAGGAGCTGGCCAGAGACCGGGGACAGGCTACAGGAGCTGGCCAGAGACCGGGGACAGGCTACAGGAGCTGGCCAGAGACCGGGGACAGGCTACAGGAGCTGGCCAGAGACCGGGGACAGGCTACAGGAGCTGGCCAGAGACCAGGGACAGGCTACAGGAGCTGGCCAGAGACCAGGGACAGGCTACAGGAGCTGGCCAGAGACCAGGGACAGGCTACAGGAGCTGGCCAGAGACCAGGGACAGGCTACAGGAGCTGGCCAGAGACCAGGGACAGGCTACAGGAGCTGGCCAGAGACCAGGGACAGGCTACAGGAGCTGGCCAGAGACCAGGGACAGGCTACAGGAGCTGGCCAGAGACCAGGGACAGGCTACAGGAGCTGGCCAGAGACCAGGGACAGGCTACAGGAGCTGGCCAGAGACCAGGGACAGGCTACAGGAGCTGGCCAGAGACCAGGGACAGGCTACAGGAGCTGGCCAGAGACCAGGGACAGGCTACAGGAGCTGGCCAGAGACCAGGGACAGGCTACAGGAGCTGGCCAGAGACCAGGGACAGGCTACAGGAGCTGGCCAGAGACCAGGGACAGGCTACAGGAGCTGGCCAGAGACCAGGGACAGGCTACAGGAGCTGGTCATAGAAAGGAGTTAATACATTACACAAGACTACTAGAGCTCACTATCTGCTGGGACCCTGAGGGCCACACAGGAAGTGCAAAGGACCACAGGAGTTTAAGCTTCTTTCAGTGTAACATCTAAATGTATATCCCCCGGTGAGCAGAGACATCCTCTACAATCCTCCCAGACTGATGCAGTGAAATTAATTCCTACCCCTATATATAGCACTTGTTGTCATTGCATTATTCTGAACCCGCTGCAGAGCAGCTGCCGGCTCGTCTAATGTTCTATCTCTCCTCAGGTCTGGGACGCTATAGAAGGCCTTCTGCGCTGCAGCAACAACGATGGCCAGAGTGGGATAACTGCACTGGTTTTCTTAAATCACCGGTATGTAGTTTGCCCAACTTTGCAGTGCAATGTGTACGCACCCAGAATACAAGTTGTTGTCCAACCGGCTGCTGTCTATCTTTTGTTACTACAAAAAACTTGTGACGTCGTACGGAACTCAATTATAGCAGATGAGTTTGAGATTTTTTTCTTAGTCTCTCTCCCGGCAAAATGAAAAAAACGCATAATGCAAGTTTCCTGTAAAATCTGGGCATTCATAGTGGGCTTCTATTTCTTAGTCTTTGTTACTTTGAAGAAATTACCTGGTGACAGGGCTGAGCTGAGAGGTAGGCAGAAGAGGCAAGGGGAGCAAAAGGGGCAAGATCTGCAACCTGTGCTTCCGATGGAACAGGTGGCTGTAGCTTTACATTTCAGCCTGCTGGAAGTCTCCCGTCTCTTCTCCCGCACATGGCTCATGTCCGTACATATGTGTACTGTTATCAAGGATGCTGCTGGTGGCAAGAGCACACATGATAAAGGCTGCTAGTTGACTGAAACAAGTTATCTGGTGATGCTGTTTTGTAGATCCAGTGTATGAATAAGGAATGCCATGTGCCAGTTTTTATGTTCTTATGGCAAGAGCACCCATGTTCCTCAGCAGAAGAAGCCTAGGGAACAGACCTCTTGGTTCTTCCAGACAAGGGGCCATCGCTCCAGTTCCTCTGGTAGAACTGTTCTTGGGATACATCTTGGATCTCAAAGTTTCTGAATGTCTTCATTTGAGCCTTCTGCATGGAATCCACCAAACCTGTCATTGCCTCACTTCATCAGGAAGACTTTCAGACTTCTGTGGACATTAATCTGACATGTCCCCATCTTTCCAGATCTTAAGTGTTTCCAGTGCTTTATGCCGGGTACACACTACCATTTTTTTTTTTTTTTTTCGCTCAACCCCCCCAGCTGGTTGAACAAAAAATAAATAAAACGGACAGCTCCGACCGGAGCTGCTGTACTAACTATGCAAAGTTAGTATAGCGATCTCCCCTGCTGAGCTATTGTGTTCTGACAGGGGGACTCTCCGCCATTGGCTGGGAGCGCTGATCGGGAGTCGGTTGACTGCTGGTTTTCCAGCATGCCCGGCTGACAGAAGCCGGCCAGACCAGTTTGTGGCCCTGACCTTCAGCCCCTTATCTGCACCTTGGGTATTTACCAAAAGGGTTGCCCCAGTATTATCCCTGCTTCACTATCGTAGCCTCCCATTGTAGGATGGATTATCTCTTTTTGAGGGAACGCTCAGCATGGGCTCTGTTGGACATCATGGCTTTGACTATCCAGTCGGAACAGATTCACGGTTTGCAGTATAGTATAATCCTGAACACAATTCGAGGCCAGAGTGTTCCTTCCACAGGTGAAACCTCTAACTCTCTAGTCCCAGATTGGAGCTCTGCAATCCAGGAACCACCCGACTCTCTGCTTTTGCGTGAGAGTCTTGGGCCTGAAAGTAGCCTCTCTTGAGGGAGTCCCAGTTTCAGTCAAGACAGGCGCGTAGCGTGAAAGGGTGCGAGAGTCGCAGTTGCGATCCCGCGTTCAGCTCCAGGGGGCCCGCAGCTCCTTGAGCTATCTTAGTAAGATAGGAACTTTCAGGGTCGCTGCCGTTCTGCCGCTGTGGGGGGGCCCCCAAGACCCGGCATTTCCCCCTGCATCTCCGGCTTTCAGTTTGGGATGCAGTGGGGAAGTGGAAGGCGGCGATCGGCAGCTCTATGGTGCTCGCGGCATCTCCCTGGGGCTTGTATTTCTCCTTCAGCCTGTATACAGTGGAGGGGGGAGGGGCCTCTGACCCGGGCAGCTACAAGTTTCACTCTGTGTACAAGTGAGTTGCTCGGGTCAGAGACCCCTTCCCCCCCACTGTACAGACTCAGGAAGAGAATTACAAGCCCCAGGGAGATCCCCCTGCTCATGGACATCATAGAGCTGCCGACCGCCGCCTCCCACCTCCCCCTGTGCTAGGGGTTGGAGGTGCACAGCCAGCCAGCCAGGTACATGGGAACCTCTGGGGGGGGATGTTTAAGTCTGGGGACCCTAATGTATGGGGGGGCTCTCTGTGAACCCTGATGTATAGGGGGGGCTCTCTGTGAACCCTGATGTATGGGGGGGGCTCTCTGTGAACCCTGATGTATGGGGGGGGCTCTCTGTGAACCCTGATGTATGGGGGGGCTCTCTGTGAACCCTGATTTATGGGGGGCTCTCTGTGAACCCTGATGTATGGGGGGGCTCTCTGTGAACCCTGATGTATGGGGGGGCTCTCTGTGAACCCTGATGTATGGGGGGGCTCTCTGTGAGCCCTGATGTATGGGGGGGCTTTCTGGGGAAACTAATGTATGTGTGGGGCTCTCTGGGGACTTTGCTGTATGGGGGGCTCTCTGGAGACCCTGATGTATAGGGGGGGGCTCTCTGGGGACCCTGATGTAAGTGGGGGGGGCTCTTTGGGCACCCTTATGTAAGGAATTAGCTCTCTGGGGACCTTGATGCAAGGAGGATCCGCACTCAGATATGCAACGAGATATATATATATATGTGTATACCCGCCCAAGCGTATGACTTTCTTTACTTGCTTGCTACACTGTTATGGGCTCTAGCCTGAGATCTTTTGTAGACCTAGCAATGCCCGTGGGGGGGGGCCTTCATGTTTTTTTTTGCACCGGGCCCTGAAGATTCTAGTTATGCCTCTGAGTCAAGACCTATACAACGCAACATTCGGTTGTCGTGGGACTTCGATCTCTAGGCAGACTCATTCGTTTGTCACCAAGGGCTGTTTTGTTCATGGCTTGGTGGCTCAGGAATCCAACTTTGAATTGGGGAAGTCCTTCCTTGCATACGGTAGTATTTTGCCTTTTAACTTGAACCAGGACATCATTCTTCTGTGTCCAGCTTCAGTTCACCCAAAGTCCCTCCATTTTCTGGTTTTAGTTCAGGCTGTGAGTCTCTCTCAGCTTACTGTATTTTATCTGCATGCTTTTCATTCCACCATTTCTAGGCATGCCAGGCCAGGCAAATCATTCAGGCTTATGGTCTCCAGGATTGAGGTCCACAATTTCCTGTGAAGACACACTTTACTAGATCTACAAGTGTTTCCGTGGCATTACCTTGATTTTTCAATGTTGCCACCTGGTCTTCCATTCACACATTCTAAATGTTCTACCAGGTCAGATCCACCTCATCTGATGCCAGCTTCGGGCATAAGGTCCTTCAGGCAGCTCTTTGAGCTTCAGGCTACCCTCGGCTCTCCTCAATGGATGAGAAGTGAAAGTATTTTTGTACTCGCCATAAAAAACCCTTTTCTTGGAGTCCATTGAGGGACACGGGTCTGTGTGTGTGATCAGGCTCTCGGTACTACTTTGATACAAAACTGAGGCAAGCTTGAATTCGGATCGGTTGTCTTAAGCAGGCTTTCAGTTTTTTTTTCTTGTTTGCCAGTGTCCAATCCTCCTTTAGACAGAATTGTAACTCGAAGATTAAGGACTTCCTGTATCCCTCAATGGACTCCAAGAATCTAATTTTATGAAGAGTACAAAAAAAAAACCTTTGTTGTTCAGGTGATTAATAATGCAGGCAAACATTTTGGTTCCCCTGGACTGAGCTGGACAAGAAGTCAAGAGCCGTTACACTAACTCTGCTCTTGTCTGTATTTCGCAGGATCGTGGCGGCCCGACTGAACGGCTCTCTGGACTTCTTCTGCCTGGAATCTCATAAATCCACCAGCCAGTTGCAGTTTAGAGGTGAGATCATCTACTGGTCAACCAGGACTTGATGACCTGTCAGGGACAAGAGGAACCAAAAATCCCACCACTAAAATACAACACAACCTTATAAAAACAAAAAGCATTTCCATGTCAACACTTTATAAGTGCAGAAAAAGTGACCTAATGCTCTTATGGTAATATTGGGCAAGGAAGATGCAAATCACTACAGTGTAGAGCCATTTATCCAACTGTTTATCCAGAGCCTCTGGTTTATAGATCGAATAGAGCCATTTATCCAACTGTCCATCCAGAGCCTCTGGTTTATAGATGGGATACATCCTAAATATAGAGCCATTTATCCAACTGTCCATCCAGAGCCTCTGGTTTATAGATGGGATACATCCTAAATATAGAACCATTTATCCAACTGTCCATCCAGAGCCTCTGGTTTATAGATGGGATACATCCTAAATATAGAGCCATTTATCCAACTGTCCATCCAGAGCCTCTGGTTTATAGATCAGATGCATCCTAAATATAGAACCATTTATCCAACTGTCCATCCAGAGCCTCTGGTTTATAGACGGGATACATCCTAAATATAGAGCCATTTATCCAACTGTCCATCCAGAGCCTCTGGTTTATAGACCGGATACATCCTAAATATAGAACCATTTATCCAACTGTCCATCCAGAGCCTCTGGTTTATAGACCAGATACATCCTAAATATAGAACCATTTATCCAACTGTCCATCCAGAGCCTCTGGTTTATAGACCGGATACATCCTATATATAGAGCCCTCTATCCAACTGTCCATCCAGAGCCTCTGGTTTATAGACGGGATACATCCTAAATATAGAACCATTTATCCAACTGTCCATCCAGAGCCTCTGGTTTATAGACCAGATACATCCTAAATATAGAACCATTTATCCAACTGTCCATCCAGAGCCTCTGGTTTATAGACCGGATACATCCTATATATAGAGCCCTCTATCCAACTGTCCATCCAGAGCCTCTGGTTTATAGACGGGATACATCCTAAATATAGAACCATTTATCCAACTGTCCATCCAGAGCCTCTGGTTTATAGACCAGATACATCCTAAATATAGAACCATTTATCCAACTGTCCATCCAGAGCCTCTGGTTTATAGACCAGATACATTCTAAATATAGAACCATTTATCCAACTGTCCATCCAGAGCCTCTGGTTTATCTATCTTGAACAAACTTCCTTCCTTTTACAGGTACGCCGACTCGCACCTCAGTCCCGAGCTCCCCATTGTACTGTAATGATGATGTCATACGGTGTCAGATGACCCACACAGTGTCCTGTGCCCACCAGAAGCCAATCACAGTGCTGAAAGCTGCGGCTGGCCGATTAGTGACGGGAAGCCAGGATCACACGCTTAGAGTAAGTCCAGTGGTATCAGTACCAGAGATCTTAGGATGAAAGTTTTGGGTGGAGTTGGGCTTCCGTCCCAGCAGGTCAAAGTTGTAACTGGTCTTCCTTTTTGTCTGTAGGTTTACCGTCTGGATGACGCGTGCTGCTTGTTCACACTGCAGGGTCACTCGGGGGGTATTACCGCCATTTACATCGATGAGGTGAGTGTCCCCTGATTGGCTTTAAAGCTGTGTATGAAGGCAATAATCGCAATATACCCTCATTTACTGGATTGGCAAAGTCATTGCCTTTATCTGGCCTTGCTTTGCCCCATTTCACTGCTACAGTTCTCTCTTTTTTATAAGTTTGTCTCTGTGCTGAAATTTCCTCCAGATTCGGGACCTACACATGCTGATGTCAGGCACATATATCACTCTGCTCAGGTAGAGTGAGGAGAAAAATGAGGCGTGTAGTTCAGCCTAAGGCCCTTTACTGCTGGCAAATGCCCCACCTGCACCACTCATATCCACTGGGAGGCCACTGATCACCAGACCTCACTGCCCAGAACCATTGGGAGGTCACCAATCACCGATTGCCACCACCCAGAACCACTGGGAGGTCACCAATCACTAATTGCCACCACCCAGAACCACTGGGAGGTCACCAATCACCCATTGCCACCACCCAGAACCACTGGGAGGTCACTAATCACCCATTGCCACCACCCAGAACCACTGGGAGGTCACTAATCACCCATTGCCACCACCCAGAACCACTGGGAGGTCACTAATCACCCATTACCACCACCCAGAACCACTGGGAGGTCACCAATCACCCATTGCCACCACCCAGAACCACTGGGAGGTCACCAATCACCCATTGCCACCACCCAGAACCACTGGGAGGTCACCGATCACCCATTGCCATCACCCAGAACCACTGGGAGGCCACAAACCACCCATTGCCATCACCCAGGGCCACTGGAAAAACACAAATCACCTCACTGCCCAGGACCACTGGGAGGCTGCCGATCAACCCACCCCACCATCCAAAACCACTGGGAGGTCACCAATCATCCATTGCCACCACCCAGAACCACTGGGAGGTCACCAATCACCCATTGCCACCACCCAGAACCACTGGGAGGTCACCAATTACCCATTGCCATCACCCAGAACCATTGGAAAGCCACAAACCACCCCTTGCCATCACCCAGGACCACTGGAAAACCACAAATGACCCCACCACCCAGAACCACTGGGAGGTCACCAATCACCCATTGCCATCACCCAGAACCACTGGGAGGCCACAAACCACCCATTGCCATCACCCAGGACCACTGGAAAACCACCAATCGCCCTACTGCCCAGGGCCACTGGGAGGCGACCATCCAGGACCACTGGGGGGCAGCCATTCACCCTACCACCCAGGACTAGTGGAAGGCCGCCAGTCGCCCCACTGCCCATGACTAGTGGAAGGCCGCCAGTCGCCCCACTGCCCATGACTAGTGGAAGGCCGCCAGTCGCCCCACTGCCCATGACTAGTGGAAGGCCACCAGTCGCCCCACTGCCCATGACTAGTGGAAGGCCACCAGTCGCCCCACTGCCCATGACTAGTGGAAGGCCACCAGTCGCCCCACTGCCCATGACTAGTGGAAGGCCACCAGTCGCCCCACTGCCCATGATTAGTGGAAGGCCAACAGTCGCCCCACTGCCCATGACTAGTGGAAGGACACCAGTCGCCCCACTGCCCAGGGCCATTGGGAGGCCGCCAGTCACCCCACCTCTTAACCCTCCACCACTGGAAGGCCACCAATCACCCCACCATCCAGGACCACTGGGAGGCCACCAATCACCCCACCACCCAGGATCACTGGGAGGCTACTAATCACCCCGCCACACAGGATCACTGGGAGGCAGATGCTCACAGGTGTAGAACAATCTCAGAGAGTTCCCAGGCTGATCCTAAATGGTGCTTTTAGTTTGCTCTGTGTACTATAACAATTGTCATTTTTTAAATAATTGGTTTAACTTTTGTTGCATCTCAGTGCAGCCAATCTCCCACAGCATCTTTGCAGCCTCTTCCTGTCTACATGGCATTTCTTGGGGCGTGTTTCCTGATGGTGACAACAGTGGACCATGTCTGTGTAATGTATGCTAAAATGACCACATGTAGTCTCCATCAGAAACCTGTGTGACGGTGACAACGCAGGAGCGCAATTCAGAGACAAAAGCATTGTCACCCTTTTAACAGGAGCTGCCTGAGCAAGGACCTTCACGGCAGGATCACCAGACTGAATGTGACTTGAAACGACATTAACACATTAAAGCTTATTTGACGTTTTAGCGATTGGGATTACCATATATACTCGAGTATAAGCCGGCCCGAGTATAAACCGAGGACCTAATTTTACCACAAAAAACTGGGAAAACTTATTGACTCGAGTATAAGCCTAGGGTGAGAATGCAGCAGCTACTGTAAGCGGAAAAGAGGGTCAACAATACCCATTTAAAACCTCACTGTGCCCAATTACAACCTGACTGTGCCCAATTGCAACCTCACTGTGCCCAATTGCAACTTCACTGTGCCCGAGTACCTGAATTCTTGACATGCGTCCATTTTTTAAAAGTCGCGGCTTTCTCCTGGCTTTCTGTTCGCGATAGGCATTTGACACTGTGTTCCGCCTATCACGGAGGTCCTCTCATCCTCGGACTTGGTTTCCCAGCAGGCACTGTATTCAGTGTTCCGCCAATCACGGACATCCTCTTGTCCGAGGATGAAAGAACGTCCGTGATTGGCGGAATACTGAACACAGTGCCTGCTGGGAAACCGAGTCCGAGGATGAGAGGACCTCCGTGATAGGCGGAACACAGTGTCAAATGCCTATCGCGGACAGAAAGCCAGGAGAAAGCCGCGACTTTTAAAAAATGGACGCCTGTCAAGAATTCAGGTACACTGACTCGAGTATAAGCCGAGGGGGGTATTTTCAGCCCTAAAAAAAAGGGCTGAAAAACTCGGCTTATACTCAAGTATATACGGTACATTGGGTTTTTAAGGGCTTTTAGAAAGTTGTAGGACGTTTGTCAGATGATTTTTTTAATGCCTGCAGCTGCTGAGGCTCGTGTTTACAAGCTACCACTGAACAGTCTTTTGTATTTGGGGTCCTAAATGAAGAGACCGGCTTCCTTACAAGCCACAGTTCCGCTTTATTATTAAGAATCTATCGGTTGATTTCCATTGTGATTCTGCAGATATTAATCCATCGTGTGTCTTCTGCTTTGCCTGCAGACAATGGTCCTGGCCAGTGGGGGGCAGGATGGAGCCATCTGCCTGTGGGACGTCCTGACGGGTAGTCGAGTTAGTCTCATGCACGGTCATCGCGGAGACATCACTTCCCTTATCTGCACGACGTCGTACGTGATCAGCAGTGGCCTGGATGACGTCATCAGCATATGGGACCGCAGCTCCGCCATCAAACTGTACTCCATACAGCAGGTGAGCAGACGGGTGATAGTTTAGATCAGTGTTTCTCAACTCCAGTCCTCAAGGCGCACTAACAGGTCATGTTTTCAGGATTTCCCTCAGATGAAACGGCTGTGGTAATTACTAAGGCAGTGAAACTGATCAAATCACCTGTGCAAAATAATGGCAAGCCTGAAAACATGACCTGTTGGGGCGCCTTGAGGACTGGAGTTGAGAAACCCTGGTTTAGAGCAGTGGTCTTCAAGCTACGGCCCAGGGGGCCAGATCCCGCCCTTTGCTTTTATCTGGCCCTTGGGGTGCTATTTCAATTATGCCAATGAAGAGCATAATTCCTCCCAATGACACCAACAATGGGGCACAACTCCACCCAATGACGCCAACGATCAGGCACATTTCCTCCCACTGACGCCAATGATGGGGGGGGGTCATTTACTCCCACTGACACTGGGACATTTTGTATTCCCGATGGCCACAGTCTGGCTCCTTTAAAGTCCGAAGGCCAGTAAACCGACAAAACTGTATTCGATAACATCCTCTGTAATTGTTACGATGGTATTAACAAGGTCCTCTAATGCATTCTCTTCTACATGTTTCACCTAATGGCTTCTTCAGGAAGTATGCATATAGGATTCTAACAAAAATACAAAAGTATACAAATAAGGTACATAACACTAAATTGGAATAGATGCATCAAATTGAGAGATGGAAAACCCACCCACATATGGACCATCCACTCCACAAGCAAATCCACACCAGAGAAGCGCCACTGGAAAATTATGTGGATCTGTTGTGGAGTGGATGGTCCATGTGTTGGTGGGTTTTCTATCTCTCCATTTGATACATCTTTTCCAAATTAGTGTTTTATGCACCTTATTTGTATACTTTTATATTTTTGTTAGTTTCCTGTATACATACTTCCCGAAGAAGCCATGCGGCAAAACATGTAGAAGAGAATGCATTAGAGGACCTTGTTATTACCATCATAACAATTACAGAGGACGTTGCTAAATAAAATTCAGTAACATTTATTACAAATCCATAATGAGTTTCACAAAACTGTATTTGATAACATTCTCTGTAATTGTTATAGTATTGACACGGTCCTCTATGCATTCTCTTCTACATTAGAAATAACAAAGCTGTGCAACACTAAATTGAATACAAAAAATGAATGAACATAAATTGTAAAAACAATTAACTCTAATGAAAATGTTTTTCAACAACACATAAATTGAGATAAAGTAAAATATATGAATAATTTAAATGAAAGTCCCAACTAATATCAGACAGTCAATTGAAGACTTAATATTAGAAGCTGGAAAAAGAAAGCTCAGCCCTGTGGATAATTATTGAGATAAAGAAAGCTGAGGATCATGTAGACAAGAACAGCAGACAGGGGTCTTCTCACTCCACCACTGGTGACTTCAAACGCAATATACACCCTTGAAATAGTGCCAGGTATTCAATAGACAAAGATTCCACCACCACTAGTAATCACTGCCGCTTACCAGAGCAAAGGATCTGTACACAGATCAATGTCAACAGATGGCTATTTCCCTGCCAGGGTCTCTGTAATACTGTTTTTTCAGGATTCCACGCCACTTCTCTCCAAATATCACCATTGACAGGATGTAAAAGGAAACAAAGCCACCATAGCGTGAATCCGATTTAACTTTGTTTAATAGATAAAAGAATGCACTTACATATATGTCACGAATAACAAGCGTGTGGTAAAAAATAAGCCGGCCGGCTATACAAGCCCTCTCGCTCCGGGACTCGTTCTGGATGTCGGTGACGTCAGCACGTCGCTCCTCCCTACGCCGTTTCGTCACAACTGACGTCGTCCTGGGGCACGGGCGAAACGGCGTAGGGAGGAGCGACGTGCTGACGTCACCGACATCCAGAACGAGTCCCGGAGCGAGAGGGCTTGTATAGCCGGCCGGCTTATTTTTTACCACACGCTTGTTATTCGTGACATATATGTAAGTGCATTCTTTTATCTATTAAACAAAGTTAAATCGGATTCGCGCTATGGTGGCTTTGTTTCCTTTTACATCCTGTCAATGGTGATATTTGGAGAGAAGTGGCGTGGAATATTCAGTCTTCAATTGACTGTCTGATATTAGTTGGGACTTTCATTTAAATTATTCATATATTTTATTTTATCTCAATTTATGTGTTGTTGAAAAACATTTTCATTAGAGTTAATTGTTTTTACAATTTATGTTCATTCATTTTTGGTATTCAATTTAGTGTTGCGCAGCTTTGTTATTTCTGGTATTGTTTTATTGTGTGTGTCTCACTTTTAAGTTGCAGCATTTTTAGATTTTTTGATTGTATTCACGTTTAAATATGTGGAAATAGATCTACACATAGACAGCGCAGTATATTTCACATTTTTTATGATTCTCTTCTACACGTTTCGCCGCATGGCTTCGGGGAGTATGCGAACAGGATACTACAAAAATACAAAGGTGTACAAATAAGGTACATAACAATATTGATTTGGAATATTATTATTATTATACAGGATTTATATAGCGCCAACAGTTTGCGCAGCGCTTAACTAAATAAAGGCAGACATTACAGTTACATTACAATTTGGTACAAGAGGAATCAGAGGGCCCTGCTTAATAGAGCTTACAATCTAAATGGAATAGATGCATCAAGTGCAGAGATAGAAAACCCACCCACGTGTGGAGTGGATGGTCCATATGTGGGTGAGTTTTTTCTCTCTCTCCATTTGATGCATCTATTCCAAATCAATATTGTTATATACCTTATTTGTATACCTTTTTTGTATTTTTGTAGTATCCTGTATGCATACTTCCTGAAGAATCCATGGGGCGAAACATGTAGAAGAGAATGCATTAGAGGACCTTGTACCATCATAACAATATTGGAGCATGTTATCAGATCTCAGTAACATTTATTACAAGATAAAGGAGGGGAAAAGGGGAAATGGGAGGTATTGGGACTTTATATGAAACGCAACATTTGTGTAGATTGAATCATACAGAGGTAGAAATAGTAATATTTATTAAAAACCATAATTGAGCATAATGCGATACATGGCAACAGTAGTAGATCAATCTACTACTGTTGCCATATATCGCATTATGCTCAACTATTTCTACCTCTGTATGATTCAATCTACCCGAATTTTGTTTTTCATATAAAGTCCCAATACCTCCCATTTCCCCTTTTCCCCTCCTTTATCTACCATTAGGGATGGAGACCGATGTACTGTTGAGTCATGGCCTCATATAAAGTCCCAACGTTTTTTTTTTCTGTCAAACATTACAAATCCATATTAAAATCCATAATGAGTTTCAAAAAACTGTATTTGATGACATCCTCTGTAATTGTTATGGTATTAACAAGTTTTTCCTCATGGCTTCTTCAGGAAGTATGCATACAGGATACTAACAAATTACAAGGGGATGCAAATAAGGTACATAACATTATTAGTTTGGAATAGATGCATCAAATGGAGAGATTTAAACCCCACCCACATGTGGACCATCCACTCCACAACCAGATCCACACCAGAGAAGCGCACCAGAGAAGCGCCACTGGAAAATTGTGTGGATTTGGTTGTGGAGTGGATGGTCCATATGTGGTCTTCTATCTCTCCATTTGATGCATCTATTCCAAATTAATGTTATACGAAGGTATACAAATAAGGTACATAACATTATTAATTTGGAATAGATGCATCAAATGGAGAGATAGAAGACCACATATGGACCATCCATCCAGCTTCTCTGGTGTGGATCTGGTTGTGGAGCGGATGGTCCATATGTGGGTGGGGTTTCAATCTCTCCATTTGATGCATCTATTCCAAATTAATAATGTTATGTACCTTATTTGTATACCTTCGTATTTTTGTTAGTATCCTGTATGTTTACTTCTTGAAGAAGCCATGTGGCGAAACATGTAGCAGAGAAGGCATAGAGAACTGTGTTAATACCATCATAACAACTACAGAGGATGTTATCAAACACAGTTTTGTGAAATTCATTATGGAGCTTTAATAAATGTTACTGAATTTTAACTGTCATGTTTTGGCTAATTGACGTAACACCATTAAAATCCTTCTCCTATCCAATATCTACCTTTTGTATAGCTTTAAGGAATGTGGTGCTGATAAAACCTTTTTTCCTTTTCATCTGCACATACACCTTGAATATTTGGATTATGTTATGGATCCATGGTCTGCTTGCAACACATGTTATTTGTGAGGTCTGGTACTGATGTTGGATGAGAAGACCTGGCTCACATGTTGTGCCTCACATTGAGCACCAAAATAAAAAGAACTGACTCGTGCCTCACATTTGGCACCAAAAAAATAAAATACCTGGCTCACATGTTGAGCCTCACATTGGGATCCAAAAAAAAAAAAAAGACCTGGCTCACATTGGGCACCAAAAAAAAGACCTGGCTCACATTGGGCATGGGGAAAAAAAAGACCTGGCTCACATGTTGGGCCTCACATTGGGCATGGAAAAAAAAGACCTGGCTCACATGTTGGGCCTCACATTGGGCATGGGAAAAAAAGGCCTGGCTCACATGTTGGGCCACACATTGGGCATGGGGAAAAAAAAGACCTGGCTCACATGTTGGGCCACACATTGGGCATGGTAAAAAAAAAGGCCTGGCTCACATGTTGGGCCACACATTGGGCATGGGAAAAAAAGGCCTGGCTCACATGTTGGGCCTCACATTGGGCATGGGGGAAAAAAAGACCTGGCTCACATGTTGGGGCTCACATTGGGCATGGGAAAAAAAAGACCTGGCTCACATGTTGGGCCTCACATTGGGCATGGGAAAAAAAGGCCTGGCTCACATGTTGGGCCTCACATTGGGCATGGGAAAAAAAAGACCTGGCTCACATGTTGGGCCTCACATTGGGCATGGGAAAAAAAGGCCTGGCTCACATGTTGGGCCTCACATTGGGCATGGGAAAAAAAGGCCTGGCTCACATTGGGCATGGGGAAAAAAAGACCTGGCTCACATGTTGGGCCTCACATTGGGCATGGGGGAAAAAAGGCCTGGCTCACATGTTGGGCCTCACATTGGGCATGGGAAAAAAAGGCCTGGCTCACATGTTGGGCCTCACATTGGGCATGGGGAAAAAAAGACCTGGCTAACATGTTGGGCCTCACATTGGGCATGGGAAAAAAAAAGGCCTGGCTCACATGTTGGGCCTCACATTGGGCATGGGAAAAAAAGACCTGGCTCACATGTTGGGCCTCACATTGGGCATGGGGAAAAAAAAGACCTGGCTCACATGTTGGGTCTCACATTAGGCATGGGGAAAAAAAAGACCTGGCTCACATGTTGGGCCTCACATTGGGCATGGGGAAAAAAGACCAGGCTAACATGTTGGGCCTCACATTGGGCATGGGAAAAAAAAGGCCTGGCTCACATGTTGAGCCTCACATTGGGCATGGGGAAAAAAAAGACCTGGCTCACATGTTGGGCCACACATTGGGCATGGGGGAAAAAAAAGACCTGGCTCACATGTTGGGCCTCACATTGGGCATGGGGAAAAAAGACCTGGCTAACATGTTGGGCCTCACATTGGGCATGGGAAAAAAAAGGCCTGGCTCACATGTTGGGCCTCACATTGGGCATGGGGAAAAAAAGACCTGGCTAACATGTTGGGCCTCACATTGGGCATGGGGAAAAAAAGACCTGGCTAACATGTTGGGCCTCACATTGGGCATGGGGGAAAAAAAGGCTTGGCTCACATGTTGGGCCTCACATTGGGCATGGGGAAAAAAAGACCTGGCTCACATGTTGGGCCTCACATTGGGCATGGGAGAAAAAAGACCTGGCTCACATGTTGGGCCTCACATTGGGCATGGGAAAAAAAAGACCTGGCTCACATGTTGGGTCTCACATTGGGCATGGGGAAAAAAAAGACCTGGCTCACATGTTGGGCCCCACATTGGGCATGGGAAAAAAAAGACCTGGCTCACATGTTGGGTCTCACATTGGGCATGGGAAAAAAAAGACCTGGCTCACATATTGGGCCTCACATTGGGCATGGGGGAAAAAAGGCCTGGCTCACATTGGGCATGGGGGAAAAAAGGCCTGGCTCACATGTTGGGCCTCACATTGGGCATGGGGGAAAAAAGGCCTGGCTCACATGTTGGGCCCCACCCCACATTGGGCACCAAAATAAGACTTGGCTCACAATTTGCATTCCAATTCATCCCAAAGGTGTTCAGTGGGGTTGAGGTCAGGGCTCTGTGCAGGACATTAGAGTTCCTCCACACCAAACTGGTCCCGCAATGTCTTTATGGAGCTGGCTTTGTACACGGGCGGGAGGGGGGGGGGGGCACAGTCATGGTGAAACAGAAAAGGGTCTTCTCCACCACAAGGGTGGAAGAGCACAATTGTCTAAAATGAAAGTGTACCACCATGGGATGTCATATGACAAGTTCTCTTATCTCTCTGCAGGATTTGGGCTGCGGTTCCAGCTTAGGCCTCATCTCTGACAACCTGCTGGTGACGGGCGGGCAGGGCTGCGTGTCCTTCTGGGATATAGGCTACGGTGATCTCCTACAGACGGTTTACCTGGGGAAGTGCGAGGAGGCCCAGCCGGCCCGCCAGATCCTGGTTCTTGACAATGCGGCGATCGTCTGCGACTTTGGCAGCGAGCTGAGCCTGGTCTATGTCCCATCTGTGCTGGAAAAGTTGGACTGAGGAGGACAGGCCGGCCAAGGACTATTGGGAAGCCAGGCTTTAACCCACGAGGGGTTAATCTGACAGGCGATGACATAAACGTTCTCACTATACTTCCAATGGAATTGTGCGATTTTTTTTTTTTTTTTTTTTTTTTTTTTTTTCTCCGGTTTTCCAGGTTACGGCGCCAACCTGTCTCACCTTCGCCGTTTCATGATAGATTTTATTTTTCTGCTGCGAGGCAGGTTTGTGGTGACCAGGAAAAGGCAGAAAAAAGAAAAGATTTGTGATGAATCCGCGGCCCTCCGCCATCACACAGGGCGCACCATGAATGTCCCAGACTGTGAGCTTTGTACTTTATTACCGCCTGTGACGCCGATATGTATGTGGGGGGGGGGGGGCGGCACACGGGTCTGACACGGTCACAAAGAGGCACTTGAACCGATCACGCTGCACTTGTTTAATGATACAGAGTATCCTAAAGCACTTCATTCCACAATTATGAAGAGAACGAACGTGCTTCATGATACCATTGCGATATCGGATCCTCAACCATCGGAAAAGACCAGGGATGGAGCCAGAGGGGGTGTGATGTCACAGTAGTGTTATAACCATGGCAATCAGGTAGTAGCCTTCAAGATCAATCCTACACCGGGTACCGGATTGCTGTGGGCAACAGTGAAACTCCAGCATGCTTTTTTTTCTCACTTTGGCGGTATTGCAGCAAGGGAGCGGTGAGGTGACTGAAGGCAGCAAACGGTGCAGCTTCCAGTCTTGGAGGGAATAGAGAACTGGATAAGGAGATATTGGCAGGTAGACTGGTACTCTTCTCGGGGTGGTGGTCTGTAGACGGGTGCTCTTAATGCAATACGATTGGCTCACTTCCTGCACTTTGAGCTCAGTTTGCCCTTTTAGGTTGTCCCCTCTAAGAGGATCTGTCAGGGAAGAAATGTAAGGCTCCAGGGTGTCATCCTTATACCCTTCCCTCACTACCCAAGAACAGTAAGTAGCCTAAGAAGGGATAGACATGACGCCCAAAGCAGGTACCATTAAAAACAAGTCCGCACTGGGTGGTTTCCACATTTTCTTCCTGACAGGTCCTCTTGAGCTGCTGTTGGCTAAAGACGTCTGTAGTTGCCGCTCATCTCGTGGTGTCACCGTATCCAAGTGTTCTGCAGACAAGCAATGGGTCTCGGGGGAGGTCTGTGCAAAATACGGCCGTTGCCCTCAGGAATAAAAACAAATCAAAGATAACATGTAGCCGTTGTATATTGTTCCTTCTTTACGTTGAACTGTACCCACCAGCTTGCATGTCTAAAATTTCTGTAGTCCAGAAGGGGGCAGTAGCTAGAGAGGTAGAGGGGGAGATTTACTAAAACTGGTGCAGCTGTCCATAGTAACCAGTCGGCTTCTAACTTCGGCTTTGACAATTAAAGGGTAAGTAAACCCTGATGGGTGTTACTTCCTCTTTGTTTCCCTGCAAAGGTAAAGCATAATGGGCTACTATGCGTCGCATAGTAGCCCATTATGTGACACTTACCTGTAGTAGAAGCCTGCGAAGTCGGCATCTTCCTCCATGGCAGCGAGCGTCCATCTTCTTCCGGGGGCCGCGAACTCCGGCTCTGTGACTGGCCGGAGTCGCGTGACATCACTCCTGCGCATGCGCGGGGGTGCCGCCACTCACGGCTTTCTGACAGACGGTCAGTGCGCCGTTGTGCCGTAGACAGTGGTGCCTTTCTTTTGCAAATATCTCCTAAACCGTGTAGGTTTAGGAGATATTTATTGCACCTACAGGTAAGCCTTAATCTAGGCCTTAATCTAGGCTTACCTGTAGGTTAAAGTGGTATGTAAGGGTTTACAACCACTTTAAGGCTCCATTCACGCTTGTGCGACTCCAAAGTCCCGCGACTTTGGAGTGCAACTTTGGATGGGCGTGACTTGTTCTCCCTCTGCAAAGTCGGACCCTAGTGTTGCACGTAAAACATTCAGTTACGACTTCCATGCAACTTTTGAGGGTTAACATTGACGTTGATGGCCCTCAAGTTGCCTGAAAGTCAAAGTAGTGCATGAAATACTTGAAATCGCTGCGTCTTGTATGAATGGTTATCATTGGAAAACATGGGGTATGACTTGTCATGCACACACAAGTGTGAAATGGGGTGAAAGCTTTGACACTAAAGCCTCGTACACGCGATCGGATTTTCCGCAGACAAAGCGTCAGACTTTTGTCCGAAGGCCGTGTGCCTGGATTTTGTCTTTGCATACAAACGGCACACAATTGTCGGCCGACAAACACGAACGTAGTGACGTACTACGTGGTTTTCCAGCTCTTTAGCGCCACCCTTTTGGGCACCTTCTGCTAATGTTGTGTTTGGTGAGCATTGCTTTCGAGCATGCGCGTTTTGGACTTTTGTCTGACGGACTTGTGTACACACGATCGGAAAATCTGACAACAAACCGCTGTCCGCGGAAATTTTTTAAAGCCTGCCATCAAACATTTGTCCGTGGAAAATCCGACAACAATTGTCTGATGGAGCGTACAAACGGTCGGATTTTTGGCCAACAGGCTGTCATCACACAGAAAATCCGATCGTGTGTATGAGGCTTAAAGCGGAGTTCCACCCTAAAGTGGAACTTCTGCTCATCTGAACCCTCCCCCCCCTCCGGTGTCACATTTGCCACCTTTCAGGGGGGAGGGGGGGTGCAGATACCTGTCTAAGACAGGTATTTGCACCCGCTTCCGGGAGTCCTCTCTGCGGGTAGTACGTCACTTCCCGCAGAATACCCGTTGTGTTCTGGGAAACACTTGGCTCCCAGAACACAATGGGGACCAGTGAGAACGGCGCAGCGCGACTCGCGTGACTCGCGCATGCGTTGTAGGGAACCGGGCAGTGAAGCCGCAAGGGGGGGGGGGCAGCCGAGGGACAAAATCGCTCGTCTTCTGCTGTGGACGTCGCTGGACTGCAGGACAGGTAAGTGTCCTAATATTAAAAGTCAGCAGCTGCAGTATGTGTAGCTGCTGGCTTTTAATATATATTTTTTTCGGCGGAGCTCCGCTTTAAGGCTCCATTCACACTTGCGTGACTCCACCAGCGCCCATGGTGGCTCACTTTTAACATTGAAAGTTAAAGTATATCTAAAGGCAGGGTTTTTTTTCTTTTGGTTGCAGTAGGGGAGGATTTAAACTAGTATCATTTTTTTGGGCTGCCTGTCTGATTAGAGAGATTTCCCTTCAGTTCCTGTCCTGTAGACTCAACGGGAAGTGTCCCCGTTGGAGGATTTTCCTTCGCTTTCATTCCCATTAACATCGGTGATCAGGACGATGAGAGAGAGTGAATCTCCCTAACGGGGACACAGCAATAAAAACCTGACAGGGGTTCTAACCCTTTACCGCTATCATAATCAAAAATAAAAATGTTGCCTTTATTTATATTTCAATTTTTGAGCTGCCACGGCACTTAGAAGCAAGCAGATCAATTTGACGATGCAAATGGTGCACAAAAAATAAATATCTCCCTAACTTGGCTTAAAAAAAACCCCCAGAAGCAACAGATTTGCAACGGCAAGTAGGACAGTTCTGATCAAAGTGTGTTTTCTCCTGCTGGTCCCCTATGTGATTATAGGAAATGGTGGAGAATGCGGGCATTTCACACTTTGATTGTGAAGACTCTTCAGTTGGTTGAAAGTTTTTGAACAGAGCCAGGACAAGGGAGTAGACACCCTCTGCCTCTTCAGGTCCTGCTTTTGACTCTGTGACTGTCTGCTTTAGGTGGCCACCATTTATTTATTTATTTTCACTGGCCCAACGTGAGCTGGCAGAACAGTTGAGACTCTGACTAGAGCTCTCTGGGAACAGGAGGAGAAAGGAAAAATTTGAAAGGTTAAATCTGTAGACTTGCTAATTTCCCTGGATTTCTTAATGGAGCCAATGGCTGTCACCATGCACTTATAAGTGATATGAACATTTCACTGGTTTGTCCTGCCCAGGCCATCAACTCTAAATATTGGAGGACTGCCCATAACACCCAGTTTGAGTTGGAACAGAGTGTAGTCCTTTAGTTTTACCATGGTGGAATCAACGGTCTGATTAAGAAGGTGCTGCAATGCCTCCCGACCTATGTAACATGGATAGGACATGGCGTCCGCATATTGGCAAGCTTGTTTCAAAGTGTAAAGCTCTTTTTTGCACAGTCACATGATTTTTCTATGTAATAAAGAAGAGCTTTGCACTTTGAAACAAGCTTGTTGGTGTGCTGACATCGTTGTTGGTCCTAGATATGACCCCTAAATTTGCAGGGACTATCCAATCTCTAAAAATTAAATGTCTCCTCCCTGCACATGCACAGTAATTCAAAGTTGATGCTGTGAGCCCAGGAACATAGTATTGGCAGTCTGGAGGGCCAAGATGCAAGCCTGTCCTGGAAAGTATGGGTCCATGGGTGTGTATGAGCTCGTCTTCTTACTTCCTGTTGTGACAACGGTTTTACCAGACAGGAAGTGAAGGAAAACCTGCAACAAGGACAAAGGCTCTTCCCTTCTACCAGTTTGATTTTGGCAACTGTGTTGCAGATTTTGGCTTTCTTTTTGCAAAAAATTTTGTCAGCAGGACAAGAAGTGAGGAAAAATCTCTCTAACGGAGCCCTGGATACCAGTGAAACCCAACACCAGATCTTTACTTTACTCCCCACTCCAGAACCAGAAAAAAGTTATGACACGAGCAGGGTGGAGGTCTACACGTGCAGAGATGTTTCAAACCAACTCGGCAGCAAGGAATGTCGTCTTTTTTTTTTCCCCACCTCTTTCAGCCAAATGTGTAATCTCACGACCCAGGAAAAGCTGACCGGTGCCACATTCAGTTATTGGAGGGGGGGACTGTAGAATTTTCATGGGATGGTGTGCAGGGCTTGTATGAACAGGGTGGGGTTCTGCCCCCAAGCCAGGTGCCTGGAACCGTTCTAGTGGCTCCAAATGCTGCTTCTTTTTTTTTTTTTAGACTAGCAGTAGCATGGCTCCCCCCGAACCGCGACAGAAATAACCCCACAAGGGGGAAATATGCATTTCACAGGCAGAGTGCGTGCAGGCAAGCAGGAGGCGGATACCGAACACTGCTCCACCCTCTGGCCTGACATTCGTGTTGAATCGACTACTGTAAAATGTCTAACCGGCATCATGATATAAAGAAAAAAATAATAATATTTTTGGTAAAGGTTCTAATTTATTTTCAGGTAGGTTTTCTGCTTTCTAGAGCTTTTCATGAGAAATGTTCAGTGTACAGTCTCTTTGTTTTTCTTTGTATATTTTTAATTTTAGCCTTTTTGTGTTTTTTTTTTTTTTGTTTTTATGTTTTGTTTTGTTTTTTTAATCTTCTGTAATTTTCTTATATAAAACATTTTCCTCTGAAGGCGTTTGCTGGTTTTCTGTTCGGTTCTCTGGTATCGATTTATCATTTGCGGTTTCATACACGGGTTTAATGTTTCATTTTCTTTAAAGGGACGGTACGTCTAAAACTGATACTTGAGCCAGCAATTTGCTTAAAATGGGACTCAAAGTGTGATGATACAAGTTATTCTAATTGCTCCAAGCCGCGCAGGTTCACCCCTTTTTGAAGCCAGGCAACCTGCATTTTCAGAAAGAGGCAGTCTCCATATTTCTTGCATGGCAGACTTGCTTAACATTGGCCCTTCTCTACTGGTGAGCAAAAGCACCTTTTAAAGGTGTAATGAGGAAGAGCGAGGGGGGACAAAGGACTCGCAAGGAAGGAAGGAGGGCAGGGATAGGGGTTCTGCATTGAGAGGGAGAATGGGACCGGTGAGAAAGAGTGGGTGGGTGAAAAGACCAATGAAGAAGATCTGAAGTAGGAGGAAAGGAAGCTGGGGTGGGGAGTAAGAATAAAAGGACTGATGAAGAAGATCTGGGAGAGAAGGGAAAGGGCCAATGAGGAAGAGGGTGGTAAAGATCTGGGGGAGTTGAATGGAAGGGGGCCAAAGAGGAAGAAATTAGTGTAGGAGAGGGGTAAATGACCTGTGTGGATGGGGGTAGGTTGTAAGAAGGGCTGTGGCTCGAAAAGAAAGGACCAATAAGAAATATTGGGTAGTTGAAGGGAAAGGGCCGATGTGGAAGAAAAGTTGGAGAGAAAGACCTGGGGGGGGGGGGGGAGAAGGGAAAAGACCGAGGAGAAATAGCTGGGGGAGTAGAAGCGAAAGGGACCTGAAGAGGAAGATCTGGAAGAAAAAAAAGGAAAGGACCGATGAGGAAGATCTAAGTGTAGGATTGGGGAAAGGACTGGTGAGGAAAAGGGGGTGGGTTGTAGAAAGGACTGAGGTTGGAAAAAAGGACCAATAAGGACGATCTGGGAGTAGTAGTAGAAGGGAAAGGACCGATGGGGGAGAGAAGTTGGAGAGGAAGACCAGGGGGGAGGAAAAGGGATAGGACCGCTGAGGAAGATCTGGGGGAGAAGGGAAAGGACTGGTGAGGAAAAGGGGTTTGGTTGTAAGGACTGAGGTTGAAAAAAGAGGACCAAAAGGAAAGCCCGTGGGAGGAGATAGGAAAAGATCGATGAGGAAGATCTTGGGGAGTAGATGGGGAAGGACCGATGATAAAGATCTGGGTGGGTGTAGTAGAGGGGAAAGGACCAATGCGAAATGGGGTGGAGATGGAGATATGGGAGTAGGAGAAGGGAAAGGACCAGTGCGGAAGAGGGGGTGGACATGGAGATATGGGAGTAGGAGAAGGGGAAGGACCAGTGCGGAAGAGGGGGTGGACATGGAGATATGGGAGTAGGAGAAGGGAAAGGACAGGTGAGGAAGAGGGGTGGGCATGGAGATATGGGAGTAGGAGAAGGGAAAGGACAGGTGAGGAAGAGAAGGGTGGACATGGAGATATGGGAGAAGGGAAAGGACAGGTGAGGAAGAGGGGGTGGACATGGAGATATGGGAGTAGGAGAAGGGAAAGGACAGGTGAGGAAGAGAAGGGTGGACATGGAGATATGGGAGTAGGAGAAGGGAAAGGACAGGTGAGGAAGAGGGGGTGGACATGGAGATATGGGAGCAGGAGAAGGGAAAGGACAGGTGAGGAAGAGGGGGTGGACATGGAGATATGGGAGTAGGAGAAGGGAAAGGACCAGTGCGGAAGAGGGGGTGGACATGGAGATATGGGAGTAGGAGAAGGGAAAGGACCAGTGCGGAAGAGGGGGTGGACATGGAGATATGGGAGTAGGAGAAGGGAAAGGACAGGTGAGGAAGAGGGGGTGGACATGGAGATATGGGAGTAGAAGGGAAAGGACAGGTGAGGAAGAGGGGGTGGACATGGAGATATGGGAGTAGGAGAAGGGAAAGGACCAGTGCGGAAGAGGGGTGGACATGGAGATATGGGAGTAGGAGAAGGGAAAGGACAGGTGAGGAAGAGGGGGTGGACATGGAGATATGGGAGCAGGAGAAGGGAAAGGACAGGTGAGGAAGAGGGGGTGGACATGGAGATATGGGAGTAGGAGAAGGGAAAGGACCAGTGCGGAAGAGGGGGTGGACATGGAGATATGGGAGTAGGAGAAGGGAAAGGACAGGTGAGGAAGAGGGGGTGGACATGGAGATATGGGAGCAGGAGAAGGGAAAGGACAGGTGAGGAAGAGGGGGTGGACATGGAGATATGGGAGTAGGAGAAGGGAAAGGACCAGTGCGGAAGAGGGGGTGGACATGGAGATATGGGAGTAGGAGAAGGGAAAGGACCAGTGCGGAAGAGGGGTGGACATGGAGATATGGGAGTAGGAGAAGGGAAAGGACCAGTGAGGAAGAGGGGGTGGACATGGAGATATGGGAGTAGGAGAAGGGAAAGGACAGGTGAGGAAGAGGGGGTGGACATGGAGATATGGGAGTAGGAGAAGGGAAAGGACCAGTGCGGAAGAGGGGTGGACATGGAGATATGGGAGTAGGAGAAGGGAAAGGACAGGTGAGGAAGAGGGGGTGGACATGGAGATATGGGAGTAGGAGAAGGGAAAGGACAGGTGAGGAAGAGGGGTGGGTTAAAAGAAGGCCTGAGATTGAAAAAGACACAGCATTCACTACATCTGGTCTCACACAGTACACAGAACATGGAATGCTCCATATTTTAGTAAATATAAACCGCCAAATACCATTTCTCATCAGCAGTATATAGCAGTCTTGTGATTGCTATCAGTTCCTGGTGAAGCTTGTAGGAGGAGTTTTCATACTGCACTAAGCTGTCCTATGAGGCTCTGAAGGCCTCCTGACCCTCTGTCTGGACAGTGCTGATTGGCCCTATGCTGATCACAAGCACTCTCCCAAGGAAAAAAATAAAAATAACCTCTCTAGAAATACACACCAAACTGAGCATGTGCAGCCTGCTCCAAATGCTCTGTCTTATCGGGACATGTTCTGGAGTCAGTAGAAGAAGAGGAGGCTCTATGCACACAGAATCAAACTGCCTTTTTACACAATGCAGAGGATTAAAGTGGTTGTAAACCCTATGTTTTTTTTACTTCTACCTATACAGTGGGTACGGAAAGTATTCAGACCCCCTTAAATGTTTCACTCTGTTATATTGCAGCCATTTGCTAAAATCATTTAAGTTCATTTCTATTCCTCATTAATGTACACACAGCTCCCCATAGTGTACACACAGCACCCCATAGTGTACACACAGCACCCCATAATGTACACACAGCACCCCATAGTGACAGAAAAACACAGAATTGTTGAATTTTTTGCAGATTTATTAAAAAATAAAAAGTGAAATATCACATGCTCCTAAGTATTCAGACCCTTTGCTGTGACCCTCATATAGGGATGAGCTTCGTGTTCGAGTCGAACATACGTTCGACTCGAACATTGGCTGTTCGATCGTTCGACGAAGATCGAACGATTTGGGCCGTTCGCGCCAAATTCGAGTGACGCGAACGGCCCACAATGCACTACGCCATCGCAGTGTCATCCAGGCGCTGTGATTGGCCAAGCATGCACTGTGACCCCGCATGCTTGGCCAATCACAGCGCCGGCAGCGAGGAGAGCAATGATTGGCCACAGGCAGGATGCCTGTGGCCAATTATTGCTGAGGGTGTTTAGTACACGCCCCACACTATAAAAGGCCGCCAGCACGGCGGCCTAGTGTAGTGTGTTCCGGAGCAGGGATAGAGTAGCATAGGCAGGGACAGTGACTGTTATTTCTTTCTTGCTTAACCTGGATTCCTTTAGTTTAGGGAAAGAGAAGGATAGGTAGGGAGAGTGTCAGTGTGTTTTGTGCTTCTGCTATAGTGTGCTTAAAAAAAACATTTATTCTAGGGACAGAAAACTCTAGGTAGGGACAGTGTCAGTTTCTTTCACTCTGCAAGTCCTTGTTTCCAGGGACCTGTAAGGACAGTGAGTTAATTGTCCTTGTGCTATATTGTGCTTAAAAAAAACATTTATTCTAGGGACAGAAAACTCTAGGTAGGGACAGTGTCAGTTTCTTTCACTCTGCAAGTCCTTGTTTCCAGGGACCTGTAAGGACAGTGAGTTAATTGTCCTTGTGCTATATTGTGATTAAAAAAAACATTTATTCTAGGGACAGAAAACTCTAGGTAGGGACAGTGTCAGTTTCTTTCACTCTGCAAGTCCTTGTTTCCAGGGACCTGTAAGGACAGTGAGTTAATTTTCCTTGTGCTATATTGTGATTAAAAAAAACATTTTTTCTAGGGACAGAAAACTGTAGGTAGGGAGAGTGTTTTTTTTCTTTCACTCTGCAAGTCCTTGTTTCCAGGGACCTGTAAGGACAGTGAGTTAATTGTCCTTGTGCTATATTGTGCTTAAAAAAAACATTTATTCTAGGGACAGAAAACTCTAGGTAGGGACAGTGTCAGTTTCTTTCACTCTGCAAGTCCTTGTTTCCAGGGACCTGTAAGGACAGTGAGTTAATTGTCCTTGTGCTATATTGTGATTAAAAAAAACATTTATTCTAGGGACAGAAAACTCTAGGTAGGGACAGTGTCAGTTTCTTTCACTCTGCAAGTCCTTGTTTCCAGGGACCTGTAAGGACAGTGAGTTAATTTTCCTTGTGCTATATTGTGATTAAAAAAAACATTTTTTCTAGGGACAGAAAACTGTAGGTAGGGAGAGTGTTTTTTTTCTTTCACTCTGCAAGTCCTTGTTTCCAGGGACCTGTAAGGACAGTGAGTTAATTGTCCTTGTGCTATATTGTGCTTAAAAAAAACATTTATTCTAGGGACAGAAAACTCTAGGTAGGGACAGTGTCAGTTTCTTTCACTCTGCAAGTCCTTGTTTCCAGGGACCTGTAAGGACAGTGAGTTAATTGTCCTTGTGCTATATTGTGATTAAAAAAAAATTTATTCTAGGGACAGAAAACTCTAGGTAGGGACAGTGTCAGTTTCTTTCACTCTGCAAGTCCTTGTTTCCAGGGACCTGTAAGGACAGTGAGTTAATTTTCCTTGTGCTATATTGTGATTAAAAAAAACATTTTTTCTAGGGACAGAAAACTGTAGGTAGGGAGAGTGTTTTTTTTCTTTCACTCTGCAAGTCCTTGTTTCCAGGGACCTGTAAGGACAGTGAGTTAATTGTCCTTGTGCTATATTGTGCTTAAAAAAAACATTTATTCTAGGGACAGAAAACTCTAGGTAGGGACAGTGTCAGTTTCTTTCACTCTGCAAGTCCTTGTTTCCAGGGACCTGTAAGGACAGTGAGTTAATTGTCCTTGTGCTATATTGTGATTAAAAAAAAATTTATTCTAGGGACAGAAAACTCTAGGTAGGGACAGTGTCAGTTTCTTTCACTCTGCAAGTCCTTGTTTCCAGGGACCTGTAAGGACAGTGAGTTAATTTTCCTTGTGCTATATTGTGATTAAAAAAAACATTTTTTCTAGGGACAGAAAACTGTAGGTAGGGAGAGTGTTTTTTTTCTTTCACTCTGCAAGTCCTTGTTTCCAGGGACCTGTAAGGACAGTGAGTTAATTGTCCTTGTGCTATATTGTGCTTAAAAAAAACATTTATTCTAGGGACAGAAAACTCTAGGTAGGGACAGTGTCAGTTTCTTTCACTCTGCAAGTCCTTGTTTCCAGGGACCTGTAAGGACAGTGAGTTAATTGTCCTTGTGCTATATTGTGATTAAAAAAAACATTTATTCTAGGGACAGAAAACTCTAGGTAGGGACAGTGTCAGTTTCTTTCACTCTGCAAGTCCTTGTTTCCAGGGACCTGTAAGGACAGTGAGTTAATTTTCCTTGTGCTATATTGTGATTAAAAAAAACATTTTTTCTAGGGACAGAAAACTGTAGGTAGGGAGAGTGTTTTTTTTCTTTCACTCTGCAAGTCCTTGTTTCCAGGGACCTGTAAGGACAGTGAGTTAATTGTCCTTGTGCTATATTGTGCTTAAAAAAAACATTTATTCTAGGGACAGAAAACTCTAGGTAGGGACAGTGTCAGTTTCTTTCACTCTGCAAGTCCTTGTTTCCAGGGACCTGTAAGGACAGTGAGTTAATTTTCCTTGTGCTATATTGTGATTAAAAAAAACATTTATTCTAGGGACAGAAAACTCTAGGTAGGGACAGTGTCAGTTTCTTTCACTCTGCAAGTCCTTGTTTCCAGGGACCTGTAAGGACAGTGAGTTAATTTTCCTTGTGCTATATTGTGATTAAAAAAAACATTTATTCTAGGGACAGAAAACTCTAGGTAGGGACAGTGTCAGTTTCTTTCACTCTGCAAGTCCTTGTTTCCAGGGACCTGTAAGGACAGTGAGTTAATTTTCCTTGTGCTATATTGTGATTAAAAAAAACATTTATTCTAGGGACAGAAAACTCTAGGTAGGGACAGTGTCAGTTTCTTTCACTCTGCAAGTCCTTGTTTCCAGGGACCTGTAAGGACAGTGAGTTAATTTTCCTTGTGCTATATTGTGATTAAAAAAAACATTTATTCTAGGGACAGAAAACTCTAGGTAGGGACAGTGTCAGTTTCTTTCACTCTGCAAGTCCTTGTTTCCAGGGACCTGTAAGGACAGTGAGTTAATTGTCCTTGTGCTATATTGTGCTTAAAAAAAACATTTTTTCTAGGGACAGAAAACTCTAGGTAGGGACAGTGTCAGTTTCTTTCACTCTGCAAGTCCTTGTTTCCAGGGACCTGTAAGGACAGTGAGTTAATTTTCCTTGTGCTATATTGTGATTAAAAAAAACATTTTTTCTAGGGACAGAAAACTCTAGGTAGGGACAGTGTCAGTTTCTTTCACTCTGCAAGTCCTTGTTTCCAGGGACCTGTAAGGACAGTGAGTTAATTTTCCTTGTGCTATATTGTGATTAAAAAAAACATTTTTTCTAGGGACAGAAAACTGTAGGTAGGGAGAGTGTTTTTTTTCTTTCACTCTGCAAGTCCTTGTTTCCAGGGACCTGTAAGGACAGTGAGTTAATTGTCCTTGTGCTATATTGTGCTTAAAAAAAACATTTATTCTAGGGACAGAAAACTCTAGGTAGGGACAGTGTCAGTTTCTTTCACTCTGCAAGTCCTTGTTTCCAGGGACCTGTAAGGACAGTGAGTTAATTTTCCTTGTGCTATATTGTGATTAAAAAAAACATTTATTCTAGGGACAGAAAACTCTAGGTAGGGAGAGTGTTTTTTTTCTTTCACTCTGCAAGTCCTTGTTTCCAGGGACCTGTAAGGACAGTGAGTTAATTGTCCTTGTGCTATATTGTGCTTAAAAAAAACATTTATTCTAGGGACAGAAAACTCTAGGTAGGGACAGTGTCAGTTTCTTTCACTCTGCAAGTCCTTGTTTCCAGGGACCTGTAAGGACAGTGAGTTAATTTTCCTTGTGCTATATTGTGATTAAAAAAAACATTTTTTCTAGGGACAGAAAACTGTAGGTAGGGAGAGTGTTTTTTTTCTTTCACTCTGCAAGTCCTTGTTTCCAGGGACCTGTAAGGACAGTGAGTTAATTGTCCTTGTGCTATATTGTGCTTAAAAAAAACATTTATTCTAGGGACAGAAAACTCTAGGTAGGGACAGTGTCAGTTTCTTTCACTCTGCAAGTCCTTGTTTCCAGGGACCTGTAAGGACAGTGAGTTAATTGTCCTTGTGCTATATTGTGATTAAAAAAAACATTTATTCTAGGGACAGAAAACTCTAGGTAGGGACAGTGTCAGTTTCTTTCACTCTGCAAGTCCTTGTTTCCAGGGACCTGTAAGGACAGTGAGTTAATTTTCCTTGTGCTATATTGTGATTAAAAAAAACATTTTTTCTAGGGACAGAAAACTGTAGGTAGGGAGAGTGTTTTTTTTCTTTCACTCTGCAAGTCCTTGTTTCCAGGGACCTGTAAGGACAGTGAGTTAATTGTCCTTGTGCTATATTGTGCTTAAAAAAAACATTTATTCTAGGGACAGAAAACTCTAGGTAGGGACAGTGTCAGTTTCTTTCACTCTGCAAGTCCTTGTTTCCAGGGACCTGTAAGGACAGTGAGTTAATTGTCCTTGTGCTATATTGTGATTAAAAAAAACATTTATTCTAGGGACAGAAAACTCTAGGTAGGGACAGTGTCAGTTTCTTTCACTCTGCAAGTCCTTGTTTCCAGGGACCTGTAAGGACAGTGAGTTAATTTTCCTTGTGCTATATTGTGATTAAAAAAAACATTTTTTCTAGGGACAGAAAACTGTAGGTAGGGAGAGTGTTTTTTTTCTTTCACTCTGCAAGTCCTTGTTTCCAGGGACCTGTAAGGACAGTGAGTTAATTGTCCTTGTGCTATATTGTGCTTAAAAAAAACATTTATTCTAGGGACAGAAAACTCTAGGTAGGGACAGTGTCAGTTTCTTTCACTCTGCAAGTCCTTGTTTCCAGGGACCTGTAAGGACAGTGAGTTAATTGTCCTTGTGCTATATTGTGATTAAAAAAAACATTTATTCTAGGGACAGAAAACTCTAGGTAGGGACAGTGTCAGTTTCTTTCACTCTGCAAGCCCTTGTTTCCAGGGACCTGTAAGGACAGTGAGTTAATTTTCCTTGTGCTATATTGTGATTAAAAAAAACATTTTTTCTAGGGACAGAAAACTGTAGGTAGGGAGAGTGTTTTTTTTCTTTCACTCTGCAAGTCCTTGTTTCCAGGGACCTGTAAGGACAGTGAGTTAATTGTCCTCGTGCTATATTGTGCTTAAAAAAAACATTTATTCTAGGGACAGAAAACTCTAGGTAGGGACAGTGTCAGTTTCTTTCACTCTGCAAGTCCTTGTTTCCAGGGACCTGTAAGGACAGTGAGTTAATTTTCCTTGTGCTATATTGTGATTAAAAAAAACATTTATTCTAGGGACAGAAAACTCTAGGTAGGGACAGTGTCAGTTTCTTTCACTCTGCAAGTCCTTGTTTCCAGGGACCTGTAAGGACAGTGAGTTAATTTTCCTTGTGCTATATTGTGCTTAAAAAAAACATTTTTTCTAGGGACAGAAAACTCTAGGTAGGGAGAGTGTTTTTTTTTTTTCACTCTGCAAGTCCTTGTTTCCAGGGACCTGTAAGGACAGTGAGTTAATTGTCCTTGTGCTATATTGTGCTTAAAAAAAACATTTATTCTAGGGACAGAAAACTCTAGGTAGGGACAGTGTCAGTTTCTTTCACTCTGCAAGTCCTTGTTTCCAGGGACCTGTAAGGACAGTGAGTTAATTTTCCTTGTGCTATATTGTGATTAAAAAAAACATTTTTTCTAGGGACAGAAAACTGTAGGTAGGGAGAGTGTTTTTTTTCTTTCACTCTGCAAGTCCTTGTTTCCAGGGACCTGTAAGGACAGTGAGTTAATTTTCCTTGTGCTATATTGTGATTAAAAAAAACATTTTTTCTAGGGACAGAAAACTGTAGGTAGGGAGAGTGTTTTTTTTCTTTCACTCTGCAAGTCCTTGTTTCCAGGGACCTGGAGAGACATTGAGTGAATTTTCCTTGTGCTATATTGTGATTAAAAAAAACATTTATTCTAGGGACAGAAAACTCTAGGTAGGGACAGTGTCAGTTTCTTTCACAAAGAAAGTCCTTGTTTCAAGGGACAGAGAAGGACACCTGAAGGTAGCCCTTATTGCTTTTTTCCCATCTCCCTGCAGGCCATCTATTAGAATGTCTGGAAGGCAAACAAGGAGAGGCAGACAGTCAGGAGGCAATAAAAGAGGGCAAGCAGGCTCTGTGTCTGGGGGCAACAGTGCTGGTCGTGGACGCGGTGCATTGTCATCAGCACATGGCCATGGGACACGCTTGTCCTTCTTTTCGGCAGCTGGACATGTTGAGCCACATCATGCCGAAGACTTGGTAGAGTGGATGACCAAGCCCTCCTCCTCCTCCTCATCCTCTCTCACCCAGGCTCAGGGTACTGGAAAAGCAGCTGCCAAAGCGTCGTCTTCCCTGGTATCAATGTCAGACAAATCATCAGTCACTCCTTCCCTAGACCCACCATGTCCTCCTCCTGAGGAGTCCCCCGAACTGTTTCAGCACAGTGTTGGGTACATGCTCCAGGAGGATGCCCAGCGTTTCGAAGGGTCTGATGATGAAACCCAGCTAGAGGAAGGCAGTAGCGTGAGAGCAGACAGAGGGGATGCTCAAGAAGGACACCAATCTGGCAGTCATGTTCCAGCAGCTGCAGCATACTGCCAGATTGGCTCCAGTGATGAGGAGGGAGGGGATGATGAGGTCAATGACTCCACGTGGGTGCCTAATAGGAGAGAGGAGGAGGAGGAGGATGAGGAGGAGGCACATCTCCAACGAGGCAGGATGCCCTTTGGTGGCCAGCGTAAGGGCAGTACACCGACGGAATCACACCGCAGAGCTCCGCCTGTGCAGGGCGCTGCCTCTGCCCGTCATTCAAAAAGTTCTTTGGTGTGGGCCTTTTTTGAGGCTAGTGCATCAGATCGCACAGCTGCTGTTTGCAACATATGTCTCAAGCGTATATCGCGTGGCCAAAACATCAGCCGCTTGGGTACCACATGCCTGACCAGACATATGTTGACCTGCCATGCAGCTCGTTGGCAAGCCTACCTCAAAGACCCACACCAAAGAACCAAGCGGACCTCTCCTTGCACCGCATCAGCTGGGATCTCCAACCCCACTATAACTTCAGTCCTCTCTGAAACATGCACTGAGAGGAATGAAGGTGTAGAATTAGGTGTGTCACAGCCAAGTACTTGCGCCCACTCTGCTAGCAGTACACCGACGTCCGATTCTAGCAGGCAAATTTCCCTGCCCCAGCTGCTGGACCATCGAAAGAAGTTCACTCCCAGCCATCCACATGCCCAGCGGTTGAATGCTAGCTTGGCTAAATTGCTAGCGCTTCAACTGCTGCCTTTTCAGTTGGTAGACTCGGCCCCCTTCCGTGAGTTTGTGCAATGTGCGGTTCCTCAGTGGCAGGTTCCCAAACGCCACTTTTTCTCACGGAAGGCTATTCCGGCTCTCTACCGGCATGTGGAAGGCAATGTCTTGGCCTCGCTGGACAGGGCGGTCAGCGGTAAGGTGCATATTACCGCTGACTCATGGTCCAGCAGGCATGGACAGGGACGTTACCTTTCTTTCACGGCCCATTGGGTCACTCTTTTGGCAGCTGGGAAGGATTCAGGACAAGGTGCAGTAGTGTTGGAGGTTGTCCCACCGCCACGCCTCCAAAATGCTACTACTGGTTGTGACACACCTCTCTCCTCCACCCCCTCCTCTTCTTCTTCCTCCATGGCCTCTTCCTGTGGTTTGTCCTATGAACCAGCGGTGCTCCGTAGCCGTTCACGGGGCTACGCAAGTACGCAGGCAAAAAGATGCCATGCCGTGCTTGCGCTGGTGTGTTTGGGGGACAGAAGCCACACTGGGGCAGAGGTCCTGTCTGCTCTGCAGGGCCAGGCCGAGAGGTGGTTGACGCCACGCCAGCTTAAGCCAGGAATGGTGGTTTGCGACAATGGCACCAACCTCCTCTCCGCCCTCCGACAGGGACAACTGACCCATGTGCCCTGTGTGGCTCACGTCCTTAACCTGGTGGTGCAGCGCTTCTTGGGCAGGTACCCGGGCTTACAGGATGTCCTGAGGCAGGCCAGGAAAGTCTGTGTGCATTTCCACAGATCTTATAATGCCAGTGCTCGCCTGGCTGAGCTGCAAAAGGAGTTGAACCTGCCCAAGAACCGCCTTATATGTGACATGCCCACCAGGTGGAACTCAACGTTGGCCATGCTGCAGCGGCTGCACACGCAGCAGAGGGCCATCAATGAGTACCTGTGCGACTACGGCACCAGGACAGGGTCAGGGGAGCTTGGTTTTTTTTCTCCACGCCAGTGGGGCATGATCAGGGATGCATGCACTGTCCTGGCACCATTTGAGGAGGCCACGAGGATGGTGAGCAGTGACAGTGCATGCATCAGTGACACTGTACCTCTTGTCCACCTGTTGGAGCACACGCTGCGTGGAATAATGGACAGGGCACTTGAGGCAGAACAGAGGCAGGAAGAGGAGGACTTCCTTGCCTCTCAAGGCCCCCTTTACCCAGACAGTGTTCCTTCTGTCCCACCCATCGCACAGGAAGAGGAGGAGGAGGAGGAGGAGGAGGAGGATTGTGTCAGCATGGAGGTGGAGGCTGGCACTCAGCATCATCAGCAGCAGTCTTTTAGGGATGATTTACAGTCCCAAGAAACCAGTGGACTTGTACGTGGCTGGGAGGAGGTGGCTGCGGATCATGTCGTCCTTAGTGACCCAGAGGACTCCGGAGCGAATGCCTCAGCAAACCTACGCTGCATGGCCTCCCTGATCCTGCAAAGTCTGCGGAAGGATCCTCGTATTCTTCGGATCAAGGAGAGGGACCATTACTGGCTGGCCACTCTCCTTGATCCACGGTACAAGGGTAAGGTTGCGGACCTTATGTTACCGTCGCAGAGGGAGCAGAGGATGAGACAACTCCGGGAGGCCTTGCAGAAAGGTCTGTGCAACGCGTTCCCAGAGACTGGGAGGTTGCAAACTCCTGGTCCTGGACAACGAGTTGCTGAGGCTTCGGCCAGTCAAAGAAGGAGCGGTGGGGAAGGTGGCCGTCTGACCGATGCGTTCAGACAATTCTTTAGTCCGCAGCCCCAAAGTATGATCGGTTCCAGCAACCATCGCCAGCGTCTGATAAACATGGTGCAGGAATATCTAGGGGCAAGGTCAGACTTGGACACCTTCCCCACCGAAAATCCTCTGGCTTACTGGGTCTTGAGGATGGATCACTGGCCAGAGCTTGCACAGTATGCAATTGAGCTACTGGCCTGTCCTGCATCCAGCGTTCTTTCGGAACGCACATTCAGTGCTGCTGGAGGATTTGTCACGGATCACAGGGTGCGCCTGTCCACCGACTCGGTTGATCGACTGACTTTCATCAAGATGAACCAGTCTTGGATCACCACCAGCTACCACACACCTGATGCTGATATAACAGACTAATTGATTTTAAAATGTCACATCCCTTCAAGACTGATGCTGATGCTGAGTGCCTGTGCTGTTATGTTGACTGGCTATCCTCCTCCTCCGAGTCCTCAATGATACGATTGATGATGATAGCTTGGAAGATCATTTTTGTTTATGGGTGCCGCCACCAGTGCCTAACGCCCAATTTTTCAGCCCCTGTTTAACAGGGGCGTGTAATTACAATTTTTGAAGCAATACTTTGCAACAGGGCTCATTGCTGTGCTCCAAGTACAGTATCTGTGAGGAGTTGCAGTGTTGTGCCACCAGTGCCTAAGGCCCAATTTTTCAGCCCCTGTTTAACAGGGGCGTGTCATTACAATTTTTGAAGCAATACTTTGCAACAGGGCTCATTGCTGTGCTCCAAGTACAGTATCTGTGAAGGGTTGCAGTGTTGTGCCACCAGTGCCTAAGGCCCAATTTTTCAGCCCCTGTTCAACAGGGGCATGTAATTACAATTCTTGATCTAATAATTCACAGCAGGGCCCATTGCTGCACCCACCAAGAGTAACTGTCAGGGCTTACAGTGTTGTGGCACCAGCACCACCATCAAAGGCCCAATTTTTACTACCACTGTTCAACAATTATATGTAATTAAAATTCCTGATATAATAGTTGACAGCAGGGCGTTCCAGCACCAACCAAGAGTAACTGTGAGTGCTTACAGTGTTGTGCCAACACCAACAACTAAGGGGCCTATTTCTGCAGAGTATATACGGCAGGTCCCTACTTTCAAACATCCAACTTACAAACGACTCCTACTTGCAAACGCAAGAAGACAACAGGAAGTGAGAGGAAATCTACCACTAGGAAGGAAAATTCTCTCCTGTAAGAATAAATATGGGAGAAAGGTGTCTCCTCTGTACTGATGCTTTATCAGCAATCCTTGTTTCAAGAAAAACACCACATTTCAAAAACAGTTGTCATTAGGACGGAAAGTGAGGTGAAATGTTCTGAACAGGGGCACAGACAGCAAAACAAATGTTACAGGGGTGATAACCCTTACCTATGTTTTCCAAAAAGTTTAAAAATAGATTTTTGGTCTGGAGCTACACTTCAACAATGTACCTGTTCAAAATTACAAACAGATTCTACATAAGAACAAACCTACAGTCCCTGTCTTGTATGCACCGCCTGTATACGGCTGTTCTGAGTATATAGGGCCTTTTTTATTTTATGTGCGGGGTTCCCCTTAATATCCATACAAGACCCAAAGGGGCTGGTAATGGGCTGGGGTAGGGGGGGGGTCATGGGGTAGCTATGCCATTTTTCTTAAAGATTTTCATCCATATTACCGGGACCAGACATTACATTAAAGCCGCAAGCAGTTTTAAATGGCTTTTTTTTCCTTTAGAAGTGTCATTTTGTGCAGGGACAGTTCTAAACACGGGAAACACGTGGCACTTCACAGGCATACTTTAGACACCCCCCAGGTACGATATTTAAAGGAATATTTGACTTTTTTTTTTTCACTTTATGCATCATTAAAATGACTGCTCCCGGAAAACGACCGTTTTTAAAACTTATTTTTGCATTGATACATGTCCCCTGGTGCAGAACCCGGGTTCCCAAACCCTTTTTAGGACAATAACGTGCATAATAGTTTTTATAATTAGCACTTTAGAATTCGAACGTTCGCATCCATTGTATTTAATAGGGTTCTAATGTTCGTTCGAACTTTCGGTCCGTTCGCGGGTTCTGGTGCGAACCGAACCCGGGGGTGTTCGGCTCATCACTACCCTCATATATATAACTCAGGTGCTGTCCATTTCTTCTGATCATCCTTGAGATGGTTCTACACCTTCATTTGAGTCCAGCTGTGTTTGATTATACTGATTGGACTTGATTAGGAAAGCCACACACCTGTCTATAGAAGACCTTACAGCTCACAGTGCATGTCAGAGCAAATGAGAATCATGAGGTCAAAGGAACTGCCTGAAGAGCTCAGAGACAGAATTCTGGCAAGGCACAGATCTGGCCAAGGTTACAAAAAAAAAATTCTGCTGCACTTAAGGTTCCTAAGAGCACAGTGGCCTCCATAATCCTTAAATGGAAGACATTTGGGACGACCAGAACCCTTCCTAGAGCTGGCCGTCCGGCCAAACTGAGCTATCGGGGGAGAAGATCCTTGGTGAGAGAGGTAAAGAAGAACCCAAAGATCACTGTGGCTGAGCTCCAGAGATGCAGTCGGGAGATTGGAGAAAGTTGTAGAAAGTCAACCATCACTGCAGCCCTCCACCAGTCGGGGCTTTATGGCAGTGGGGCCCGACGGAAGCCTCTCCTCCGTGCAAGACTCATGAAAGCCGCATGGAGTTTGCTAAAAAAAAACACCTGAAGGACTCCAAGATGGTGAGAAATAAGGAGCATGTGACTGACGTCATGGGAAGCCTATATAAATTGATGAGCGAATAGCCAAGCATTACAGCGGGAGGAAGCGATGTGTCAACATCGAGAAGAAGACGGCGACGGAGAAGACCGGTCCCTCCACTAGCAAAAGAGCTGGAAGAAGATAGTGGAGGGGCCGGCAGAAGGAAGAAAGAAAGAATCGGAGAGCGGGAGAAGAAGAAGGCGACGGAGAAGACCGGGCCCCGCTAGCAAAAGAGCTGGAAGAAGATGGCGGAGGCCCGGCAGAAGGAAGGAAGAACTGGAGAGCGCGGAGACGACGGAAGAGACCCCCGAAGACGGAAGAGACCCCCGGAGCTGTGCAATAAATTACTTAACAACCTGTGTGTGTTTTTTTTATTGACATTTTTTTCCACCAGGTGAATGGGTAGGGGTACGATGTACCCCATACTCATTCACATAGGGTGGGGGGCCGGGATCTGGGGGCCCCCTTATTAAAGGGGGGGCTCCCGGATTCCGATAAGCCCCCTGCCCGCAGACCCCGACAACCAACGGCCAGGGTTGTCGGGAAGAGGTCCTGTCCTCATCAACATGGGGGCAGGGTGCTTTGGGGTGGGGAGGCCGCAGGTCCCCCCCCTTGCCCCAAAGCACCAAACCCCCCATGTTGAGGGCATGCGGCCTGGTACGGTTCAGGAGGGAGAGGGGGCCGCTCTCTCGTCCCCCCCTCTTCCCCTGCGGCCTGCCAGGTTGCGTGCTCGGATAAGGGTCTGGTTTGGATTTTTGGGGAACCCCCACGCCGTTTTTTCGGCGTAGGGGTTCCCCTTAAAATCCATACCAGACCTAAGGGCCTGGTATGCCCCTGGAGGGGGAACCCATGCCGTTTTTTTATTTAAACTTTGGCGTGGAGTTCCTGCTCAAGATTCATACCAGACACAGTGCCTGCTATTGGCGGGGATCCAAGTCGGATCCCCGTTCATTGAAAGTCGGACATATGTCGGCTTCATGTCGCAGGGCAAAGTCGGATCCAAAGTAGGACAGCTGTCGTGTCGCACAAGTGTGAACCCAGTCTCAATCAGCGCTTGCGATCACATCTCACTACTGACAGGCTTTTTACCCAGAGCAATCTGGTAAGTGGAATACCTAGAGGGTGGTGAAGGAGTTTTACTACAGCTTTGGATTCCAACCTCTTCTGCTGCTTCTATATGAATGGACTGTTTTGCACTTACCTTCTGCTACAACAGACCTTTACTATTTATTTAGTGGACTGTTTCTGTGGATATCATCCTAACTTTATTATATATTTTTTTATCATTATATGGTATTTATATGTGGACACTCCTCTTGTTCTAAACCCAGATGGGCAACTAATTATCATTGATTGTCATCTACACATGCACCTTATTAACCTTTACTAGCAATGCTAATGTCATAGCTTTACTTGGACATATTTTTTTTAACATACTATAGACACCCCCCCAGGTACGAAATTTAAAGGAATATTTCACTTTTTTTTTCCACTTTAACCCCTTCGATACAAGGCATTTATACACCTTCCTGCCCAGGCCAATTTTCAGCTTTCAGCTCTGTCGCAATTTGAACAACATTAGCGTGGTCATGCTACACTGTACCCAAACATTTTTTTTTTATATAATTTTTTCCCCACAAATAGAGCTTTCTTTTGGTGGTATTTGATCACCTCTGCGATTTTTATTTTTTGCGCAACAAATAAAAAAAAAAGCAAAAATTTTGAAAAAAAAAAAGTTTTTCTTTGTTTCTGTTACATTTTTTTGTAAATAAGTACCTTTTCTTCTTTAATGATGGGCACTGATATGGCTGCACTGATGGGCACCAATGAGGTGGCACTGATAGGTGGCATTGATAAGCAGCACTGATGGGCACTCATAGGCGGCACTGATAGGTGGCACAGAATGGCACTGATAGGTGGGCACGGGCACTGATAGACACTGCTGGGTGGCATTGCTGGGCATCACAAATTTTGTTTGTGCCATGATGGTGCCAGACAGTGCCCATTTGTGGGCACTGATTGGCATATGTTATCTATACATTTGTACATGTGGATGGCCATGGGGGACTTACCTGGCCATCCACATGTTAGGTGATTCCCTGGTGGTCCTGGGCGGCGTCCTGGTGGTCCAGTGTGGGCATCTGAGGGGGGGCTGCGCTGATAAACAATCAGCGCGAACCCCCCCCCCCCCCCCCCGTCAGGAGAGCCGCCGATCGGCTCTCCTCTACTCGCATTTGTCAGACGCGAGTGAGGAAAACCCAAGATGCAAACCTGTCCTGGAAAGTATGGGTCCATGGGTGTGTATGAGCTCGTCTTCTTACTTCCTGTTGTGACAACGGTTTTACCAGACAGGAAGTGAAGGAAAACCTGCAACAAGGACAAAGGCTCTTCCCTTCTACCAGTTTGATTTTGGCAACTGTGTTGCAGATTTTGGCTTTCTTTTTGCAAAAAATTTTGTCAGCAGGACAAGAAGTGAGGAAAAATCTCTCTAACGGAGCCCTGGATACCAGTGAAACCCAACACCAGATCTTTACTTTACTCCCCACTCCAGAACCAGAAAAAAGTTATGACACGAGCAGGGTGGAGGTCTACACGTGCAGAGATGTTTCAAACCAACTCGGCAGCAAGGAATGTCTTCTTCTTTTTTCCCCACCTCTTTCAGCCAAATGTGTAATCTCCTGACCCAGGAAAAGCTGACCAATGCCACATTCAGTTATTGGAGGGGGGGACTGTAGAATTTTCATGGGACGGTGTGCAGGGCTTGTATGAACAGGGCGGGGTTCTGCCCCCAAGGCAGGTGCCTGGAACCATTCTAGTGGCTCCAAATGCTGCTTTTTTTTTTTTTTTAAGACTAGCAGCAGCATGACTCCCCCCGGTCTTTTTTTTTTTAAGACTAGCAGCAGCATGGCTCCCCCTGAACCGCGCCAGAAATAACCCCACAAGGGGGAAATATGCATTTCACAGGCAGAGTGCGTGCAGGCAAGCAGGAGGCGGATACCGAACACTGCTCCACTTCTGGCCTGACATTTCGTATGTTGAATCGACTACTGTAAAATGTCTAACCGGCATCATGATATAAAGAAAAAAATAATAATATTTTGGTAAAGGTTCTAATTTATTTCAGGTAGGTTTTCTGCTTTCTAGAGCTTTTCATGAGGAAATGTTCAGTGTACAGTCTCTTCGTTTTTCTTTGTATATTTTAAATTTTAGCCTTTTGTGTTTTTTTTTTTTTTTTTGTTTTGTTTTTTTAATCTTCTGTAATTTCTTATATAAAACATTTTCCTCTGAAGGCGTTTGCTGGTTTTCTGTTCGGTTCTCTGGTATCGATTTATCATTTTCGGTTTCATGCACAGGTTTAATGTGTTTCATTTTCCTTATAGGGACGGTAACGTCTAAAACTGATACTTTAGCCAGCACTTTGCTAAAATTGTGACTCAAAGTGTGATGATACTAGTCATCCTAATTGCTCCAGCCACGCAGGTTCACCCCTTTTTGAAGCCAGGCAACCTGCATTTTCAGAAAGAGGCAGTCTCCATATTTCTTGCATGGCAGACTTGCTTAACATTGGCCCTTCTCTACTGGTGAGCAAAAGCACCTTTTAAAGGTGTAATGAGGAAGAGCGAGGGGGGACAAAGGACTGACAAGGAAGGAAGGAGGGCAGGGATAGGGGTTCTGCATTGAGAGGGAGAATGGGACCGGTGAGAAAGAGTGGGTGGGTGAAAAGACCAATGAAGAAGATCTGAAGTAGAAGGAAAGGAAGCTGGGGTGGGGAGGAAGAATAAAAGGACTGATGAAGATCTGGGAGAGAAGGGAAAGGGCCAATGAGGAAGAGGGTGGTGAAGATCTGGGGGAGTTGAATGGAAGGGGACCAAAGAGGAAGAAATTAGTGTAGGAGAGGGGTAAAGGACCTGTGTGGATGGGGGTAGGTTGTAAGAAGGGCTGTGGTTCAAAAAGAAAGGACCAATAAGAAATATTGGGTAGTTGAAGGGAAAGGGCCGATGTGGAAGAGAAGTTGGAGAGAAAGACCTGGGGGGGGGGGGGGGAAGAAGAGCCTTGGTGAGAGAGGTAAAGAAGAACCCAAAGATCACTGTGGCCGAGCTCCAGAGATGCAGTCGGGAGATGGGAGAAAGTTGTAGAAAGTCAACCATCACTGCAGCCCTCCACCAGTCGGGGCTTTATGGCAGAGGGGCCCGACGGAAGCCTCTCCTCAGTGCAAGACACATGAAAGCCGCATGGAGTTTTCTAAAAAAAACACCTGAAGGACTCCAAGATGGTGAGAAATAAGGAGCATGTGACTGTGGGAAGCCTATATAAATCGTTGATGAGCGAATAGCCAAGCATTACAGCGGGAGGAAGCGACGTGTTAACATCGAGAAGGAGAAGAGGGAAGAAGACGGCGACGGAGAAGACCGGCTTCTCCACAAGCAAAAGAACTGGAAGAAGATAGTGGAGGGGCCGGCGGAAGGAAGAAAGAAAGAAAGAAAGAACCGGAGAGCGGGAGAAGAAGAAGGCGACGGAGAAGACCGGGCCCCGCTAGCAAAAGAGCTGGAAGAAGATAGCGGAGGCCTGGCAGAAGGAAGGAAGAACCGGAGAGCGCGGAGACGACGGAAGAGACCCCCGGAGCTGTGCAATAAATTACTTCAACAACCTGTGTGTGTTTTTTTTATTGACATTTTTTTCCACCGGGTGAATGGGTAGGGGTACGATGTACCCCATACTCATTCACATAGGGTGGGGGGCCGGGATCTGGGGGCCCCCTTATTCCGATAAGCCCCCCGCCCGCAGACCCCGACAACCAACGGCCAGCGTTGTCGGGAAGAGGTCCTGTCCTCATCAACATGGGGGCAGGGTGCTTTGGGGTGGGGAGGTCGCAGGTCCCCCCCCCGCCCCAAAGCACCAAACCCCCCATGTTGAGGGCATGCGTCCTGGTATGGTTCAGGAGGGAGGGGGGGCTGCTCTCTCGTCCCCCCCTCTTCCCCTGCGGCCTGCCAGGTTGCGTGCTCGGATAAGGGTCTGGTTTGGATTTTGGGGGAACCCCCACGCCTTTTTTTCAGCGTAGGGTTTCCCCTTAAAATCCATACCAGACCCAAGGGCCTGGTATGCCCCTGGAGGGGGAACCCATGCCGTTTTTTTATTTAAAATTTGGCCATGAGTTCCCCCTTAAGATTCATACCAAACACAGTGCCTGCTATTGGCGGGGATCCAAGTCGGATCCCCGTTCATTGAAAGTCGGACATATGTCGGCTTCATGTCGCAGGGCAAAGTCGGATCCAAAGTAGGACAGCTGTCGTGTCGCACAAGTGTGAACCCAGTCTCAATCAGCGCTTGCGATCACATCTCACTACTGACAGGCTTTTTACCCAGAGCAATCTGGTAAGTGGAATACCTAGAGGGTGGTGAAGGAGTTTTACTACAGCTTTGGATTCCAACCTCTTCTGCTGCTTCTATATGAATGGACTGTTTTGCACTTACCTTCTGCTACAACAGACCTTTACTATTTATTTAGTGGACTGTTTCTGTGGATATCATCCTAACTTTATTATATATTTTTTTATCATTATATGGTATTTATATGTGGACACTCCTCTTGTTCTAAACCCAGATGGGCAACTAATTATCATTGATTGTCATCTACACATGCACCTTATTAACCTTTACTAGCAATGCTAATGTCATAGCTTTACTTGGACATATTTTTTTTAACATACTATAGACACCCCCCCAGGTACGAAATTTAAAGGAATATTTCACTTTTTTTTTTCCACTTTAACCCCTTCGATACAAGGCATTTATACACCTTCCTGCCCAGGCCAATTTTCAGCTTTCAGCGCTGTCGCAATTTGAACGACATTAGCGCGGTCATGCTACACTGTACCCAAACAATTTTTTTTTATAATTTTGTTCCCACAAATAGAGCTTTCTTTTGGTGGTATTTGATCACCTCTGCGATTTTTTTTTTTTGCGCAACAAAAAAAAAAAAAGCAAAAATTTTGAAAAAAAATAAGTTTTTCTTTGTTTCTGTTACATTTTTTTTGTAAATAAGTACCTTTTCTTCTTTAATGATGGGCACTGATATGGCTGCACTGACGGGCACCAATGAGGTGGCACTGATAGGTGGCACTGATGGGCATTGATAAGCAGCACTGATAGGTGGCACAGAATGGCACTGATAGGTGGGCACGGGCACTGATAGACACTGGTGGGTGGCATTGCTGGGCATCACAAATTTTGTTTGTGCCATGATGGTGCCAGTCAGTGCCCATTTGTGGGCACTGGTTGGCATATGTTATCTATACATTTGTACACGTGGATGGCAATGGGGGACTTACCTGGCCATCCACATGTTAGGTGCTTCCCTGGTGGTCCTGGGCGGCATCCTGGTGGTCCAGTGTGGGCATCTGAGGGGGGCTGCACTGATAAACAATCAGCGCGAACCCCCCCCCCCCCGTCAGGAGGGCCAGCCGATCGGCTCTCCTCTACTCGCGTTTGTCAGACGCGAGTGAGGAAATCCGATCAACGGCTCTTCCTGTTTACATCGTGATTGGACACGGCTGATCACATGGTAAAGAGCGTCCGCCGTGTCAGACTGACCCACCGCACCACCGATCGCTAAGATGCGCGCCCCCCCTCGGGCACGCGGCGGCTGTTATCTTGCTGGACGTCATATGACGCCCAGTCAGGATAACTGAACCACCGTCCGGCCGTCATTTTGCTATAGGCCGGGCGGGAAGTGGTTAAGCATCATTAAAGTCACTGCTCCCGAAAAAACGGCCGTTTTAAAAAAACTTTTTTTGCATTGATACATGTCCCCTGGGCAGGACCCCAGGTCACCAAACCCTTTTTATGACGATAACTTGCATATAAGCCTTTAAAATTAGCACTTTTAATTTTTCATGTTCAGGTCCCATAGAAATGGGGTTCGGATGTTCGAACAAATTTATTGCCTGTTTGCATGTTCTGATGGGAACTGAACAGGGGGGTGTTCGGCTCATCCCTAGTGGTGAGGAAGATCTCAGGGGAAGGAGAAAGCAAAGGGCAGATGAGGAAGTTCTGGGGGAGAAGGGAAAGGACATGATCGATGTGGGATAAGGTCACGGGTGGGATGGAAGAATGGGAAAGAACCAGTGAAGAAGAAAGGTTGCTGGGGGGGGGGGCTGAGGACGACGACCAAAGAAGATAGACATAGGGGAAAGGATAAAAAGGAACGGTGGGGAGTGAAAAACAATGGATGAGTAAAGTATGGATTTTTCTGAAAGAGTTGAGATGTTTAGCCGTCTACAAATATGGATCTGCTGATAGCTCTATATATATATTTTTTTAACGTCGTATGCCCGCTATGAATTACCAGTGCCAGGCTCCCATTGGAGGATCGCCATCGTGTATTTTCAGCAAGTTGAGAATTATTCTAACTTATCTCTGGGTCATCTTTACACAACTGCTGTCTCATGAGGGTATTTAATTTACAGATTTGTACATTCTTCTCTCGTGGCTTTGTAGCAAACTGCTGCGATAAAACCAGATCCAGCCCGACCGTCTGTATTACCAACGAGGAACAGCAGAACACAATCACCAGAAGGCTCAACCTGCATCTACACGGAGCACACATGGCAGCCCTCCCGTACATGTAATATACACACAAGAATAAACACCTTTTATATCTGAAAATCTTTATTATGGACAATAAATACATCCACTGACAGATTGTTACTGATACAGTAATCCCATCATAGAGGACAAGGCCACTTTTTATTTATACATTTTCTGAGACTCCGCCCCCAAGGTACACCGTGAATTTCTAAAACCTGGACCAACCATGACTGCACTCCCCTCCTCCCCCTCTACAATGTATACGGCCCAGCTCCCGCCCTAATATGTTGCCATGTTATGTCTCAGGCCGAGTCTCATCAACATCCTGGAACAGCAAAATAATGGAAGGATTCTAACATTCCCATGATGCCTCGCCAACAAACATTACATCAGACTGAAAGTGGTGAAGAACTTTCATCCAAATCCCGCCCACCTCCTGTTGGCAGGTGGGACCAGTGTGCCATGCAGGAGCTGCTGTCAATCAACACTCCTACCTACCCGCTTAGGTTCCAAGTGACCTACATCACCAGCTGACAGGGCAGGTCAGAGTGTTTGACTGACAGAAGCTCCTCCACCTTTTACAATGTACAGCAGAGTTGCCCCACCTGCCTAGGAACGCCCACTCCTCCAGACCGACACCCACCCACCGGGGCATTTTAACATTTGCATAACTACTCTCAAGGGCTCTTGGGAGGAGTACTGGGGGGGGCTGTGATGTTTTCAGGAAGCTCTGTACAGCACCTTGCCGGCCCCTCCCACCAGCCAATGATCTGCCAGCATGACATTGAGAAGCACAGGAACCCAGTGATGACATCTCAGGATATAAAACAGGGGTGTTTAATGAAAACAAAAAGATTTATTGATTTATTTCAATAGCGTGTTGGGGAAACAGGAAGGGCAAAATATAAACAGATTAAATGTCATCTATATACTGTCTGATCCTCTGATGGCCGCCGCATTGCTGCATCTGTATTCTACAGACATGGAGATTGGTGAGAGGCGGGATGGAGCTCGGTGAGAGGCGGGGTGGAGCTCGGTGAGAGGCGGGGTGGAGCTCGGTGAGAGGCGGGGTGGAGATCGGTGAGAGGCGGGATGGAGATCGGTGAGAGCGGGATGGAGATCGGTGAGAGGCGGGATGGAGATCGGTGAGAGGCGGGATGGAATCCAGTGGATGACACAGCAATCTTCAGCTCTCAAGAATAATGGAACCTCAGAGCTCCGCCCAGCATTATACACAGTTCCCCTGCAGTAGTTGGGAAGTCGCTTCTCTACAGGACGGCCGCAGGACAGGCCGGGGGCGAAGAAACTGACGTTCTTGTCCTGAATCTTGTACTGGTAGATGGTGGAGCGGTCCTGGTGCTGCTGGTGGGTGATTGTCAGCTGTCAGACAAGAGAGGGAGTCAGGAGCTGAGCTACACACCTTACTGAGACTAATTACCTTCGAAGAGAGATGTCACCAACAATGTCCCCATAGGAAGATTTTCCTTGACTCCTGTTTAGCTCAAGCTTTTTGATTTCCACCATCCCTGTGCTGAGTTCCCGAGTCCGTACGCCTGCTGTGCCCATTATGAGGGGTTCTCACTATCCGTGTGCTGAGTTCCCGGGTCTGTACCACCCGCTGTGCCCATTATGAGGGGTTCCCACCATCCCTGTGCTGAGTTCCCGGGTCTGTATGCCTGCTGTGCCCATTATGAGGGGTTCCCACCATCCCTGTGCTGAGTTCCCGGGTCTGTATGCCTGCTGTGCCCATTATGAAGGGTTCTCACCATCCCTGTGCTGAGTTCCCAGGTCTGTATGCCTGCTGTGCCCATTATGAGGGGTTCCCACCATCCCTGTGCTGAGTTCCCGGGTCTGTATGCCTGCTGTGCCCATTATGAGGGGTTCCCACCATCCCTGTGCTGAGTTCCCGGGTCTGTATGCCTGCTGTGCCCATTATGAGGGGTTCCCACCGTCCCTGTGCTGAGTTCCCGGGTCTGTACACCCGCTGTGCCCATTATGAGGGGTTCTCACTATCCCTGTGCTGAGTTCCGGGGTCTGTACACCCGCTGTGCCCATTATGAGGGGTTCTCACTATCCCTGTGCTGAGTTCCGGGGTCTGTGGCTCCCCCTATATCTGAATTATGTGTTGGGTGGAGGGATCCGGTAGGATGATGGAATCGGCTCTCACCTGTCCGTGGACGTCTTTGCAGAATCCGGTGGTCAGGCCCTCAGCCTGTAGGAGAATTCCGCTCTGATGACACAGCGCCCTCAGCAGGACCTCCCCGTCCTCGTCCTCCTCGTCTCTGTGCACCAGACACACCACGTCCCCCTGAGAAGAGAGGAAGAATCACCCTCTAATTTGTGGATTGAGAAAGAGCTTCAAATGATCTTCTGGCCCCCAGTGCCTGAAACAAGTTGCCATTATTCAAAGCAATACAACCTGACTGGTCACAATGTATCATCTGCTGATGAAAACACGACAGATAATAATAAATGTACTTTATGTCCAACTTCTGCTGGGGAAACACATGATGGACGCACCTGGAGCTCGTGGCAGACGCCGGCTCTGCAGTAATGGATGAAGTCCAGGATTTGCAGCGGAGTGACTCCCAAACTGATCATCAAGCTGACGTCATCCACGATCAGCGTGGGGCTCTTCCACTCGTCACCTGCAGAGGGCGCCAACGCTCCGTAGATAAAGTCATAGAGAGGCCTCAGGTCTGTGCCGGTCCTGGAAGATAATTTCTATTGTAAGCGGGGGGGGGGGGGGGTTGTTAATGGCGCCCCCCTCCCCCGTGCATCTGCTAAGGGGTGTGATTTCAAAAATGCGTCAGCCACTTCTATTGTGCGTTTCCTGTGTGGAGGGTGGTCCATTAAGTACAACGCAAGATGTGCGGAATCCCCCCCTGTATGTTGTTATCCTAAGTGGTCTACTAGAAACACGGCATGGGATGGGGGGAGGGGGGGAATGGGAATGTACTGGTGATGCATGGAAGCAATCCAAGTGAGCCCCCTTCCCCCGCCTCCCCCAAACCCTGCTGCTGTCAACATAAGACACACATGGGTGACAGCAGGGGGGTCTATATATAAAAAAAATAGGATTGCTGTATTGTTTGTAATATGATTATCTCCTGTGATTGTCAGCTCCATCTAGTGGCTGCAATGCTGTATTTTTTTTATTTTTATTGAGGTCTTTCAGGAAAATACAGCATTGCAGCCACTAGATGGAGCTGACAATCATAGGAGATAATCATATTACAAACAATACATTGAGTTATTCGTGGCACCTATTTAAGACTCTCAACACAGCGAAGGTGTAGGCCCCTGAGTGTGGGGATTCATTTATTTTCGTAGAGGTGAAGATTTGAACAGTTCAGAGCTGGAAGTTTGCACAAGGTAATGGAATGAAAATTATTTCATATTTATAGATTGATGTAGATAAATTACTTTGAGTGTAGAGTATATAACACTGTAATGTATTTATATATATATATATATATATATATATATATATATATATATATATATATATATATATATATATATATATATATATATATATATATATAGTGACAGCAGGCAGGTAAAATCACCAGGTTGCATCCAGGATGGAAGGTATATATGTCCTAGATTCAGGCTTTATGCTGATTTATACCACTAGGGGGAGTGCTGGGAGTCTTGCAGGGGAAGAGTTAATGAGCCCAGCTGAAGCAAGTGGACTCATTAGGGCCTCTACAAGAACTCCCAGCATGCTAAGGGAGATGCTCCGACCTGGAACCAGATCTGTGTGAATAGTCTGGGGAGTGTGATCTCTGTGCGGTGAGCCAAAGCCTGTGTGGTTATTACTTAGAACTTCTAAAAGCAGGGAGCTAGGGACTGGGACAGCACAAGGCTGTACCCAGTTGTTAGTTGGGGACACCAACGTGTGTAGTGAGCGGTCAAGTTGACCAGGATTTCTTTTCATGTTTCTTTTTGTTTTGCTGTATTTTTTGTCTGTATATAGTTCAAATAAAACCACACCCTTTTGTTTTCTCCTACCACTGTCTGCTGTGCCTGTTTTTGTGTGGTGAACCCATCCAGGGGGTCACACACACCCGCTGCCGAGCGAACAAAAGTGAGTACACCCCTAAGTGAAAATGTCCAAATTGGGCCCACCCAATTAGCCATTTTCCCTCCCCCGGTGTCATGTGACTCGTTAGTGTTACAAGGTCTCAGGTGTGAATGGGGAGCAGGTGTGATAAATTTGGTGTTATCGCTCTCACTCTCTCATACTGGTCACTGGAAGTACAACATGGCACCTCATGGCAAAGAACTCTCTGAGGATCTGAAGAAAAGAATTGTTGCTCTACATAAAGATGGCCGAGGCTATAAGAAGATTGCCAAGACCCTGAAACTGATCTGCAGCACGGTGGCCAAGACCATCCAGCGGTATAACAGGACAGGTTCCCCTCAGAACAGGCCTCGCCATGGTCCACCAAAGAAGTTGAGGTCACGTGCTCAGCGTCATATCCAGAGGTTGTCTTTGGGAAATAGACGTATGAGTGCTGCCAGCATTGCTGCAGAGGGTGAAGGGGTGGGGGGGGGGGGGGGGTCAGCCTGTCAGTGCTCAGACCATACGCTGCACACTGCATCAAATTGGTCTGCATGGCTGTCGTCCCAGAAGGAAGCCTCTTCTAAAGATGATGCACAAGAAAGACCGCAAACAGTTTGCTGAAGACAAGCAGACTAAGGACATGGATTACTGGAACCATGTCCTGTGGTCTGATGAGACCAAGATAAACGTATTTGGTGTCAGATGGTGTCAGGCGTGTGCGGCGGCAACCAGGTGAGGAGGACAAAGACAAGTGTGTCTTCCCTACAGTCAGGCATGGTGGTGGGGGTGTCATGGTCTGGGGCTGCATAAGTGCTGCCGGCACTGGGGAGCTACAGATCATTGAGGGGACCATGAATGCCAACATGTACTGTGACATACTGAAGCAGAGCATGATCCCCTCCCTTCAGAGACTGGGCCGCAGGGTAGTATTCCAACATGATAAAGACCCCAAACACACCTCCAAGACCACCACTGCCTCGCTAAAGAAGCTGAGGGTAAAGGTGATGGACTGGCCAAGCATGTCTCCAGACCTAAACCCTATTGAGCATCTGTGGGGGATCCTCAAACGGAAGGTGGAGGAGCGCAAGGTCTCCAACATCCACCAGCTCCGTGATGTCATCATGGAGGAGGGGAAGAGGACTCCAGTGGCAACCTGTGAAGCTCTGGTGACCTCCATGCCCAAGAGGGTTAGGGCAGTGCTGGAAAATAATGGCGGCCACACAAAATATTGACACTTTGGGCCCAATTTGGACATTTTTACTTAGGGGTGTACTCACTTTTGTTGCCAGCGGTTTAGACATTAATGGCTGTGTGTTGAGTTATTTTGAGGGGAGAGGAAATTTACACCGTTATACAAGCTGTACACTCACTACTTTACATTGTAGCAAAGTGTCATTTCTTCAGTGTTGTCACATGAAAAGACACAAGAAAAGATTACATGTGAGGGGTGTACTTACTTTTGTCAGATACTGTATGCATATATATTACACATACATACACACACACTGTATATACCCTCCACTGTGTTCAATATAAATATTAATATAAACTGTATACAATGTATTATCTGTAGAGGAGTGACACAATGAAGGAGAGACACCTGATTGGATACAAAGATAGGGAAATAAATAAATCTATATTTAGCGCGGTGATCTATCTTTGTATCCAATCAGGTGTTCTTCCATCATCATGTCACTCTACAGATGATACATTGTATACATTGTAAAGCGCTGTGTAAACTGTTGGCGCTGTATAAATCGTGTATAATAATAATAATAATAATACAATTTATATATTGAGATTCAGATGCCGGCACACGGTGATGGACCAGGAACTGGACCGGCACCCTCATGCCTCCAGGGGGCGCTGCACCCGGCTGTACCGTGCTGGATGACGCGGTGCGTGTTGCGCAATTCTGAACACTATTATCACAATGGAGGGGGGTGGATCCGCCCTGAAGGGGCTCTCAGATGAGTCCAATAAAAAAAAAAACACTAGGAATCTCGGGAGACGCAGTTCTGGAAGTGGTGACATCACTGACCTCAGGAACCGCAGAGGATTATGGGAATCGGCCTCCGGCATCTGGGAAAATAGCAGGCTGGTGTAAGATTTCAGCCCCTCCAGGAAGACCAACTGCCCCTCGTCCCGAGCGCTGACCAGGTTCACCCCCTGCAAGGAGAAGGAGGGGGGGGGGGAGGGGAGAGAACGATATAAATGATGATTTCTATATAAACCGCCATCAGCATCGATCTAATGTACATAAATAGCACCTTCCCTGGTCCCCCCCCCCCCCCACACACACTGATAAATATGCAAATAAACATTCTTGAATCAAATCATTGCATTTACAGGAAATACCTCTTGTGCCACTGTGATGTCATCACTGTGTCTCTCTGCTGGTCTTTGTGGAGTTTTGGTGGGTGGAGTCAGCAGAATCCAGTACACATGATCCCCCCCACCCCCTAAATGAAAGAACACATCCCCAGTATCCCTTTTCAGATGTGCACATGCCTCCCTGCTGGCCAATCACTGCTGCAGACTTTAGCTGTGCAATCTGCTGATCAGTTGATTGATTACATTGTAACAGAATAATCAGCAGATTGCACAGCTAAAGTCTGCAGTGCCATTGGCCAGCAGAGGGGAGCATGCACATCTAAAGGGATGCCAGGAATGTGTTCTTTTATATAACACTCTGGAAAAGCAGCACAGTGACTGAGGCCAGCCTTATAGTTCACACCCACACATGACACGCAATAATGATTGATGGCAGGAAAAGCCAATAGCTGTAAGTCTGCAGCAGTCAGCGGCCACCAGGGAGGAGCATGCACATCTAAGGGGATGCCAAGAAGCCAACAGCTGTGAGAGGCGAGTCAATAACAGTATGGATGGGGAGAAGAGGGGGTGATGATGACTGAAGAGGATGTATAATGCGTCCAGTTCTGGGTGGAGCGACCCGAGAATCACTTACCAACTTCTGTGCGATGAGATTATAATGACTGAATGACTGAGCGAGAGCCACGAAACACACCTTCCTCCGAGCTGGGGAGACAACATTACACACATCAACATCGCTCGGTGCGGGGGGTCGCTCTGGCGTTGTGGAGGGGGCGGTCCATGCGATGCGGGGTGTCGCTGTGGCGGTACGTGGGGTATCTCTGGCAGTCCATGCGATGCCAGGAGTCGCTCTGGCGGTCTGTGCGGTGGGGGATGCTCAGGCGGTCCGTGAGGTGTGGGTGGCTGTTTTGGCGGTGCGGGGGGTTGATCTGGTGGTCCGTGCATTGTGGGTGGTCGCTCTGGCGGTGTGGGGGGGCGGTGCGGAGGGGGCGGTCCGTGCAGTGCGAAGGGTTGATCTGGTGGTCCGTGCGGTGTGGGTGGTTGCTCTGGCGGTGCAGAGGGGGCAGTCCGTGCAGTGCGGAGGGTTGATCTGGTGGTCCGTGCGGTGTGGGTGGTCGCTCTGGCGGTGCGGAGGGGGCGGTCTGTGCGGTGCGGAGGGGGCGGTCCATGCAGTGCGAAGGGTTGATCTGGTGGTCCGTGCGCTGTGAGTGGTCGCTCTGGCGGTGCGGAGGGGGCGGTCCGTGGGTTGCGTAGGGGGGGGGGGGTCCGTGCGTTGCGGAGGGTTGATCTGGTGGTCCGTGCGGTGTGGGTGGTCGCTCTGGCGGTGCGAAGGGGGCGGTCCGTGCAGTGCGGAGGGTTGATCTGGTGGTCCGTGCGTTGTGGGTGGTCGCTCTGGCGGTGCGGAGGGGGCGGTCCGTGCAGGGCGAAGGGTTGATCTGGTGGTCCGTGCGCTGTGAGTGGTCGCTCTGGCGGTGCGGAGGGGGCGGTCCGTGCGTTGCGGAGGGTTGATCTGGTGGTCCGTGCGTTGTGGGTGGTCGCTCTGGCGGTGCGGAGGGGGCGGTCTGTGCGTTGCGTAGGGGGCGGTCCGTGCGTTGCGGAGGGTTGATCTGGTGGTCCGTGCGGTGTGGGTGGTTGCTCTGGCGGTGCAGAGGGGGCAGTCCGTGCAGTGCGGAGGGTTGATCTGGTGGTCCGTGCGCTGTGAGTGGTCGCTCTGGCGGTGCGGAGGGGGCGGTCCGTGCGTTGCGTAGGGGGGGATCCGTGCGTTGCGGAGGGTTGATCTGGTGGTCCGTGCGTTGTGGGTGGTCGCTCTGGCGGTGCGGAGGGGGCGGTCTGTGCGTTGCGTAGGGGGCGGTCCGTGCGTTGCGGAGGGTTGATCTGGTGGTCCGTGCGGTGTGGGTGGTCGCTCTGGCGGTGCGGAGGGGGCGGTCCGTGCGTTGCGTAGGGGGGGGTCCGTGCGTTGCGGAGGGTTGATCTGGTGGTCCGTGCGTTGTGAGTGGTCGCTCTGGCGGTGCGGAGGGGGCGGTCTGTGCGTTGCGTAGGGGGCGGTCCGTGCGTTGCGGAGGGTTGATCTGGTGGTCCGTGCGGTGTGGGTGGTTGCTCTGGCGGTGCGAAGGGGGCGGTCCGTGCAGTGCGGAGGGTTGATCTGGTGGTCCGTGCGTTGTGGGTGGTCGCTCTGGCGGTGCGGAGGGGGCGGTCCGTGCAGTGCGAAGGGTTGATCTGGTGGTCCGTGCGCTGTGGCGGTGCGGAGGGGGCGGTCCGTGCGTTGCGTAGGGGGGGGTCCGTGCGTTGCGGAGGGTTGATCTGGTGGTCCGTGCGTTGTGGGTGGTCGCTCTGGCGGTGCGGAGGGGGCGGTCCGTGCGTTGCGTAGGGGGGGGGTCCGTGCGTTGCGGAGGGTTGATCTGGTGGTCCGTGCGTTGTGGGTGGTCGCTCTGGCGTTGCGTAGGGGGGGTCCGTGCGTTGCGGAGGGTTGAGCTGGTGGTCCGTGCGTTGTGGGTGGTCGCTCTGGCGGTGCGGAGGGGGCGGTCCGTGCGTTGCGTAGGGGGGGTCCGTGCGTTGCGGAGGGTTGATCTGGTGGTCCGTGCGTTGTGGGTGGTTGCTCTGGCATTGCGTAGGGGGGGTCCGTGCGTTGCGGAGGGTTGATCTGGTGGTCCGTGCGTTGTGGGTGGTCGCTCTGGCGGTGCGGAGGGGGCGGTCCATGCGTTGCGTAGGGGGGGTCCGTGCGTTGCGGAGGGTTGATCTGGTGGTCCGTGCGTTGTGGGTGGTCGCTCTGGCGTTGCGTAGGGGGGGGGTCCGTGCGTTGCGGAGGGGGGGTCCGTGCGTTGCGGAGGGTTGATCTGGTGGTCCGTGCGTTGTGGGTGGTTGCTCTGGCGGTGCGGAGGGGTGGTCCGTGCAGTGCGGGGGGGGGGGTCGCTCTGGCGGTGCGGAGGGGGTGGTGTGGAGGGTTGTTTTGGTGCTCTGTGCGATGCGGGGTGTCGCTATGGCGGTGAAGGGGTATCTCTGGCAGTCCATGCGGTGCCAGGGGTCACTCTGGCGGTCTGTGCAGTGGGTGACGCTCAGGTGGTCTGTGAGGTGCGTGGGATCTCTCTGGCGGTGCGAGGGGTCGCTTTGGCGGTCTGTGCGGTGCAGGGGGTCACTCTAGCGATCTGTGCGGTGGGGGACGCTCAGGCGGTCCGTGAGGTGCGGGGGGGGGTTTGGTGGTCTGTGCGGTGGGGGACGCTCTGGCGGTGAGGTGCGGTGCAGGAGGACTCATATATACGGGTGGCACACTTACATTTCAGGTAGTCAGACAGGAAGTGATGTATCAGGAAGCCGCCATCTGTCCTCCAATCACTGATCAGCGTGAACTGTCGCTAAAAGACACAAAGACGTCAGGCGGGAGACACGGAGGGACTGGGGTCATCTCTGGTTCCATATCTCTGTTCAGTCATCTTATCAGACAAGTTTTTTAACACAGAAAAAGTAAATATAAGATAATATAATCTATAAATAACGATCACACAGATCTGTCGCTCTTCTTCTCGAACAATTACAATACGGGAGGATTTTACTCGGCAAAGATACAGAGACCCCCAAATTCCAACCCATTGGTTACATTGTGAAATTTTCGTAATACTTCAAAATGGGATAAAAACAAAACCTCCCATTGGATCGGCACGTTTACAGTACAGATTTGGGACACGCCCCCCTCTATGATCTCTTACAATGATACAAACACACAAATACCAAACCCATTGTTTTTAGAAAGGCAACTCTTTTCAAATGTTCTAAATATTTAAAGCAGAGCTCCACCCAAAAATGGAACTTCCGCTTTTTCGGAATCCTCCCTCCCCCCCCCTCCGGTGTCACATTTGGCACATTTCAGGGGGGAGGGGATACCTGTATAATACAGGCATTCTGCTCCCACTTCTGGGCATAGATACCCGAGCCACCCGTGGGTATCTACACCACTTCCGGCGCCTTTTCCGCCCCCCCTCCCCCCGCTATCTTCTGGGAGACACACAGGTCCCAGAAGACAGGAGGGACCCGTGGGATCGCGCATGCGCATTAGGGAACCCCCCGGGAAGTGAAGCCGCAAGGCTTCACTTCCTGATTCCCTTACAGAAGATGGCGGCAGCACCGGAGAGCCGAGGGACAGATCGGCTTCGGGTGCCCACAACGCGGGCACCCTGGACAGGTAAGTGTCCTTATTTTAAAAGTCAGCAGCTGCAGGATTTGTAACTGTTGACTTTAAAAAAAAAAAAAAACTCCACTTTAAAAATAATACATAAATCAGGCCTCTCTCATGCACACGGGGCGTTTTTACAGCTGCTATTAGCAGCGTCAAACTTTATTTTTTTTGCAACTTAAAAACACGGCTCCATATTATTCTATCACCTCACCACACACACCGGCTTTTAGGCTCCATTCACATCAATGCGTTTTTTTGATGCATTTTGCAGAAATGCAGGGAAATTTTTTAACATGGGTTCCTATGGAACATGTTCACATGAATGCATTTTTTGTGTCTCTGCGTTTTTGGAAAAGGTCGGGGACTTTTTTTCCCCCCGCAAAAAGCAGCGTTTTGCATGTAATAGACTTCAATGGACCCGCATCCAAAATGCAAGTACCGCGATTTTGCAGTGATTTGCGTTTTGCGTTTTTTGTTATTTCTTTTTTATTTTTACACTGTATATAGCTGGTTGCTAAGGTGGGGGCCGGGAAGCCGGCCACCGCGTCCTTAACAACCGATGAGTCATCAGTTGTCTGCAGGCTTCCCGCTGAATGTAAAAAAAAAAAAAAGAATTGCCGGCTGAAAAAAAAATAAAAAAATTGAAAAAAAAAAATAGCGTGGGGTCCCCCCCCCCCCCCCAGGTCCATGGGTCTAGTATGGATTCGGCCAAAAATCCATACCAGACCCTTAGCATGCAGCCCGGCAGGTCAGGAAAGGGAGGTGATGAGCGAGCGCCCCCCCCCCTCCTGAACCATCCCAGGCCGCATGCCCTCAACATGGGGGGGGTGGGTGCTTTGGGGCAGGGGGGGCTCCGGTGTTCTTCTTCCTCTGCTGCCGCTCCTCCTCCGATGCTGAGTCCCGCTGATCTGTCAGCGCCGATGTCCTGCATTACTTAAATAACAGCGGGGGCGTGGCAATCGTATTGCCTCATCCGGAGGCCTCTTGTGACATCACAGCCCGGGGCATGATGGGTCCATGACGTCACAAGGGGGCGTGGCCAACGGATGACGTAATCCGATTGCCATACCCCCGCCATTATTTAAGTAATGCAGGACATCAGCGGGACTCAGCATCGGAGGAGGAGCGGCGGCAGAGGAAGAAGAACACCGGACAAAGAAGACAGAAGAACAGCGGAAGAAGAGGCAGGGGGAGGAGAAGACCGAAGGATGAAGATGCGGGAGAAGATGGAGGAAGAAGCGGAGAAGAAGATTTTTAATAAAAGACTTGTCAAACGGCGTTACCCCCTTTCATACTTGGGGTGCCATTACATTGGTGGCAGCAGTGGGATTTTCCCTCCAGTTATGGGGACACTCCAAACCACCACAGTGAATGACCAGCTATGCAGCCTGCAGGAAAGCCACGCTGAAAGACTTACTTGAGAGCCGTGGAGGGACCAGTGGGATAAAGAACAAGGCCACCTTGATCAGGGAGCTAGCCGAGATGGACCAGAGGGATGGTGATGCAGGACTCCGGTCAGTTGAAGACTTGTTTCAGCAACGAGTTCGAGAGCGGTTGGCATTATATGGTGCTAACCCATCAGAGACCGCCATACAGGAAGCCATTAAAGACATCCAGCGACAGGATGAGCGGCAAGAGAGAGAACTGGAGCGACAAGAGAGAGAACTAGAGCGGCAACATGAGCAGAGAATGGCGGAAATACGGCAATCAGAGACAACACCTAAAGACGCAGCGCCTTTCCGTAAGTTGCCCTTTCGGGCGTTCAAACTATTTAAGGAAGGAGAGGAGGAAATTGAAGCATTCCTGCAGGACTTTGAGAGACTATGCCAGATACATGAAGTACTGCCCCAAGATTGGGTCGCCTTACTGGCAAGTAATTTAACTGGCAGAGCGGCGGATGCGTATCGGGCCCTGGAGGATGAGGACGCTAAAGACTATGACCGGGTAAAAGAAGCTCTGCTAGCCCGATTTGCCATTACACCCGAAGCCAGCCGGATTAAGTTTTGAGAATCCCGGAAACAAACCCACATAACATAACGTGGAGTGGGCACATCGTCTGCAGCGAAACCTTAAGGGCTGGTTCCAGGGAAGCCGCGCTCGCACCATAGAGGACATCACCCAGCTAGTACTCTTAGAACAGTTCTTTAACCACACCCCTCCGGTACTACGGGATTGGGTGCAAGATAAGCGACCACGGACTGTACAGCAAGCAGCTACTTTGGCCGATGAATATCTGGACTCTCGAAGGTCAGGCGGAAGCTAGCGCTATCCACTATCTCGGCCCAGTTTACCAGCCGCTAACCCAACTTCAGCACCAACCCCAGCGGCCACTTATCCTCAGCAGCCCAGGTTCAACTCCCAGGAGTACTCGCAACCCATCAGGTGTTTCGGATGTAAACAGCTAGGGCACAAAAAGCCAGACTGTCCGTTGAATTTAGCCAGGCACTCCCAGTCATGGAGACAGCCAGCAAGGGGGAGCCCCCGCACATCCATGCCTGCGGCCCACTGCGTTGAGGAGGAAGAACATTGGGGCGTCTTGCACGAGGCTGATCCCATACAAGCAGCTAATCGGGACAACCGGCAGCAACACAGGCAGACTGTCTGGGTCAATGGAAAGGTAGCCAATGGCTTACGTGATAGTGGCACTACCATGACCCTACTACAGAAGAACTTCATCCCAGAGAGCCAACACACCGGAGACGCGGTAGCCGTAAGAGTAGCGGGAGGTACCGTCTTCCGGCTACCCGTTGCCCGTGTTCACCTGGATTGGGGGGTTGGTTCGGGACACGTGAATGTGGGGGTGATGAAGGATTTGCCCGCGGATGTACTACTGGGGAATGATTTGGCCCCCCTCGTTTCTGCTTACGCCCCGATGGGCCCCGCTGAAGCCAACCCAGTGACTACCTGTGCCCAGACCCATGCTGCTGGAACCGGCCCGCTTACGGCTGAGAACTGGGTAAGACTATCTCCCCCGACATGTACCTTAGATCAGGCACAATATCACAGTCTAGAATTGGAATGTGACAAGTTGGCCAGTGAGAAATCAGAAATGCAACGACACTACGTCATGTATTATGAGATGTCCCATGGCTTGAACATTGAAATGCACAAACAGGCTGAAATTGTCAAAAGGCTAAATGGGATTTGCGCCCAGGTTTTGCCTTACCTCTCCCAAGAGCATCAGCAACAAGTTTTGGGAGCCATTGAGAGAGCAAAGCAAGTGACTGTTCCAGAACTGAATTCCATTATTCGCCCTACAACCTTACAACTTCACCATCAGCTACTGACCCGGTAAGCAAAATGGCCATGCTGATGGGTTGTCCAGACATTAGAGGAATGGAACTATGGACTAACTTCGGAGTCAACCCGTCTGGGGTCTCCTCCTGTGTTAGTCTCCTGCCGAAAGGGGAGATGTGTGACAGGGGTCACTTGGGGCACAGGGGGAATGAGAACCCCACTATGACCTGTGATAGTCATATTCAATGCTTGTATTGCGTTTGTTAAAAATATGATTTTTATTATATTAATCAGACATAGGATACATGGGACAATTTTACAATAGTCAGATTACCTGTCAGCATTTGGTTTAAGTAGATCTCTCAAACAAATGACAATGGGATTAGATACCATTGTTGTATTTTAGAACATTACCTGTTTGAGATTTCTTTCAGCTCTCAAACTGAAAGAAACCACAGTTTAGATTACAGGTTCGTTTTTGAGTAGACAATAGGTAGATAGCATTGTTGTATTCAATGCTATTGTTGAAATACATCTATGTTTTCTGTTTTGGTAACAATGGTAAACAGCCTGACACACAGATAAAAGCAGGACAGTAAGCTAGGAAAAAAGATATACACCATGTTGCTGTAAGATCATGAAGAAGAACAGGACCTGATCTCCAAGAAGAATCATTGCCAATGGAGATCATGAGTAACAGAAGTTAAGTAACCTTTAAATGTATTTGTAGTTATAGACCATAGGATGTTCTATTTTCTAGGCATTTTGCTTGTTATAGAAATCTGTCAGTCTTGTAGTATATTCCTAATATTGTAATAGTTTTGTATGTACAGCATCTTGTATAGTAAAAGCACATTTACACACTGCAGAAGTCTCAGCTTCCTTGTTATACCACAGAGTAACCTTGCTAGATAAACGCAAGCGAAACATTTTGGGGGCTCGTCCGGGATTTGTGCTATAATTCAATTGAAGCAGACTTGTTTTTCTGTAGTGTGTTGTGTAACTTGTGCTAGGTAAAATGCTGCGTAAGCTGTTTAGGAAAAGCAAGGCTACAGAGGGTTCTGGTGACCAGAAGAAAGTGTGCAGCTTACCTATCTGGGCCAGAAATAATGAGTGGGAGCCTCTTGCTAATGCATTTGTGAAGTATGCTTCTCCCTTGAAGCTGACTTGGGGTGATAAAGTCTCAGATCATTTTGTAGATTTTAGCCTTAAGGGGTTGGATTTAAGTAAGAAAGAGAAGAGGACAGTGTCCACAGTGGGTTGGTACTTCCTCCATGGTCTCTATACTGAATCACATAGAAGGGAGAAGGCAGAGGCAGAAGTTAAGGTATTAAAAGACCAGCTAGCAGTTGTTTCAGAGTGTGTACGTTCAACCGCTAGTCGGGCTGATGATTTGCAAGAGCGGTGTGCAGCCCTAATGACCAAATCAATTAATGCCTTAAGGAAAATGAAGGGCGTAAACCTGTTAGTAAAGCCAGGGTACGTGCCATTGTCACATCCCAAAATTGGGATTGTGAGGATGTGTTCTCCTCAAATGATAGTGAGGATGAGGAGATAGAGTTTGATATTTCAGAGGATGATCTGCTCGTGGGAAAGAAAAAGTATGCCAGACCTCTCATTACTAAGCATAGGAAACGGCAACATGATAGAGAGGATATGGCAGATGGGGAGGTGCATTATCGCAACCCCAGAGATGTTGAATTTGAAGAAGTACGGGAGTTTTCACAAACTGAACTCCATGAGCTGGCAAAACAATACAAACAAAGGTCTGGGGAGCCCCTATTGAGTTGGCTCCTACGCTTATGGGATGAAGGGGCGGACAGTGTTGTTTTGTCAGGTAAGGAAGCAGTGGCTATGGGAGTGTTAACCCATGATCCACAATTGCATCAGGCAATGCGAAAAGCCCGAGAGTTTAGCGTGAATTTTTCACTGTTAGACCTTGTGAGAGATGGAATAGTCCGAGTATACGCCAGTCCTACTGACCTGGAAAATACCTACTCCTGGAGATCAATAGGAGAGGGTATTTCCAGGTTACGTGAGATGGGCTGTATAACCGGATTAAATACATTTCCAGAATGGATAGGTCCAGATATGGAACCCTTTACGTCTGCTCTGCGCTCTAAGCTGATGAAGTCTGCGCCATTTAATCTCAGGGCTCCATTATTGTCTTTGTTGGGAGGCCTGGGATTTAACAGCAAGATTCATGAAGCCACAACCCTTTTAAGCCAGTTGGGGGAGATAGAGGAGACTAAAACAAAACCTGTCAGGGCAGTAGATAAGGTCAAGGCCAGACAGGAAGAATACAAGCAGAAAAGAACAGAGAAGAAACGGAATGGGGTAGAGAAGACAGAAGGTGAAGAGAAAACCAGGCTAGTTGTTTCTAGGAAAGAAATGTGGGTGGATCTATTAAAGGCAGGAGTACCTAGAGATGAGATAGATGGCATTCCTACTGCAGAAATGCTGAAGAGGTGGAAACATTTAGTAGGTAAAACTTTCAGGGTTAGAAACACTACTCCTAGTGAAGATAACATCAGCCTAGACTTGGAGGAAACAGAACAGACCCCTCCTGTTAGCCCCAAACCAATTCCCAAAAGTGAACATGAACCCAAATCCCTTTATCCTGGGGAGGAGTTAGAGAGAATCAGAAAAGGGGATTGGGAGGTTCCTTATCCTTTATGAAGTGAAGGTGAGTCTCCTGTAATAGCAGCAAGGGCAGTGACAGCAGGAGACCGACGCCCATATGCACCTGTCACTGTATGGTGGGGGAAGTCATCTTCTCCTACACATGTAATGGCTTTAGTTGATAGTGGAGCTGACGTTACACTTTTGCAAGGAAATCCTTCCCATCACAAAGGAGAATTGATTTATGTAGAAGGTTTGGGAGGGCAAACTACACCAGCAGTTAGGATACGGGTGAAATTGGCTATTGGCAAGGGATCAGGATTTATGACAAATGTTTTGATATCAGAGTTACCCGAAAATATTCTTGGGATGGATGTACTTCAAGGTCAGTCAATTCAGACTGAAAGAGGTACATTCACATTCGGGTATCCTGATAAAGCGTATCTGGTAAGGGCGGTGAAGGCTGTGGTCAGAGGTCATGCGAAATGGACCCCTGTCTACATTCCTCCACCAGAGAAGCCAGTCTGTCTCAAGCAGTACAGACTTCCTGGAGGCCACAAAGAAATTGGGGAGACTATTCAAGAACTGTTGAGAGTAGGGATCCTTAGACCTGCTGTAAGTCCTTTCTCGTCTCCGGTGTTCCCAGTAAAGAAACCTGATGGGACATATAGAATGACTGTGGATTACAGAGGTCTAAACATAGTGGCACCTCCATTGAAGTCAGCTGTACCAGATATGATCTCAATTGTTGAGAAAATTGCTAAAGATGCAGGAGAATATCATGCTGTGATAGACATGGCTAATGCTTTCTTTTCAATTTTGATAGACCCAGATTGTCAAGAACAGTTTGCTATTGTGTGGGACGGCCGCCAGTACACTTTCACTGTCCTTCCGCAAGGCTATCTTCATTCTCCAACGATTTGTCATGGACTGATTGCCCGAGATTTAAGTACCCTGAATTTGAAAGTCGCTGTGTTTCACTACATTGATGACATCATGATCTCTGGGACAAAAGAAGATGTAACTGAAGCACTGCACCTGCTGATACAACACTTGGAGAACAGAGGGTGGGCTATCAACAGAGCCAAAGTCCAAGGACCTGCCACAGAGGTGAAATTCCTAGGAATGATGTGGACTGGGCCACAGAGGAAGATTCCAGAGACAGTTGTGCAAACTATCCAGGCGCTGTTGCCCCCTACTACCAAAAAGGAGGCACAGAAGTTCATTGGAGTTGTGGGATTCTGGAGATCGTTCATTCCACATCTTGGACTGATTCTGAGGCCTATATACAATGTTTCCAGAAAAAAGACTGAGTTCTCATGGGGTTCAGAGCAGCGGACTGCATTCCTGGCTGCTAAAGAAGCTATTTTGCAGCATCAGGGATTGGGACCCGTGAGACAAGGAGTACCATTTCAGCTGGATGTAGTGGAGCAGAATGGTACCATATCTTGGAGTCTGTGGCAGCCAAATGAAAAGAAAGGACTGAGAGCAATACCTATTGGATTTTGGTCCAAACAACTGACAGGGGCACAGACGAAATACACGCCCCTAGAGAAGTACCTGTTTGGGGCCTACACAGCACTTCAACATGTAGAGACCATTACAGGAAAGGACACAGTTACCATCCATACTGCATTGCCAATAGCAGGATGGGTGAGAGATAATGGACTGACCACTAGGGCAGCTGTAGCCCAGAACCAGACACTGATGAAATGGAAGTGGTACCTTCAAGAAAGAGGGGGTATTGCAGCTGGGGATGTTAGAGACATTTCAAAACAGTTGGCAGGGCTTGTTACTTTTACCAGCACCCGGCCAGAAGAAGAAATTCCTGTGCTGCAGTCATCCCCCATTCAAGAGGCTCCACCCTTTGAGTCTCTGTCAGAAGACATGAAGGAGTCAGCATGGTTCACTGATGGTTCAGCCATAATCACCTCGTCTGAGCATAAATGGACAGCAGCAGCCTACAACCCAAGTACAGACACAGTCCTGCAGGAGTCCGGAATCGGAGGGTCCAGTCAGTATGCAGAGTTGAAAGCTGTAGTGATGACTTTTCAGGAGGATCCTTCTTCCCATGTCACTATCTACACTGATAGCTGGGTGGTTTTTAAAGGACTGACAACTTGGATGCCCACGTGGAAGTCCAATGAATGGATGATTCATGGAAAGGTGGTGTGGGGAGGCAAGGAAGTCTGGGACTACATCTGGAAGGAAGCTCACTCCCGCACCATAAAAGTGGGGCATGTTGATGCACATGTGCCCCTAGTACCAGACTTTGAGAACTATAACAGAGTTGCAGATGAAATCGCCAAAGTGAAGGCAGTTGTGCCAATTGATCCTGTTTTGATGAACTTGGCCAACTGGGCCCACAAGCAATCTGGACATTTGGGGCAGAAAGCAACATATGAATGGGCACAGCAGAGAGGATTGCCTATATCCATGGACATGATAAAGACTGTAATAGGGAACTGTACAGTGTGTGGAGAAGTGCGACAATGGCCATTGCAAAAGTACTCCACTGGGTCGATTAAGAGGGGTGAGAGGCCTGCAGAGATCTGGCAGATTGACTTCATCGGTCCCCTGCCCCGGGGAAACAATGGACTGAGATATTGTTGCACTGCAGTGGACACCTATTCAGGACTTATGCTTGTTCATCCTTGCAAACGCGCAGATCAAGCCACAACGCTTCAACTGCTTCAGAAACTTGTCGTTGCTTATGGTTGTCCCAAACAAGTCCAAAGTGATAATGGCTCACACTTTACCGGATTAACAGTACAGCAGTGGGCCAAAGATTCTGGAGTGTACTGGTTGTGCCACATCCCATACCATCCACAGGCAGCTGGTTTGATTGAAAGATACAACGGGCTATTGAAGGACCAGATACGCAAAATTACACCCACACATACACTAAGGGGGTGGGATCGGGTCCTCACACAGGCAGTCATGTTGTTAAATTCTAGGCCAATAGCCAAAAGCACACCATATGAGAGGATGGTAGGGGCTGAGGCACAGATTCCACAGCTGGAGTGCAGAGTTCAGTATTTATGTAAGGTTCCTGAAAGAACAGGGTTTAACAGATACCATGTTACTGCTTCCTATGACATAGAAACCAAGAGTGACATATCTGAAGCTGAAGCCTATCTAGGAATGAGAGGGAATCTGGCAGGAAGGTTTGAAGTTATATTTGCATTGGCAGATGAGCTTCAAGACAGTGGCTGGGACTCTGACTGGTTAGTGGATACTTCTCAGCAAGAGTGGAAAGTGAGGCTACATAACATCAAACCTTCCAAAATAAACAGCAGTGATTTTCTGGGAAATATCAGTATATTTCCTCTCCTCCCTATTGATGTTCTTTGGGAGGGTCAGAGGTGCATACAGGCAGGTGGCAAAGTATTGGTCAGATATCCAGGCAAGAAGCCATTTAGAGGAGAGATTGTAGCTGAAGGGCCAGGATCTACTGTTTATGTATTGTTAGAAGGAACAGATAATCCACTTTGTTTTCCACTCCACAGGTTGTCTCCGATTTGATCCATAGGAAGACCAGAGAAAAGTGTTTACATGATGGAAAGAATGACGGAAGATCGCAAGAGCTGTGGAGAACAAGGCCTTTTGATGTATTCCAAGCCTGGACTTGTTTCTAAAGAACTTTAGAATGGACTTTCTAATGAACTTTTATCCAAAGACTGAAACACCTTCCCAGTGACAGAAATATGGGAGGGGTTGCATTTAAGGAAAATTCATGTGTATATTGAGTTTTTAGTAATGAAGAGATTTTCTGTGTGTGGTCTGAGAGAGAAAAAAAAAATCATAGGGCGGAATGTATTGCGTTTGTTAAAAATGATTTTTATTATATTAATCAGACATAGGATACATGGGACAATTTTACAATAGTCAGATTACCTGTCAGCATTTGGTTTAAGTAGATCTCTCAAACAAATGACAATGGGATTAGATACCATTGTTGTATTTTAGTACATTACCTGTTTGAGATTTCTTTCAGCTCTCAAACTGAAAAGAATTACAGGTTTCGTTTTGAGTAGACAATAGCTTAGATACCATTGTTGTACCATCCAATATGCTAATGTCTCTATAGCCACAGTAAACATTACCTGTTTGAGATTTCTTTCAGCTCTCAAACTGAAAGAAACCACAGTTTAGATTACAGGTTCGTTTTTGAGTAGACAATAGGTAGATAGCATTGTTGTATTCAATGCTATTGTTGAAATACATCTATGTTTTCTGTTTTGGTAACAATGGTAAACAGCCTGTGACACACATAAAAGCAGGACAGTAAGCTAGGAAAAAAAGATATACACCATGTTGCTGTAAGATCATGAAGAAGAACAGGACCTGATCTCCAAGAAGAATCATTGCCAATGGAGATCATGAACAAAGCGTAATCCAAGTTAAGTAACCTTTAAATGTATTTGTAGTTATAGACCATAGGCTGTTCTATTTTCTAGGCATTTTGCTTGTTATAGATATATGTCAGTCTTGTATTTTAGTCCTAATATTGTAATAGTTTTGTATGTACAGCATCTTGTATAGTAAAAGCACATTTACACACTGCAGAAGTCTCAGCTTCCTTGTTATACCACAGAGTAACCTTGCTAGATAGACGCAAGCGAAACAATGCTGTATATACATGATATATATTGGGTGGATATTGTGTGTGGGCAGTTGTGTCCTAATTGCTGTGATGAGGTAGGGGGTGATTACATTCTACTGTCTAGTGTGGCTTGTGGTAATTAAGTCTGTAATTATAGGTATTGTACTCTAGCAGACAGACTGGCTGGGGAACACAAAGGGTCATGCATAATCATTTAAACTGAAAAGGGATTAGCTAACGAACTCACCTATTGTCTCTTAAGAGATGTCCAAATAATGTGCATAGTAGGAGACATTACGGCTTGCCTAAATGTCCTGTGTCCGAATCATCAGCTGTAGCTAATTAACTCATGTAAATTGGGTTTGGTCAAAGGTGTATTATGAGAGGAAAATCAGAAGCTTCTCTCTGTGTGTATAAAAGTTGTAGTGTTTTGCAATAAAAAGTCAGTCTAGTGGGAAAGATACAGAGCGTTCATCTCGGATGTTTGGAAGGATTAATCCTATGGGAAGCGGTCGCCTGACTGTGGAGGATCGGCAGTGGATGTGTGTCCAGAGAGGGAATATCCTAAACGGCGTTAACCCCTTTCATACTTGGGCAGCTGTTACAGGAGCGTTCTGAGGAGCGGCGTTAGAGCTGTAAAAACGTCTGACGCGGGTAAAAGCTGCTAAATGCGGCTTGATGCTGGCTTGACTGGATACGGCGGTGTTAAGCCTCGTCAAGCGATTTTTTTTTGACATGTCACAATTAATTGTTCCCTATGAGAGCCCATTGATTTGAATAGAAGTCGCACCAGAAATCGCATCATGATGATCCGACTTGCGGTGCGGCTTGTGCACTGAGGATCTTGAAGGGGAACCCCTCAACAAAATGAAAAAAAAAAAGTTCCTGGGGTCCCCCCCTAAATTCCATACCAGACCCTTATCCGAGCACGCAGCCTGGCAGGTCATGAAAGGGGAGGGGGGGAGGGGCGAGTGAAACTCGGAGGGGTGGCAACCCTACAGGTATGTGATCTCCATTCATCACATTTTAGTTGATTAAATCTACTATAGATTTTAGTCGACTGAAAAACGTTGGTAGCAGTAAATCAGCCGGTTCTACAGAAATTCAAAAGATAGAATAAGTTCGGCCGCATCATCCCGGGAACAGGCCACTCCCTGCTCAGACAACGACTTTTTGGATGACATGCGAATCTAGTTTTTTTTTTTTTTTTTTTTTACGCATCGCATTCGTTATCAACTCACACAAGTGTGAACCGGCTCTGTATCTTTACATCTCCACAGTAAGATCTCCCCGTAGATCATAGAGGGGGGCGTGTCACAAATATGTACTGTAAACGTATTGGACCAATGAGAGATTTTGTTTTGAACCCATTTAGTGCAAAAATGTCAGTTTGTACCCAACGGGTTGGTATTTGGGCTTCTGTATCTTTAACCACTTCCTGCCCGGCCTATAGCAGAATGACGGCCGGTTGGTGGTTCAGTTATCCTGATTGAAAGTCTTATGACGTCCAGCAGGATAACAGCCGGGGGGGGGGGGGGGGGCGCATTGCGGGGATCGTTGGTGCGGCGTGCCAGTCTGACACACCACTACATCGATCTCGGTAAAGAGAATCTAATGAGGCTCTTTACCACGTGATCAGCCGTGTCCAATCACAGCTGATCACAATGTAAACAGGAAGAGCCGTTGATCGGCTTTTCCTCACTCGCGTCTGACAGACATGAGTAGAGGAGCGCCAATCGGCTGCTCTCCTGACAGGGGGGGTTGTGCTGATAAACAAACAGCACAGACCCCCCCCCCTGTCAGGAGAGCAGCCGATTGGCTGCCCACCCAGGATCACCAGGGATGGCCACCACACTGGACCACCAGGTATACCAATCAGTGGCAAATAAAAATGCCTGCCAGTGCTGCCTATCAGTACAGTCTATCGGTGCCACCCATAAGTACCCATCAGTGCAGCCTATCAGTGCCCATCAGAGCCCACCAGTGCCACCTATGAGTGCCCATCAGTGCCACCTAATAAATGCCCACCAGTGCCACCTATGAGTGCCCATCAGTGGCACCTAATAAATGCACATCAGTGCCACCAATGAGTGCCCATTAGTGCCACCTATCAATGCCCACCTATGAGTGCCTATCAGTGCCACCTATCAATGCCCACCAGTGCCACCTATGAGTGCCCATCAGTGGCACCTAATAAATGCACATCAGTGCCACCAATGAGTGCCCATTAGTGCCACCCATCAATGCCCACCTTTGAGTGCCTATCAGTGCCACCTATCAATGCCCACCAGTGCCACCTATGAGTGCCCATCAGTGGCACCTAATAAATGCACATCAGTGCCACCTATGAGTGCCCATTAGTGCCACCTATCAATGCCCACCTATGAGTGCCTATCAGTGCCACCTATCAATGCCCACCAGTGCCACCTATGAGTGCCCATCAGTGCCACCTATCAATGCCCATCAGTGCCACCTATGAGTGCCCAGCAGTGGCACCTAATAAATGCACATCAGTGCCACCTATGAGTGCCCATTAGTGCCACCTATCAATGCCCACCTATGAGTGCCTATCAGTGCCACCTATCAATGCCCACCAGTGCCACCTATGAGTGCCCATCAGTGCCACCTATCAATGCCCATCAGTGCCACCTATGAGTGCCCAGCAGTGCCCTATATAAGTGCCACCCATAAGTACCCATCAGTGCCACCTATGAGTGCCCATCAGTGTCGTGCTATATTTACTGTCCCACCGGAGACTAGTGGCGGAACTGAGTTGTGTAGTCTCCGGTGAAGTGTTCTTTCTTTATTAACCGTTATTGGATTACAAATACTGTTGCTGAATGTGCACCACCGTTCATCTTGCATGCGAAGAATTGTTCTCACAGAGACTGAGTTTATCTGAGTCAGGCCTGACCAGGGCTTAGAATTTTGTTGGTGTGCCACATTGCGCATAGAGAAGATAGCTGCACGTGGCGTGTGATCACTCTGCACTATCGCTGATTAGTATGTTTATTACTGCAGGGCTCTGCATGTATGTTATGTATTGGGGGGGGCAGGAAGGGGGAGGGGAGTGCCTGGTATTGGGGGGGCAGTAAGGGGGAGGGGAGTGCCCGGTATTGAGGGGGAGGGGAGTGCCCGGTATTGAGGGGGCAGGAAGGGGGAGGGGAGTGCCCGGTATTGAGGGGGAGGGGAGTGCCCGGTATTGGGGGGGCAAGGAGGGGGAGGGGAGTGCCCGGTATTGGGGGGGCGAGGAGGGCCCGGTATTGGGGGGCAGGAAGGGGGAGGGGAGTGCCCGGTATGGGGGGGCAGGAAGGGGGAGGGGAGTGCCCGGTATAGGAGGGTGGGGAGGGGAGTGCCTGGTATATGGGGGAGGAGAGTGCCTGGTATTGGTGGGCAGGAAGGGGGAGGGGAGTGCCCGGTATTGAGGGGGCAGTAAGGGGGAGGGGAGTGCCTGGTATTGGGGGGGCAGTAAGGGGGAGGGGAGTGCCCGGTATTGAGGGGGAGGGGAGTGCCCGGTATTGGGGGGGCAGGAAGGGGGAGGGGAGTGCCCGGTATTGGGGGGGCGGGGAGAGGAGTGCCCGGTATGGGGGGGGGCAGGAAGGGGGAGGGGAGGACCTGGTATTGGGGGGGGGGCGGGGAGGGGAGTGCCCGGTATGGGGGGGGGAAGTGCCCAGTATGGGGGGGGCGGGGAGGGGAGTGCCCGGTATTGGGGGGGAGAGGAGTGCCCGGTATTGGGGGGCAAGAAGGGTGAGGGTAGTGCCTGGTATTGGGGGGCGGGGAGAGGAGTGCCCGGTATTGGGGGGGCAGGAAGGGGAGGGGAGTGCCCGGTATGTAGGGGCAGGAAGGGGGAGGGGAGTACCCGGTATTGGGGGGCGGGGAGAGGAGTGCCCGGTATGGGGGGAGGGGTAGAGAGGATGATGAGTGACAGATCTGTGATCATTATTTTATAGATTATCTTATATTTAGTTTTTCTGTGTTGAATATCCAACCAAAATAACTTGTCTGATAACATGACTGGCCAGAGATAGGGAACTGTCTGATGACTCCATTTGGGGGGGGGGGGGGGCAGATGACTGTCGGTGTCCCCGCTGGGGAGATTTCTCCTCACTTCCTGTCCAGGTGACACAACAAGAAATGAGAGACAATCATTCCAGAGTGCAGGAAGTCCCCCTCCCCCAGATCAGGTGTCCCCATTGGATGATTCCCCTCACTTCCTGCTCTGGTGACCCCGGTTGTTCCGCTCTCTATGCGGCCTGTCTCGGGAACTCAGCAGGGAATGGGGGGTGGGGACAGCTGGGAGGTGGCTAATAGAAAGGCCCCGCCCCCCTCCGGTTTTTCCTCTCACCCGCTCCGGGCTCAGCACGCTCTGCAGCTCCGGGAACATCTCGGCTCCTCACTTCCGGCAACAGAGCCGCTGTCTCGTCACATATGGCTTCCCATCACAGTGTGGGGTGTAGCAAGATGGCGGCGACGGACCGTCACTTCCGTAGCTATCTGTGATGGGTCGCCATATGTGACGAGCCACCACCGGGGGGGCGGGACTTCCGGTTCCGCCATCTTGTGATTGGCGCTGCATTGTGACCGCCAGGGGGAGACAGAGACTGAGACAGGGGTCAGATCATCATCACCATGGCAACCAGACAGACAGCTTTCCATGACAACCAGATAGCATCGCTCCCAACTGTCCCTGATTTGCAGCAATGTCCCTCTGTCCCTCATTCCTCCTCATTTGTCCCTCATGTTGGTCTGATCTATAGAGTTGTATATAAAATGCACTTTTTATCTTTCAAAAAGTGTTTCCCAGCTAAACCTTTCATCCTAAATTGCTGCATTTGTCAATTTAAAAGCCGATATAAAGGAATATTAGTGGTAAAAAAAAGCCCTTGTGGATTTAATTAACCTTTTTGGGGGGTTATTTCCCCTTTAAGTGGGCGTGGTAGGGGCGTGGCCTATGCCTACATACATTTGTTAGTAGGTGTCCCTCATTTCCATCTCAAAATGTTGGGAGGTATGAGATAGGATTACCATGGCAGCCAGGCAGGCAGCATTTCCTGTCCTGGTTAGGAAAGGGTTCAGTAACACCTCTGCAATCCCCGGTTCCTGGCGGTCATGCCCATCCGTCTCGGAGGAATGAATGTGGTGATCGGCGGTCTGGACTTTCCTGGCAGAGGAATAATGAGAACAGAGGATAGACATGATAGCCAGGCAATCAGCATTTCCAGTCTATGTCTGCCTGATTATGGGCGGAGTCTGCCTGTGCAGAGGTGGAGTCGGCTTTATTGGCTGATCAGACATATAATGATGAGTGTGAGCTCTGCGGTCCAGTAATGCCTGGTGGGGGGATGGCTGCCTTGTGATAGAACAGTGGTACCTACAGCTGAAATATGAGACATCATTTCCCTGGGGTCAGGTGATGTCACAGCTCCTTCATTGGGAACCGGGTGTCAGGTGAGGTCAGAGCCCCTTCATTGGGCACCGGGGGTCCGGTGAGGTCAGAGCTCCTTTATTGGACACCGGGGGTCAGGTGATGTCAGAGCTCCTTCATTGGACACCGGGGGTCCGGTGATGTCAGAGCCCCTTCATTGGGTACCGGGGGTCAGGTGATGTCAGAGCTCCTTCATTGGACACCGGGGGTCAGGTGATGTCAGAGCTCCTTCATTGGACACCAGGGGTCAGGTGATGTCAGAGCCCCTTCATTGGATACCGGGGCTCAGGTGATGTCAGAACTCCTTCATTGGATACCAGGGGTCAGGTGATGTCAGAGCCCCTTTATTGGACACCGGGTGTCAGGTGATGTCAGAGCCCCTTCATTGGACACCAGGGGTCAGGTGATGTCAGAACTCCTTCATTGGATACCAGGGGTCAGGTGATGTCAGAGCCCCTTTATTGGACACCGGGTGTCAGGTGATGTCAGAGCTCCTTCATTGGGCACCGGGGGTCAGGTGAGGTCAGAGCTCCTTCATTGGACACCAGGGGTCAGGTGATGTCAGAGTCCCTTCATTGGATACCGGGGGTCAGGCGATGTTAGAGCTCCTTCATTGGACACCGGGGGGTCAGGTGAGGTCAGAGCTCCTTCATTGGACACCGGGGGGTCAGGTGAGGTAAGAGCTCCTTCATTGGACACCAGGGGTCAGGTGATGTCAGAGCCCCTTCATTGGACACCAGGGGTCAGGTGATGTCGGAGCCCCTTCATTGGACACCAGGGGTCAGGTGATGTCAGAGCCCCTTTATTGGATACCGGGGGTCAGGCGATGTCAGAGCTCCTTCATTGGACACCAGGGGTCAGGCGATGTCAGAGCTCCTTCATTGGACACCGGGGGGGTCAGGTGATGTCAGAGCTCCTTCTTTGGACACCGGGGGTCAGGTGAGGTAAGAGCTCCTTCATTGGACACCAGGGGTCAGGTGATGTCAGAGCCCCTTCATTGGACACCGGGTGTCAGGTGATGTCAGAGCTCCTTCATTGGACACCGGGGGTCAGGTGAGGTCAGAGCTCCTTCATTGGACACCAGGGGTCAGGTGATGTCAGAGTCCTTCCATTGGATACCGGGGGTCAGGCGATGTTAGAGCTCCTTCATTGGACACCGGGGGGTCAGGTGAGGTAAGAGCTCCTTCATTGGACACCAGGGGTCAGGTGATGTCAAAGCTCCATCATTGGACACCGGGGGTCAAGCGATGTCAGAGCTCCTTCATTGGACACCAGGGTTCAGGTGATGTCAGAGCTCCTTCATTGGACACCGGGGGTCAGGTGATGTCAGAGCTCCTTCATTGGACACCGGGGGTCAGGTGATGTTAGAGTCCCTTCATTGGATACCGGGGGTCAGGTGATGTCAGAGCTCCTTCATTGGACACCGGGGGTCAAGCGATGTCAGAGCTCCTTCATTGGACACCAGGGTTCAGGTGATGTCAGAGCTCCTTCATTGGACACCGGGGGGTCAGGTGATGTCAGAGCCCCTTCATTGGACACCGGGGGTCAGGTGATATCAGAGCTCCTTCATTGGACACCGGGGGTCAGGTGATATCAGAGCTCCTTCATTGGACACTGGGGGTCAGGTGATGTCAGAGCTCCTTCATTGGACACCGGGGGTCAGGTGATGTCAGAGCTCCTTCATTGGATACCAGGGGTCAGGTGATGTCAGAGCTCCTTCATTGGACACCGGGGGTCAGGTGAGGTCAGAGCTCCTTCATTGGACACCAGGAGTCAGGTGATGTCAGAGTCCTTCCATTGGATACCGGGGGTCAGGTGAGGTCAGAGCTCCTTCATTGGACACCGGGGGTCAGGTGAGGTAAGAGCTCCTTCATTGGACACCAGGGGTCAGGTGATGTCAGAGCTCCTTCATTGGATACCAGGGGTCAGGTGATATCAGAGCTCCTTCATTGGACACCGGGGGTCAGGTGATGTTAGAGTCCCTTCATTGGATACCGGGGGTCAGGCGATGTTAGAGCTCCTTCATTGGACCCCAGGGGTCAGGTGATGTCAGAGCTCCTTCATTGGACACCGGGGGGTCAGGTGAGGTAAGAGCTCCTTCATTGGACACCGGGGGTCAGGTGAGGTAAGAGCTCCTTCATTGGACACCAGGGGTCAGGTGATGTCAGAGCTCCTTCATTGGACACCGGGGGTCAAGCGATGTCAGAGCTCCTTCATTGGACACCAGGGGTCAGGTGATGTCGGAGCCCCTTCATTGGACACCAGGGGTCAGGTGATGTCAGAGCCCCTTTATTGGATACCGGGGGTCAGGCGATGTCAGAGTTCCTTCATTGGACACCAGGGGTCAGGCGATGTCAGAGCTCCTTCATTGGACACCGGGGGGTCAGGTGATGTCAGAGCTCCTTCATTGGACACCGGGGGTCAGGTGATGTCAGAGCTCCTTCATTGGACACCGGGTGTCAGGTGATGTCAGAGCTCCTTCATTGGACACCGGGTGTCAGGTGATGTCAGAGCTCCTTCATTGGACACCGGGGGTCAGGTGAGGTCAGAGCTCCTTCATTGGACACCAGGGGTCAGGTGATGTCAGAGTCCTTCCATTGGATACCGGGGGTCAGGTGATGTCAGAGCTCCTTCATTGGACACCGGGGGGTCAGGTGATGTCAGAGCTCCTTCATTGGACACCGGGGGGTCAGGTGATGTCAGAGCTCCTTCATTGGACACCGGGGGGTCAGGTGATGTCAGAGCTCCTTCATTGGACACCAGGGGTCAGGTGATGTCAGAGCTCCTTCATTGGACACCGGGGGTCAGGTGATGTCAGAGCTCCTTCATTGGACACCTGGGGGTCAGGTGATGTCAGAGCTCCTTCATTGGACACCGGGGGTCAGGTGAGGTAAGAGCTCCTTCATTGGACACCGGGGGTCAGGTGAGGTAAGAGCTCCTTCATTGGACACCGGGGGTCAGGTGATGTTAGAGCCCCTTCATTGGACACCGGGTGTCAGGTGATGTCAGAGCTCCTTCATTGGACACCGGGGGTCAGGTGAGGTCAGAGCTCCTTCATTGGATACCGGGGGTCAGGCGATGTTAGAGCTCCTTAATTGGACCCCAGGGGTCAGGTGATGTCAGAGCTCCTTCATTGGACACCGGGGGGTCAGGTGATGTCAGAGCTCCTTCATTGGACACCGGGGGGTCAGGTGATGTCAGAGCTCCTTCATTGGATACCGGGGGTCAGGCGATGTCAGAGCTCCTTCATTGGATAGCGGGGGTCAGGCGATGTCAGAGCTCCTTCATTGCACACCGGGGGGTCAGGTGATGTCAGAGCTTCTTCATTGGACACCGGGGGTCAGGTGATGTCAGAGCTCCTTCATTGGACACTGGGGGGTCAGGTGATGTCAGAGCTCCTTCATTGGACACCGGGGGGTCAGGTGATGTCAGAGTTTCTTCATTGGACACCGGGGGGTCAGGTGATGTCAGAGCTCCTTCATTGGACACTGGGGGGTCAGGTGATGTCAGAGCTCCTTCATTGGACACTGGGGGGTCAGGTGATGTCAGAGCTCCTTCATTGGACACTGGGGGGTCAGGTGATGTCAGAGCTCCTTCATTGGACACCGGGGGGTCAGGTGAGGTCAGAGCTCCTTCATTGGATACCGGGGGTCAGGCGATGTTAGAGCTCCTTCATTGGACCCCAGGGGTCAGGTGAGGTCAGAGCTCCTTCATTGGACACCGGGGGGTCAGGTGATGTCAGAGCTCCTTCATTGGACACCGGGGGGTCAGGTGATGTCAGAGCTCCTTCATTGGATACCGGGGGTCAGGCGATGTCAGAGCTCCTTCATTGGATAGCGGGGGTCAGGCGATGTCAGAGCTCCTTCATTGCACACCGGGGGGTCAGGTGATGTCAGAGCTTCTTCATTGGACACCGGGGGTCAGGTGATGTCAGAGCTCCTTCATTGGACACTGGGGGGTCAGGTGATGTCAGAGCTCCTTCATTGGACACCGGGGGGTCAGGTGATGTCAGAGTTTCTTCATTGGACACCGGGGGGTCAGGTGATGTCAGAGCTCCTTCATTGGACACTGGGGGGTCAGGTGATGTCAGAGCTCCTTCATTGGACACTGGGGGTCAGGTGATGTCAGAGCTCCTTCATTGGACTCCGGGGGTCAGGTGATGTCAGAGCCCCTTCATTGGACACCAGGGGTCAGATGAGGTCAAATGTCCTTGAAGGTGAACAAACCATTTAGATCCCATTCACTGGGAGGATTCACCTGCTGTTAAAGCATTCCCCGGGGTCAGGTGATACTCGGCTCTGATTGGCTCAGTGTGAAGGTATTTCAGTCCCGGAATTGTCTCCGCACTTTGTTGTAACACTTAGAGGTGACACGCGGAGGTGACACGCGGAGGTGACACATGGAGGTGACACATGGAGGTGACACATGGAGGTGACACATGGAGGTGACATTGGGAGGTGACACGCAGAGGTGACACGCAGAGGTGACATCACACGTCATCCCCAGAGAGCAGGCAGTGAAGGTTGTCTGAGGACGCTACAGATATGGCTGGTGGGTGTAGAGGGGCCTCACAGAGGATAATTATAGGGCCCAATGACCCCTTATGCCGCGTACACACGATCATTTTTCCCGTCGGGAAAAATTACATTTTTTTTTTTTCGCCGAGAAAAACGATCGTCTGTGGGCTTTATGCCGTTTTTCTCGTTGAGAAAAACGGCAGGAAAAACGACGAGAAAAATTAGAACATGTAGGGTTCTTTTTCGTACATCACGGGACACAGAGCGACTTAGTCATTACTAATGGGTTATATAGATTACCTTCAGGTGCTGGCACTGGCCACTTCCAAACCGGAAGTACCCTTCCCTATATAAGCCCCTCCCATCCGGGAGCACCTCAGTTTTTTGCCAGTGTCTAAGGTGTTGGCCAAAGAGTAACATGTGTTTTTACTGGGCTTGCGTACAGGTTCTTTTGGGCCTTAGTAAGCTGTTCCGGATCCCACCAAAAAAGCTTCATAGCTAAACGGTCGGTACCCGGGCCTTGCAGCAGAAGAGCAAGGTTTTGCCTGTAATGCCTCTCTTAGGAGGGCTGGACCCTGGGATCCAGAGCTCTGGTCATACCCACGACCAAGATGTTGTCTGTGCAGGGTGCTATACAGGTCCAGGGGAGTGGAATCCTTGGGAACCCGGTCCCTGAAGGTTTAATTACAATGCCTGCCGTGATAGGTGAAGTTTGGGCTTCTGTGGACCAAACAGAGTCCTGCGGCGGGGAACAGGTAAGTGGGGGCCCCCAGGAACTTGGTTCTATTGGGGGACCCCCAAGCCTAATTTGTCTTTCTGTCTGTTACCTAACGGTATTCCCGCTAATATCTGTGTATGCCTGTAACTACTGAAAATGTAAAATTTTAATAGTAGTCAAGAAAAAAAAAAAAAAAAGGGACCGCGGTACCTGTGTTAAACCACTAGAGGCCGCTGTGGTCCATTTTTCTTGTCATGTGGATCTTTGGTTTTCTCAAGTCAAAAGATCCAGGCAGTTGGTAAGTTTCTCTGTGGGAATCCACTTCCTCTGCCCTGTTGCTGCGCTCATCCACCGCACAGGCCCTCCGGCAAAAAGGGCCCTGGCTCCTAGTCCCTGGTTGATTTTCGAAAAGGGCGCCAATGGCGCACGGGCGCGTGCACGCGCCTCCTATGAAAAAAAAGGGGCGGGGCGGGTGGATGACGCTCGATGCACGCCACGGCGCTTCTGCGCATGTGCAGGCGTCCCAGCTTGTATAAAGACACAGTACAAGTGTCAGCTGGATGCAAACAGAGCTAGCAACAAACAGTGGCACACAGAGGCGGTTGATGCAGGCATCCCCATAGAAAGGCACTTTAGTGGACACCAGCTGGTATATAGCAGCAACTTTGTTAGACTATTACCAGCAAAATTGGTGTATGACGACGGGAATACCTCAGCTTTGTGCTTATAGGATATGTCGTCCAGACGCTCTGGAAATAGATCTTCCAAGAAGCGAAAGGGGTCTCCGTCGGGCTCTGAGGATTTTGGGCATGCTGTACTGCGCCAATCTCCCCTGAAATTTCAGAGGTCAGTAGCCGTAGGAACCCCGCAGGAGTACCTGGTACTGCGGCTGTCCCCAGTCCACCTGCTCCTGTATATATAACAGAGGAGGTTTTATCCTCAACTCTGGGAGGATTGGAAGAGAGATTAACAGCATTGATCGCTGCTTCCCTGTCACAGGAAAAGCACGTCCGATCTCCGTCTCCTCCTGCAGAGTGCCTGTTAGTGGAGGAACAGTCCCAGAGATCGACCTACCTGAAGGGGATCAGGTGAGGTTGATAAAGTTATAGAGGAATCAACAGTGGAAGAACCTTTCTCAGCATCTCAGGCTGAAAGATTATGGGTTCAGTCTCTGACTAACATGGTCCGAGCAGCATTTTAAATGCCTCTGGCGGAACCATCAACCACTACTGTCTCCTCGCTGGGGTCGCTGAAAGCTCTCCAGACTGCCTGTTCCTTCCCAATCCACCCTTTATTGGAAGGGTTTATTTACCAGGATTGGGAGCATCCTGTAAAATATTTACTCCCCCCAAGAGATTTCCAGTGATCTATCCCATGGAGGATAAGTTCATAAAAAAAAAAAAATGGAGGGTCCCTACAGTGGACACAGCCATCTCTTGTGTAAATAAATCACTGATATGTCCAGTAGATAATGTTCCAATGTTCAAGGACCCAATAGATAAAAAATTAGAGTCTTTACTAAAATCTGCTTTCTCTACAGCAAGCATGGTGACACAACCTGCAGTAGCAGCGATTGGGGTCTGCCAAGCAGTGAAGGATCAGTTGAAACAAGTCTTAAGGGACTTACCAGATCAGCAGGCTCTTGCCCTAGCTGACCTACCTAGAGCCTTGTGTTGCGGTGGACGCCATAAAGGATACAATCCAACAGGCATCCCGCTTTACGCTATCTGTAGACATATGCGTAGGCTTCTATGGCTCAAAAACTGGTCTGCTGAAGCTCCCTGTAAGAAATTGCTGATTAGCTTCCCATTTCATGGAGAACGCTTATCTGGAGATGATCTGGACAAATATATCCAGAAAACTTCTGCCGGTAAAAGTACACTCTTGCCGGTTAAGAACAAGGGTAGAAGTCCTTCTTTTAAGAGGCCTACTTCTCCAGTCCCTGGCACATCGTCTGTGAAACAGTTCCGACGGCCTCCGCGGTCAAATCCAGGGGGCAGAAATCAGGGACAATCACAGGGTAACAAGAAACCCTGGGTCAAGAGAGGTACAAAACCTCCCCCTAAGTCATGAAGGGTTGCCCCCACTCAATCGGGTGAGGGGAAGACTTCAGTTGTTCACAGAGACCTGGCGGGACACCATCAGAGATGGGTGATCTCCGCAGTAAGTCTGGGATACAGGCTGGAGTTAAAAGACATTCCTCCTGCCCATTTTATAAGGTCAAACGTGCCAAGCGATCCCCAGAAGAGTGGATCCCTCCTTCTGGCACTAGAGCAACTATTGCCCCAAGGGTAATCATGAAGGTTCCCTTGGAAGAAAACGGGTTCGGGTTTTACTCGAACCTTGTCACAGTCCCCAAACCAAATGGGGACATGAGGCCCATATTAAATATAAAAGGGCTAAACAAGTTCCTACATATCAGGACTTTTTCGGATGGAGTCGATCCGATCGGTGGCCACCGCCCTACAAGGGCAGGAATGGTTAGCCTCGATCGACATAAGGGATGCTTATTTGCATATTCCCATCTGTCCGGCCCACCAGAAATTTCTACGCTTTGCAGTAGAAGGGCGCCATTTTCAGTTCAGAGCCTTACCTTTCGGTCTGGCCACAGCACCACGAGTGTTCACAAAAATTCTGGCCCTACGATTGGCCAAACTAGGAACACAAGGTGTAACGATAATGGCATATCTAGACGACTTGTTGCTGATAGACCACTCAGTGAAAAAAACTAGAAGTGGTCGTTCACAAGATAATCAAGTATCTGGAATCTCACGGTTGCATTATCAACCGAGACAAGTCAGCCCTAAAACCAGTCAAAAGTCTGGAATACTTGGGGGCTAAGACTGGATTCAAATCAGAGAAAGATTTTCTTACCTCCAGAGAAGGTGTCGTCTTTGAAAGATTTGACCCACTTAGTGGGTACAAAAAAGAAAACCATCCATACGCCTGTGTATAAGGCTGCTGGGAAAAATGGTGGCTTCATTCGAAGCAGTACCCTACGGTCAATTCCATTCAAGGAACTTGCAGAGGGCCATACTGTCAGCCTGGAACAAAAAAGTTCAGGCTTTAGACTTACCAATGTCCCTGTCCCCTTCCGTTCGCAAGAGCCTCCATTGGTGGTTGGTGCCCCAGAATCTGGAAAAAGGGAAACCCTTCAGTCCGGTTTCTTGGAAGGTGGTCACTACAGATGCCAGCCTCATAGGCTGGGGGGCAGTACTGGAGCAATGGTCTCTCCAGGGCAAGTGGTCAGAAGCAGAGAAGGCCCTGCCCACCAATCTCTTAGAGATACGAGCAGCCCGGTATGCCCTAGTAGCATGGACATCCAAACTCCAAGGGTCGTGCAGCCCAGAGGGAAGCGAATTGCATCCTGGAATGGGCAGAAAGGTATGTCACAGCCATATCCGCGGTTTTCATCCTAGGAGTGGAAAATTGGAGAGCGGACTTTTTAAGTCGCCAGCAATTATGCCCGGGGAATGGTCTCTTCACCCCGAGGTTTTCCAGGCAATATGCCAGCGGTGGGGAACACCGGATGTAGATCTGCTAGCATCCAGATTCAACGCAAAGGTGGACAGATTTGTGTCTCGCACAAAGGATCCCCTAGCTTGCGGTTCGGATGCCCTAGTGTTCCCTTGGGATCAGTTCAAGCTGATATATGCATTCCCACCGCGATTAATCCGCAGAATCAGGGTAGAAAAGAAACCAGTGATTCTGGTGGCTCCAGCGTGGCCCCGAAGGGCATGGTACGCGGAGATTGTAAAAATGTCAGTGGGAAGTCCTTGGACCCTCCCACATCGTCCGGACCTGCTTTCGCAAGGACCGATATACTACCCTTCCTTACCAGCCCTAGGTTTGACGGCCTGGCTATTGAAGCCCACATTCTAAAAAAGAGAGGGCTCTCTAATCCTGTGGTATCTACCATGATCAATGCCAGGAAACCGGTATCCAGGCAGATCTATTATAGGATCTAGAAGGCGTACATCACGTGGTGTGAGGCCAGGAAATGGCATCCACGTAAGTACGTAATAGGTAGGATTCTGGACTTCCTACAGTGGGCTGTACATAGGAAGCTTGCCTTGAGTACTATCAAGGGTCAGACGGCCTTGTCAATATTTTTTTCAAAGGCCCTTGGCTTTGCATTCATTAGTCAAAGCTTTCATACAAGGAGTGATGCGTATTAGCCCTCCGGTTAGTATTCCCATATGTCCATGGGACTTAAACCTGGTTCTGTCGGTTCTACAGAAACAACCATTTGAACCATTACAACACATTTCCTTGGTTCTTTTCACCAGGAAATTGATTTTCTTAGTAGCCATTTGTTCGGCTAAAAGAGTATCGGAATTAGCCGCCTTGTCCTGTAAGGAGCCATATCTGGTTATCCATAAGGACAGAGTAGTATTACGTCCTCATCCAGCCTTCTCCCTAAGGTGGTATCGAGTTTTCATTTGAACCAAGATGTGGTTCTTCCTTCCTTTTTCCCCAAACCTAGTTCGGTAGAGGAAAAGTTATTGCATTCTTTGGATGTAGTAAGAGCAGTTAAAGCTTATCTTAAAGCCACTGCTCAGATTCGTAGAACGGATACTTTGTTTATTCTGCCGGAAGGCCCCAGAAAGGGTCAGGCAGCATCAAAAATCGACTTTAGCCAAGTGGATTCGACAGGTCATAATACAAGCCTATGGCTTGAGAAGGAGACCGCCTCCGTTCAAAGTTAGGGCGCACTCCACGAGAGCAGTTGGAACTTCATGGGCAGTGCATCACCAAGCCTCCCTGGCTCAAGTATGTAAGGCCACAACATGGTCCTTAGTACACACGTTTACTAGATTCTACCAGGTAGACGTTAGAAGTCAGGAGGATGTCGCCTTTGGGCGCAGTGTGTTGCAGGCCGCAAAAGAGCCTCATGCCTGATGGCGCCCAGCTTATGTATAGTGTATCCCTCCCCTCATTTGGCATTGCTTTGGGACGTCCCATTAGTAATGACTCAGTCGCTCTGTGTCCCGTGATGTACGAAAAAGAAAAAGGGATTTTTATAACAGCTTACCTGTAAAATCCTTTTCTTGGAGTACATCACGGGACACAGAGCTCCCACCCCTCTTTTTGGGACACTTATTGCTTTGCTACAAAACTGAGGTGCTCCCGGATGGGAGGGGCTTATATAGGGGAGGGTACTTCCGGTTTGGAAGTGGCCAGTGCCAGCACCTGAAGGTAATCTATATAACCCATTAGTAATGACTAAGTCGCTCTGTGTCCCGTGATGTACTCCAAGAAAAGGATTTTACAGGTAAGCTGTTATAAAAATCCCTTTTTTTTTTTTCGCCGAGAAAAACGATCGTCTGTGGGCTTTATGCCGTTTTTTCTCATTGAGAAAAACGGCAGGAAAAACGACGAGAGAAATTAGAACATGTTCTAAATTTTCTCATCGTTTTTTCCAGCATTTTGTTCCGCGGCAGTTTTCCCATAGGGAGACACTGCCGCGGAGCCCACAGACGGTCGTTTTTCTCGACAAAGAAAAAAATGATGGGAAAAACGGTCGTGTGTGGGGGAAAATGCCGTTCCCTCGTTTTTCATTTTTTTTCATGTCGTGATTCACGGCGGTGTTTTTACCGCCGTGAATCACGATCGTGTGTACGCGGCATTAGGGTCCTTCTTAAGCAGACCTAAAAAATAGACTGCACCCCCCCCCCCACCCCACATCTACACACAGAGACCAAAACCCTCAGGAAGGAGGCTGTGACCCGGCAGAAGGGACATTGTGGCCCAGCAGGAGGGAGGTCGTGGCCTGGCAGAAAGGAGACTGTAGCCTGGCAGGAGGGAGGTTGTGGCCCGGCAGAAGGAGGGTTGTGGCCCGGCAGGAAGGAGGCAGTGGTCCGGCAGGAGGGGGGTTGTGGCCCAGCAGGAAGGAGGCAGTGGTCCGGCAGGAGGGGGGTTGTGGCCCGGCAGGAAGGAGGCAGTGGTCCAGCAGGAGGGAGGTTGTGGCCCAGCAGGAGGGAGGTCAAGGCCCGGCAGAAGGAGGGTTGTGGCCCGGCAGGAAGGAGGCAGTGGTCCGGCAGGAGGGGGGTTGTGGCCCGGCAGATGGGACGTTGTGGCCCGGCAGATGGGACGTTGTGGCCCGGCAGATGGGACGTTGTGGCCCGGCAGAAGGGACGATGTGGCCCGGCAGAAGGGACGATGTGGCCCGGCAGAAGGGACGATGTGGCCCAGCAGGAGGGAAGTTGTGGCCCAGCAGGAGGGAGGCCGTTGCCTGGCAGAAGGGACGTTGTGGCCTGGCAGGAGGGAGGCCGTTGCCCGGCAGAAGGGACGTTGTGGCCCGGCAGAAGGGACGTTGTGGCCCGGCAGAAGGGACGTTGTGGCCTGGCAGAATGGACGATGTGGCTGTGGCCCGGCAGGAGGGAGGTCATGACCCGGCAAAAGGGAGGTCGTGGCCTGGCAGAAGGGACAGTGTGGCCCAGCAGGAGGGAGGTCGTGGCCTGGCAGAAAGGAGACTGTAGCCTGGCAGGAGGGAGGTTGTGGCCCGGCAGAAGGAGGGTTGTGGCCCGGCAGGAAGGAGGCAGTGGTCCGGCAGGAGGGGGGTTGTGGCCCAGCAGGAAGGAGGCAGTGGTCCGGCAGGAGGGGGGTTGTGGCCCGGCAGGAAGGAGGCAGTGGTCCGGCAGGAGGGGGGTTGTGGCCCGGCAGGAAGGAGGCAGTGGTCCAGCAGGAGGGAGGTTGTGGCCCAGCAGGAGGGAGGTCAAGGCCCGGCAGAAGGAGGGTTGTGGCCCGGCAGGAAGGAGGCAGTGGTCCGGCAGGAGGGGGGTTGTGGCCCAGCAGGAGGGACGTTGTGGCCCGGCAGATGGGACGTTGTGGCCCGGCAGATGGGACGTTGTGGCCCGGCAGATGGGACGTTGTGGCCCGGCAGATGGGACGATGTGGCCCGGCAGAAGGGACGATGTGGCCCGGCAGAAGGGACGATGTGGCCCAGCAGGAGGGAAGTTGTGGCCCAGCAGGAGGGAGGCCGTTGCCTGGCAGAAGGGACGTTGTGGCCTGGCAGGAGGGAGGCCGTTGCCCGGCAGAAGGGACGTTGTGGCCCGGCAGAAGGGACGTTGTGGCCCGGCAGAAGGGACGTTGTGGCCTGGCAGAATGGACGATGTGGCTGTGGCCCGGCAGGAGGGAGGTCATGACCCGGCAAAAGGGAGGTCGTGGCCTGGCAGAAGGGACAGTGTGGCCCAGCAGGAAGGAGTCTGTGGCCCGGCAGGAGGGAGGTCGTGGCCCGGCAGAAGGGACATTGTGGCCCGGCAGAAGGGACGTTGTGGCCCGGCAGAAGGGGCATTGTGGCCCGGCAGAAGGGGCATTGTGGCCCGGCAGAAGGGACGTTGTGGCCCGGCAGAAGGGGCATTTTGGCCTGGCAGGAAAGAGACTGTAGCCTATCCGGAGGATGGCTGTGGCTCGGCAGGTGGGAGGCTGTGGCCCCGCAATAGGGACATTGTGGCCCGGCAGGAAGGAGGTTGTGTCTCGGGCAGAAGGGACATTGTGGCATGACAGGAGGGAGGTTGTGGCCCAGCAGGAGGGAGCCTGTAGCCTATCAGGAGGGACGTTGTGGCCCGGAAGATGGGAGGCCGTTGCCCGGCAGAGGGGACGTTGTGGCCCAGCAGAAGGGATGTTGTGGCCCAGCAGGAGGGAAGTTGTGGCCCGGCAGGAGGGAAGCCGTTGCCCGGCAGAAGGGATGATGTGGCCCAGCAGGAGGGATGTTGTGGCCCGGCAAGAGGGAGGTCATGACCCGGCAGAAGGGAGGTCGTGGCCTGGCAGAAGGGACAGTGTGGCCCAGCAGGAAGGAGTCCGTGGCCCAACAGGAGGGACGTTGTGGCCCGGCAGGAGGGAGGTCGTGGCCTGGCAGAAGGGACGTTGTGGCCTGGCAGAAGGGACATTGTGGCCCGGCAGGAAGGAGGCTGTGGTCCGGCAGGAGGGAGGCCATGGTCCGGCAGGAGGGAGGCCATGGTCCGGCAGGAGGGAGGCCCTGGCCTGGCAGGAGGGAGGCCGTGGCCTGGCAGGAGGGAGGCCGTGGCCTGGCAGGAGGGAGGCTGTGGCCTGGCAGGAGGGTGGCTGGGACTTTATGGTTGAGGAACACTGGTGTGAACATTTCCCGTCAGGTGAAGTGATACTTCCAGATCCTGTACAGATGTCTCAGACACGAACACTTTGTGTCCCGGATTTGGTAGGGTGTCTGGACGCCATCGTACACCAGTGCTGGATTTTCTGACCCTACATGACCTCTGCACCGACCTCTGACCTCTGGCATTGAATTGTACAAAGTGCTTAGCCGGGGACACACTGATTATTCTGGGGTGACAGATTCTTCTGGAACCTTCCGCCTGGAACACGTCTGTCGGGGATAAATCTAAGATGTAACGAAGCGTCCTAATCTAATAACGGCGTTCTGCGGCTCATCGAAGACAGAGAGGCCTGGGAAGCGTTTATGACATGGGAGTGAAGTGTACTGACCCGGCACAGATCTGATCCGGCCTTCCACACAGGGACAGAGAAGAGCGATTCCGGACCAGATCGGAATATTCCATTGTGGTACCGCTCTGATCCCGGGAGGAAGGACTTTCCTGCGCACAGCTGATTTCCTGTCAGAGGAGCACTACTGGTCTTTTATTAGGGAGATTTTTCTTCTACTTCCTGTCCCTGTGACACCCGTGTACAGGGCTGCCATCAGGGGGGTACAGGCAGTACACCTGTAAGGGTGCCGGAGGTCCCCAGGGGCCCGGAAGGCAACCCCCCACCCCCCTTTTTTATTTTTTATAAAAAAAAAATTGTAAGGGGCCTAGACGTCCCCAGGGGCTAGGGTGACCACATGTCCCGGTTTGCCGGGGACAGTCCCACATTTTGCAGGTCTGTCCCGGGCGCATTAATTCCAGGACAATACAGTGTCCCGGAATGAAACTGACACAGCCACCCCCGGGCCAATCTGATGCCCCCAAAAAAGGCCGCCACATCCCCGCTTTACTCACTGACCGTACTTGTCCCGGCCGGGAATGCCTGGAGGAGCACAATCCCCGCCCCCTGCTTGTGATTGGAGAAATCATAAATCCCGCCTCTTGTGTACAATCACTGTACTGTGATTCGTTACAGCACAAGCTGATTTTTGGGAAGAGAGGTTGTCCCTGAATGGTAGTTTGGAAATGTGGTCACCCTACCAGGGGCCCGGATGGAAACTCCCCTTGTTTAGGTCCCCAAGGCCCGCGGATGGCAACCCCCCTTTTTTTTCTCAATTCGTGGCACCCCCCCTTCTCAATTCACATTCGCGGCAGCCCCCCCGGTTCTCAATTTGCGGCAGCCCCCCCCCCCCCGGTTCTCCTCTGCTCCAGGGGGCCCATGCCTGAAGCTGTGTAAGAGGCCCCTAAATTCCTGATGTCGGCCCTGACCGTGCATGAAATGTGGGAGAGGGGGGCAGTGGTTGTCACCGGGACAGGAATATAAACGTCAGACATTGTAACCCCTCCCCCTTCGGAGAGATTTCCCATCACTTCCTGTTCTGACACCAACAATAATAATCCTCTCCCCTGCTCCATGAAATAAAAGGTTTTTGCTGGAGTTGGGAATATCTCCACTAATGTAACCTATTATGCCTCGTTTCCACTGAGCGGATCGGTTCGGTACGGTTCGGTACGGTACGCTATTTTGGGTGTTTCCATTATAAAAGTGTAGCGCTACCCCCAGTTAAGAGAGCCGCTGATATTGATTTGGGCCCTGCAGTGCACCGCTGTCAACCCCCGGCAATCGGCTCTAACCTCCCGTGGCACAGCTGGTGATAGAGAGATAGGACCGCGTGATCGCAACTGTTGGTGACGCAGTCCTATAACAAACATACACAGAATATACTTTAAAACTCCTATTAAAGTAAGCGGAACTGACACCAAATGTACTTTACCCAGATATTTTACTGAGGCTAATGGGCAAGTAATAAACAACAGTATAACAAGTTGCAGATCCCTGCAATAAACAGTAATAAAGATAAACAGAGTAATCAGAATAATAAAGTATTGCTATGCAACTCTAGCGCTGCCCTTTTACAGCTACTTCCCCTCATGGGTAGACTAACACCCAGCAATGTCTACCTATGCAGTCAGGCCTGACTGATCTAAATGGAAGTTCAGTGAAACAATATTCGCTAGCAATCTCTCGGTGGTGCACTTGAAGAACAACTTTGTAATCCCAACGAATAGTAAAGATAACGTATCTGTCTTTAAACAGCTCTCACCACCTGGACAAGTCCAAGTCCCTTTCCTCCATCGATTCTTCTAGGAACAGGAATCCACCGACATCCAAGTCTTCAATCCTTCTGGTGTACTGCAGCAAGGAGGATTAGATGTCTCTAAGGCTCTGCTAGGCTGGCAGAGGGTTCTTTGGAAAGGAGCACACAGCCCGGGCTTCAGGCCTTGTGCACACAGCAGTTCAGCACAGACATCCTCTTGCTAGGAGAGGGGGGGTCCAAAGAGAGCGACCAAAACTCCGCCTCCCCTTTATAAAGTCTGCCCCAGCAGTCTCTGTTCTGGAGCAATGCACCCTGGGTGCTGCAAGATGTACTGGGAGATGTAGTCTCTTTCTCTCCTGCTTTCACTTCCAGTAATGTCTCTTTACTTCCTCCCGACTCACCTCTCACCTGGAACTTCTTATCTATCTGCATTAAAGGGCAACACCCCGCTACACACTCCCCCCACTTGAACTCTTTGGTCCCCAAAGATAAACTTCAACAAATACTGTTTACCATTTTGGACAATGTCGAGCATGATGTTGGCATAGGGAATTCCCACCAAAACTTTGGGATGGAACTCTCTTGCCCACAGGTCACACTACCATGAGTGGCCTGCCTAACTGTGCCAGAGAGTGAGCTGGGGTTGCCCTCCACCAAATGGACGGTGGAAGGATCAGGTTGTTCAACACTTCTCCTAGCCGTTACAACAGAGTCCTCTGAGCTCGTCCCCATTTGGGGGTAAGTTAGTTTCTTGGGAGGCCTGATGACTCTGCGAGCCCTCTGCTCTCTTGGTGCTTCTGACTCTGGCACCACAGGCTCTTCTTCAGGAGTAAGTTCAGGTAACATTGCTGGTTCTGGAACCTCTGATTCAGAAGTCGACTGACGTATGGAATCTCTAGAGTCCTCCTCTGCGCAATTGTCAGGAACATCTTCCCAGTAATCAGCTGAGGGACTGAAGGGTATGAATTCAGTAGCCTCCGGATTCAGCGTTGCATCTGGGGTATCCCCTCCATTTGGGAGATCTATGGCGGACGTTCCCAGAGTCGAGGGAGGCCACAGCCAGTCCAGTTCTCCACCTTCTTCTGTACTCAATTGGGAGGCCTCCCCATCTTTGGCTCGAGAGGTCTGGGACCGAGTGTTCGGCCTAGGAATATCCAGGATAGAGGCCGGTTCAGGGGAGTCTCTCACGGGAGGTATTCTGACTGCCTCAGCAAGTGGGAGCAGGTGGTTCCGATGCCATGTCTTCAATGGACCCACCTTTCCTTCTGGCTTTAGTTTGTAGACAGGCAAACCGGGCAACTTCCTACAGACAACATAGGGCTCAGATCTCCACCTGTCGGCAAGCTTGTGTTTTCCAGGGACCCCCAGATTGCGTAGCAGTACTCGGTCCCCGGGCTGCAGATCTTGCACTCGAACCTTCAGATCAAAATTTCTCTTGTTGCGGGCCCCCCTTTGATCCGAAGCCGCCTGGGCTTGTTCATAGGCCACCTGCAAGCTACGTCTAAGTCTGTCCACGTATCCCTTGTGGGATGTAGCTGAGGTATTGTCTATAGAAGTGCCAAAGGCCAGGTCCACAGGTAGCCTTGCTTCTCTCCCAAACATAAGTCGATAAGGGGAGTAGCCAGTGGCGTCACTTGTGGTACAGTTATAGGCATGTACTAGGGCTGATATGTGCTGACTCCAGTGTTGCTTCTTCTCTGTTTCTAAGGTTCCCAACATGTTGAGCAGGGTCCGGTTAAATCTCTCCGGCTGAGCATCTCCTTGTGGGTGGTAAGGCGTGGTTCTGGTCTTCTTTATTCCTAATGAATTCAAAAGTCTTCGGATCAACCGACTCTCAAAGTCCCTTCCTTGATCTGAGTGGAGTCTCTGTGGTAGTCCGTAATGGACAAAATACTTCTCCATAAGTATCTTGGCCACGGTGGATGCCTTCTGGTCTTTGGTTGGGAAAGCTTGAGCATAGCGGGTGAAATGGTCGGTTATTACCAGAACATTCCCCAATCCACTCAGGTCGGGTTCGAGGCAGAGAAAGTCAATGCATACCAGATCCATTGGGCCTTGACTCTGTAAGTGGCCCATTGGGGCAGCTTGATGGGGTAGGGTCTTTCTCTGAATGCATTGTGCACAGGAATGGCAATACTCCTCTACTTCTGCCCTCATGCAGGGCCAATAGAACCGATTTCTGACAAGCTGAAAGGTCCTTTCTGCCCCTAGGTGACCATGATGGTCATGCAGGGCAATTAGTACAGTCTCTCGGTGCTTCTCTGGAAGAAATAACTGCCACTTATCTTCTGAGTCATCAGAGGGGCCCCTTCGGTAGACCACTCCCTGATGTACCTGTAGCCTGTCCAATTCCTTCCTCAACAGGCGAGCCTCCTTTGAGGGGTGATGTAGGAATTTGTTGGGATCCTGATTCTCCAGGGCTTCGAGGACCAATCTCCCCATGGGGTCTTCCAATTGGTCACACCTCAACTCCTTCTTGGACAGTCTCGGTAGGTTGTCTTCCTCCAGTTGAGTTACCCCACAATAGTGTTTGGGGACTCCTACCATGGTAACCCCTATTTCTTCTGCTCTGGAGCCTCCTCTGGCTTGGAATTCAACCCCTTGACAAAGGGCCCGCACCCCGTCCGGTGCCACTTGGGTCCAATCTTCCCAGTCATTTGTCGTGGCATGAGACCTCCGGGACAGGGCATCTGCATCCCTATTTCCGGCTCCTGGTCTGTACTTCAGACTGAAGTTGAATCCAGATAATGCGGCCAACCACCTGTGTCCGGTGGCATCTAGTTTCGCGGTGGTGAAGAGGTAGGTCAGGGGGTTGTTGTCTGTCTTCACAGTAAACTCTGCCCCATACAAGTAGTCTTTTAGCTTGTCTACTACCGCCCATTTGAGGGCCAGGAATTCCAGCTTATGAGTGGGGTAATTATTTTCTGAGGGGGTCAGGCTCCTGCTCACATAGGCCACTGGTCGCAGTTGTCCTTCATGTTCTTGGTAGAGTACACCACCTAGACCCTCATGGCTGGCATCCACATGTAATTCATAAGGTCTGGTAGGGTCGGCGTAGGCCAGGACTGGGGCAGTGGTTAAGCTCCTCTTCAGAGCATGAAAGGCCTTTTCACACCTTGGGTTCCACTGATCTTGAACTGACTCACCAGGCCTCCTGGGCCCTGAGTCCTCCTCTTCCCCTTCTGCCTTTAGCAATTCATTCAACGGGCGGGCAATCCGAGCAAACCCCTCCACAAACCTCCTATAATAGGAGCAGAACCCCAGGAAGGATCTGAGCTCTGTTACTGTGGTGGGTCGTGGCCAGGAAGTGACTGCTTCCAACTTCTCAGGATCTGTGGCCACCCCTTCTTCAGACACTATGTGCCCCAGATAGTTCACAGAAGACTGGTAGAACCGACACTTCTCGGGGGAAAGCTTAAGTCCCTCTTCGCTGAGTCTTCTCAATACTTTCTCCAACCTGGCTTCATGTTCTTCCAAGGTTCTTCCAAAGACAATGACATCGTCCAAGTACACAAGGACTTCTATAAGATTCATGTCTCCAACAGTCTTCTCCATAAGGCGTTGAAAGGTAGCAGGAGCTCCAGACAGACCCTGAGGCATCCTATTGAATTCGAAGAATCCCACCGGGGTTATGAAGGCTGTCTTCTCCCTGTCTTCTGGGTGCATAGGGATTTGATAGTACCCACTCTTGAGGTCCATCACACTGAACCATTTGGCTCCAGACAAACTTTGTAGGGCATCTTCTATCCTTGGCGTGGTGTATTGGTCAGGGATGGTTCTCCTGTTGAGAGTCCTGTAATCGATACAAAGCCTCAACGACCCATTCTTCTTTCTGACCACCACGATTGGGGAGGCATAGGGACTTCTAGACTCCCGGATCACACCAGTCTTCTTTAGTTCTACAAGTTGTTCCCTCAGATCCTCCAGATCTGCCAGGGGGACCCGCCTGACCCTCTCTCGGAAGGGCTTATCTTCTTGGAGGCGGATCCGATGGGTGGCACTTCTTGCACACCCCACATCGAATTCATCTTCGGAAAAGATCTTCTCCCACCTGGTCAGCTGGGCCTTGGCTCTTTCTTTCCAAGCCCTGGGTAGGTTCGGGTTTTCCACGGACAGTTTCTCCCAAACATCTCCTCCGTCACCCGTCCCCTTGACTTCGGACCAAGTGACCGGGGCAGCAGGGCTCACCTGACCAAGCAACACTCTGGCAGGGATCTCCATGGGTCCTCCCGTAGTGTTCCTAACACTCACCGGAACTCTGCCATGGGCCTTCTTCAGGGCCTTGAACGGAATCACTTCTGGTATCACTTCCAGGCCTGAGGACTCTTCCCTTGGGTCTGATTCCAGCATGACAAAGGGGCCAGGTTGTTCCCACGAAAGCTTCACAGTGGCCCTAAGACAGGTTACTTCTCCGGGCTGTAGCACTACTCCTTCTCTGCCAAGTCTCCACACCTTCCCTATCCCCTCTCCCGGGGTCTTCTGCTCTAAGACCAGTCGTTGGTAGGCCGTCTTTAGCATGGGATGGATTTTGGTGGCTGAATGGTTTCTCTCTTTCACTAGAGGGGTCAGGAGTCTCCTGACTAGATCCGTGTTTGTCCCAATGATCAGGGAAATCTTGCTGGCTCCAGGCGGCCGGGGACACACAACTGCCAGGGTGTCAAACACTTCAGCCTTCCCAGCCACGGATGGGTCGAAAGTCATCTTTATGGGCAGGTACCCATCATAAGGGAAACTCTGGGTTCCAAGTCCCCATATCTCCAGCTCTTCTATCTTCTGGATAGGCAGATGACTCAAGTGCCTATCATAGAAGTCCCGGTATAGTAAAGTCACCTGTGCTCCGGTGTCCAAAAGAGCTTTAGTATAGACTCCTTCCACTTGAATGGGCACAGTAGGAGACGGGCCCACCAGTTCCTTTGGGTATGGCCGGACTGGGGTCACCTCTTTTTTTTGGCTTTCGACCCTTGCTCTGCTCCTTTTGGACTTTAATTTTTCCTGAGCCTGGCATGCATTGACTTTCTCCCTCTCAATGGGGGCACAAACCCGCTGAGGGATGTTATTGTTCCTTTTAGGTGGATGTTCCTTCTTTGGGGTGCTGTACTTCCACTGAGGGGTCTTGCCCCCTCCCTCTGGGGTACATCTTGGTGGGGGTGTACTATACCTCCTCCTAGGAGTTTTGTCTCCTCCATTCTTGGCCTTTTTTTTTAGTTTGGAGCGCACTGAAGATGATGGGCACCCGGTTGACTCCTTCACCGGGGCCCTTTGGAGTTTCCCGCCGGCTTGCAATTATCTGTTCTCTTCTTCTTTGGGCTGGAGCATACGTTAGCAAAGTGGCCACTCCCTCCGCAGTTATAGCAAATCACCTCTTCTCGGTCCTGTAGGGAGGCCGGTGCTGAGGTGTTCGGGAACAACTCCTTTCTTGGGCTTGGTTTCTCTCGTCTTCTCTGATCTTTCTCCATCAAAGAGGTCAGCATCTCCAACACTTGGGCCATTTGCGATTTCAGAGTGTCAACCTCTGCATCTCTTTCTGGGCTCTTGACCGAATGGACCAACACTGGTACAGGTGTGACATTCGCCTTGGCCACCTGCTGATCTTCCTGCAGCGCCTCTTCGTCCCTAATAATTTTTATTAGATCAGAGTAGGTTAGTGACATTCCTCCTCCTGAGGTTTTCAGGTGCAGCCAGACCGGGTCTGAGCGCCGCGCTCCCCTCATGATCTGCTTCATGCGTGCTTCATCTGCATCTTTGGGCAGCATTCCCTTCTTCAGTACAATCTTGCATAACTGCCTGTTCAGCCTTCTAACATATTCTGACAGTTTCTCATTCGGCTGCTGGAGAGTGTGTTCAATTTGATAAATCATCTCTGACACCTTTTCCAGCTGACCAAACTCTTCCTGCAGCATGGCCAGGCAATCTTGAGCTGTACAGTTTTCATTTCCAAACCGGAAGCTCTTCACCGCTTCTGCCGCGGCACCTTTCAGACTTTCTAAGACTCGCTGTCTCTTCTGTGCCTCAGGCACCTCCCATGCTTCTACTGCCTGCAATGCCTGTTCCACCCAAGTGTCAAAATCTTCCTCCCCCGCAGGGACAGGGAGCTTCCCTGAGAAGGTGCTAAGCTTCCGGTAACCGGCCTCCACATGCACCGTACTGCTTTTCTGGCACTTAATTACAAGGTCTCCTAGAGCATTCAACAATTCAGGCCCTATAGCGGCCAGCGGTGATCCCGGGCTTAATAGTTCCTTAAGCTTTTCTGCTTTAGGGGATAGTGGTGGAGATAATTGTGGGAGTGATGGCTTTGGTGTCTGAAACCATTCTTCCTTCACTGGCAGCGTATGTATCAAGTGATAGATCTGATTATCTATGGCTTGTATACTCTGACTTTTAAAATGCTCTGGGATTTAGTTTTTCCATTCTACCAGTGCGTATGTAAACGAGATCACTGGATCTGGCCTAAAATCCATCACCCATGCTTTGTGGCTCGGAGACAGTAACAATACGAGCTGTTTTATCTCCTCTTCCTTCCATATTTCCCCCGGGAGTACAATGACTACCGCCGCGGTTGGATCGGCGCCAATCGCTGCGCACCACTGTGAAATTGCCAGCGGGTCCATGCTGGTACTTCTGACCGGCTTGATTGCAGCGTGCAACGTACAAGGATCCCGGACTCGAGCCCCCACATGTAGCGCTACCCCCAGTTAAGAGAGCCGCTGATATTGATTTGGGCCCTGCAGTGCACCGCTGTCAACCCCCGGCAATCGGCTCTAACCTCCCGTGGCACAGCTGGTGATAGAGAGATAGGACCGCGTGATCGCAACTGTTGGTGACGCAGTCCTATAACAAACATACACAGAATATACTTTAAAACTCCTATTAAAGTGGGGGCGTGGCCTGACATAGCATGGAGTAGGACGTGCATGATTTGAGCTCCGTCCATTACTCCTGTACAGCCCATCCTGACCTTCAGCGTCATCCTGCACCAGCCCAGCGGGACCCCCTGGGGACCCTGAACATCCGTGGCCGCAAATCCACCATCCTCCGCTCGTACGGCGGCCTCCGCAGGGCCGCGATCCCGATCGCGGGTGCCGCATTTAGGAAAGTCCGCGGCTTCGGCCTAGCCCTGGAAGTCGGCGGCCATCTTGCTCCACCCGACCTGCCGCCTGTGCTGCTTCCTGGCCCTCCTGCTCTCAGGTAACAGCCTGCAGGGGCCCACCGAGTCCCCCTGAGGACCCCTCACACCCACAGAGGCAGATACATCAGCCTCTGACTGCGCGGCCGCCGCGTTCAGGAAAGGCCCCGGCTTCGGCCTAGTGCTGGTCGGTGGCCATCTTGCTTCACCCGGCCTGCTGACTAGTGACTCTTCCTGGCCCACCAGCCCTACAGCTCCCTACCATTCGGTATAGACTGAGCTGCCTGCTTTGGAGGGGGGAGGGATCACAGCGGATACCTGCCATGACTCCGCCAAAAACGCCAAAGGCCACCCTGGCGAAATTGGACCAGTACCGCCGCCAGGAGGAGGAAAGAGATGGCGGTGCCGCAGGCGGTGAGCAGGACGCTACGGGAGGCGACACAGCTAAACTGCTCGAGGCGATCACATACTGCCGGACGTCCCTGACGGCGCAAATAGAGGGGGTCAAGGTGGACCTTTCACTCATGCGACAAGACTTCCAGAAACTTCGTGAGCGTGTCACGACTGCCGAAACCCGCATTGGAGAGGTGGAGGACACCGTTACGCCGCTCCAAGTCAGCTCCGATCGAATGCAGCTCCAAATCAATCAGATTCTAAGCAAGCAAGATGATATGGAAAATAGGCTCCGGAGGTGCAACCTCCGTTTCATCGGCCTCCCCGAGGGAGCTGAGGGCAAAGATCCTACCACCTTCTTGGAGAAACTCCTTGTTGACACCTATGGCCGCGAGGCCTTCTCCCCCACCCTGGCGGTGGAGAGGGCTCATCGTATGCCTGCCAGATCTCCTCCTCAGGGGGCTCCCCCCCGCACGTTTATAGCAAAATTCTTGAATTACAAAGATAGAGATGCGGCGCTGCGCATGGCCAGGGAAAAAGGTAACATCCACCTTGGAAACTCCAAGATCGCTATCTTCCCCGACTTTTCTGCCGAGGTGCAGCGCCGCCGCCAAGGCTTCATGGAGGCGAAGAGGAGGCTCCGGATACAACATCTTAAATACTCTATGCTATTTCCAGCTCGTCTTAGAGTCGAAAGGGACGGCCGTGTGTTCTTTTTTGAGGATCCTCAGGAAGTCATTGCCTGGTTGGAGCGTCCGGGGCCCGCCAGAGGGGCGGCGGAGTGACCTGACCGAGCATGTTCATCAGCACTATTGATTGCCTGTCATCATCACCAGCACATTATACGCCGCAGCGGGAGTCTGCAAATCCTGGTATGTTACCCCCCTTTTTTTTTGTCTCCCCTTTACTGCCCGCGGCGCATACCCTATTGCTCCTTACCCCTGGGACCCCCTTTTGCCTTCCCCTGCTATAATCCTCTTTCAATTGTAACCTGCAGAGGGGGTCTCCCATACTTAGGGCCCCCACTGACTGGTTGATCCATGTAACTACCCTGGAGACTGTAATTGCGGAGCACAATCAGTCCTACACTCCACATGCCTAACACAGCGAATTTTCGCCCCCCAGCAACCGGAACACGCATCTCTTTATTATGTGACTGCAGAACTTTCTATACCACCGACCCCGCACTGTACTTCTGGTTCACAGTACAAGAAGAGCCTGTTGCTCTTTATTTGCGGGCATTGGATCTTCCACACCTCCCATGTGAGGAGATCGCTGCAGATCTTTTACGTAACAGCAAGATATTTTGGTTTTATCTGCTACCGGTTGTTACTTTCTTTTGGATTTGGGAACATACCCGCATCAGTTGGGGAAGATGCAGGGTGGGGAGGGGGGAGGGGGAGGTTCGTTTTTTCTTGATGGACTGCAATACAACGAAGTGCATGCTAACATTGATACTGCATAGATGGCAAACCTTGTATTCATGTAATGCTACTGTCCCACGATATGTTTTAATGTTTGACTTATGGCATCGATAAAACTGCTCACTTGGAATGTGCGTGGGCTTGGGGACAAGGTAAAGAGATCTGCAGTTTTCTCATTTCTCAAAAAACAACGAGCCGACATTGTGGTGTTAGTGGAGACACACGTTGAGGGTCGGCTCCAGATGGCACTCCGCCGGCCATGGATTGGGTGGGCATATCATTCATCCCACTCGTCCCACGCCCGCGGAGTCTCAGTTTTGATTGCCAAGACGGTACATTTTGAGCTGTGTGATGTTCAGTCTGACCCACAGGGGCGCTATGTCTTTCTTTCGGTTAAATTGTATGGTGAACCTTTCCTACTGATGGCATTCTATGTACCTCCACCATTTAATTCTACTATAGTCACAGAGGGCTTGCTATATATGACTCGTCATCCTTCGATTCAGGCGGTGTGGCTGGGGGATTTTAACGCTACGTTGAACCCTACATTAGACAAACTGTCGCCCTCGCCATTATCTACTACAGCTCCAACCCACACTAGATTCTCCCGACTTATCTCTTCCTTTAATCTCACTGACACCTGGCGTTTTAAATTCCCGCTCACTCGAGCTTACTCCTGTTTCTCAACTACCCATAACACCATGTCCCGTATAGATTTTATATTCATTTCTAGTACCCTTGCCCCAAGATTACTGGAAGCTGAATTTGCCCCCAGATTACTTTCAGACCATAGCCCATATTTCATTAGCCTCTCCATCCCATTAGACAAACCGCCCCGTACGTGGCGCCTGAATCCGTTTTGGCTCACCCTGTTATCGGAGGATGACGAGCTTGGTAACAGTTGGAGAACTTACTTTTTAGAGAATGACGGATCTGCATCCCCAGACGTAGTATGGGAAGCCTTCAAACTGCATGCACGTATGACTCTGACCTCCTTTATCAACAGGCTGAAGGCTAATTCATCAGCCATACTGGACGGGGCAATGCGGGATCTGTCCTCCTCTGAACAGGGGTACATGTCGAACCCCTCTCCTGATGGAGCTGCCCGACTCAGGTTACAAACCAGGGTGGTTAATCAGCTACAACACGAGACGGCCAGGAAAAAACTTTTCTTTGCCAGACAAAAATTATATGAACATGGGGAGAGAGCGGGTAAACTGTTGGCCTACTTGGCACATAGTGAGGATAGACCCCCTACTGTCATTTCCCTCACTGGTCCTAATGGGGAAAAGATTACGGAACCCCAGGCTGTCACTTCTGAATTTAGGGACTTCTTTTCTCAACTATATACGTCCCAGGTTTCTACCACTGACTCTCAATTGGAAGATCTACTGGCGGAAATCATCTTTCCACAGCTAGACGATGCCCAAATGGCTATGCTAGACGCACCTATTACACTCGACGAAATAACCACAGCGATTGGGAGCTTCGCCAGATCCAAGGCCCCGGGTTCAGATGGGTTGCCCATAGAATTTTACGCCCAATACATCGAGATACTTGCCCCCAAGTTATTGTCCCTCTTCAACCATCTATTTGACAATTTCACCTTACCCCCATCGATGGGCGAGGCGGTAATTATCCTCATACCTAAGCCAGGCAAGGACCCAGGCCTCCCGGAATCTTATAGACCAATATCGCTACTCCAGGTAGACATAAAGATTCTGGCTAAAGTACTTGCCCTACGCCTTAACCAAGTGATTCTAACCCTGATCCATGCTGACCAAGCTGGATTTATGCCGGGGCGTAACACCTCCTTCAACCTCAGAAAATTGTATATTAACTTACAAGCGACACATACTAATGTTGGGTCCCGGGTGGTGGTGGCTTTGGATACTGCCAAGGCCTTTGACTCAGTGGAGTGGCGGTACCTTTGGGGATGCCTCCGTGGCTTTGGTTTTGGACCTAAATTTATTAAGTGGGTTCAATTATTATATCTGGCACCCAGGGGTAAAGTAGTGGCCAACGGGAGGGCCTCCCAGACATTTGACTTATCCAGGGGCACTAGACAGGGCTGCCCACTGTCTCCGCTCCTCTATGCCTTGGCGGCGGAGCCCCTTGCAATCTCCATTAGAGGGGACCCCGAGATTCAGGGTCTCTGCCTTGGTTCCCTGACTGAAAAAATTAGCTTATACGCAGACGACACGCTACTATACCTGGCCGACTCTGCCACATCGCTTCAGAAGGCGTTGCATACAATTGAACACTTTGGTCAGTTCTCTGGCCTTAAAATTAATTGGGAGAAATCTCAAATACTGCCTATGGATAGTTTCCCCTCTCCCAAGCTACAGGCACAGTTACCACTCCAGCGAGTGAACACTATCAAATATCTTGGAGTATTGGTGAATAGAACACCGGCTGACTATATATCCCTGAACATAGAACCCCTTTTCGATCTCATCAAGTCTAGAACCCAGGTATGGGCGAGACTGCCGCTCGGCGTGTGGGGCCGTATTAACATTGTTAAAATGATATTATTTCCGAAAATATTGTATATACTCTGGCACACACCCGTATACTTACCCTTGAAATTTTTCAAGTCAATGGAGGCCATACTCAAGACATTTATTTGGGGTAACAACAGACACAAGCTGGCCTGGAGAGTCCTTAAGAACCCTACTGACCTAGGTGGAACAGCCCTCCCTGACTTAAATCTTTATTACCTTGCGTCCCAACTGTCTCAACTATACCACATAGATAAAACCGACAGACTCAGATTCCTCACCCTCCTCTGTCCACGGTGGGCACAACTGACCACTGACCCACTCACTGCAATTGCAGTGGGACATAGTGGGAATAACTCCAATAGAGACCGTGGGTCCCTATTATACCAATATAGGCGCGTATGGGACATCACCACTAAAACATTAACGACCCCTAAATACAACAACTATACCCCCTTATGGCACAATAGACTACTCTCAGAGTTTCTCTTGATCCCTGACACAGAGATATGGTGCGAATATGGAATATATTATTTGCACCACATAATTTCCGATGGCACACTTAAAAACTTTGAGGACCTCCAAAATGAGTTCCTGCTGCCCAATTCTATGCTTTTTAGATTCTTCCAGGTGCGTCACGCAGCCCAAGCTCAGTTTCCCCAGCCTTTGCCACAATCTACGCCTAATGTTATTATGGCTGTGGTTAAGGGTGTGGACCCGCGAAAGCTGATCTCTGATTTTTATGTCATGCTTCTCACCCCATCATCTACCACGCTAGCTTACAGCCTTAAACCAAGATGGGAAAGAGAGGTGGGCCCACTGGAGGATGAGGAGTGGAGTGAAGCCCTAGACTCGTGCAAGACTGTATCCCCCAAGCTCTCTGACAGGCTGACCCAGTTATACGTGGTGCACCGAGCGTATCTCACCCCCCTAAGAATCGCCCGCTTTAGACGACAGTTTTCTACCTTGTGCACAATGTGTAACCAAACGACGGGCACATTCTTCCATCTACTCTGGGCGTGCCCGGTCCTTCAGGGTCTGTGGAAGCAGATTGTTGACTTCCTCCATGATGACATGGGATCCCCATTGACCCTGGACCCCAAACAATGCTTACTGGGGATATTCCCCGACTCTGAGATGGACAAATTCACTAAAATATTCTTGCATGAAACATTGTTTAATGCTAGAAAAATTATAGCCAGACAGTGGATGAGACCCACTCCCCCCAGCTTCAACGATTGGAAACTAGATATAAATAACACTCTTCCCTACAAAAAGTTCATATACATCAACAGAGGTTGTCCAGATAAGTACTACAAAATCTGGGATCGATGGCTTGAGTCCGCAGACACATGCACTGATGGTCCGTAATACTATACATCCTTCTAGCGTGCAATTCCATGAATAGCGTGGACATAGGGTTTTCCACTTATTGATAGTCACTGAATCCAGTGTTCAATCTGAACAAGTTTTTTGATCTACTGTGCCTATATATATGTATAAGCCACATTTCTTGTTTTATGCATTTCTCCAGTATTGCCTTGTAACTTGCAGAATTATGTTCCAAATGTAAATTGTTCAATAAAAAACTTTTTTTCTCAAAACTCCTATTAAAGTAAGCGGAACTGACACCAAATGTACTTTACCCAGATATTTTACTGAGGCTAATGGGCAAGTAATAAACAACAGTATAACAAGTTGCAGATCCCTGCAATAAACAGTAATAAAGATAAACAGAGTAATCAGAATAATAAAGTATTGCTATGCAACTCTAGCGCTGCCCTTTTACAGCTACTTCCCCTCATGGGTAGACTAACACCCAGCAATGTCTACCTATGCAGTCAGGCCTGACTGATCTAAATGGAAGTTCAGTGAAACAATATTCGCTAGCAATCTCTCGGTGGTGCACTTGAAGAACAACTTTGTAATCCCAACGAATAGTAAAGATAACGTATCTGTCTTTAAACAGCTCTCACCACCTGGACAAGTCCAAGTCCGTTTCCTCCATCGATTCGTCTAGGAACAGGAATCCACCGACATCCAAGTCTTCAATCCTTCTGGTGTACTGCAGCAAGGAGGATTAGATGTCTCTAAGGCTCTGCTAGGCTGGCAGAGGGCTCTTTGGAAAGGAGCACACGGCCCGGGCTTCAGGCCTTGTGCACACAGCAGTTCAGCACAGACATCCTCTTGCTAGGAGAGGGGGGTCCAAAGAGAGCGACCAAAACTCTGCCTCCCCTTTATAAAGTCTGCCCCAGCAGTCTCTGTTCTGGAGCAATGCACCCTGGGTGCTGCAAGATGTACTGGGAGATGTAGTCTCTTTCTCTCCTCTGCTTTCACTTCCAGTAATGTCTCTTTACTTCCTCCCGACTCACCTCTCACCTGGAACTTCTTATCTCTCTGCATTAAAGGGGAACACCCCGCTACAAAAGCGTGCCATAAAACCGAACCGTACCGCACCATTCTGGGTCCTGCTTCAGATGTGGGGCCATAGAAAATGGAACGGTTCGGTTAGGGCGGAGCTACAATACATTCCACTGATTGGCGGACACGCTAGGCATTTTTTCTAAACCCTGAATGGTCCCTGACGGTCCGACTTGCAGTGGAAACGCTCACCAGAATAGACCGGACCATTCAAACCGTTCCATTCTGTACCGACCCGAACCGTTCCGTTCAGTGGAAACAAGGCATTAGTGACCTCCTTCCCATGGAAGAGCAGCCAATGAGGGAGACCAGTTTGAGGTAGGGTGACCACATTTCCAAACTACCATTCAGGGACACCCTCCCTTCCCAAAAATCAGCTTGTTCTGTAACGAATCACAGCACAGTGATTGAACACAAGAGGCGGGATTTATAATTTCTCCAATCACAAGCAGGGGCGGGGATTGTGCTCCTCCAGGCATTCCCAGCCAGGACAAGTACTGTCAGTGAGTAAAGTGGTGATGTGGCGCCCTTTTTTGGGGGCATCAGATTGGCCCGGGGGGTGGGTGGCTGTGTCAGTTTCATTCCCGGGACACTGTATTGTCCTAGAATGAAGGTGCCCGGGACAGACCTGCAAAATGCGGGACTGTCCCGGGCAAACCGGGACATGTGGTCACCCTAGTTTGAGGGCTTCTGGTGATGTCATTGTGATGGATGGCAAGCCAGCCAATCGGGGTCCTCTGCCAGTCAAGCCTCTGAATACATCACTTGTAGTCCTGATACATGATTGCGGTGATACAATGTATCAATCCCTCCTTCCTATAGATGTACATGGGGGCAGCGATAGCCCCTCAAGTGTGTGTGGGGGGGGGGGGAGAGGGGGCAGAGGGAAAGGACGTTTCACACTTTGACGCATAACACAAGGCTTTCCGTTTTATGTGTGTTTATCATTCATTTCAATGGGTTGCCATACGTGTGTAGCGGGGTCTCTTAATTTAGGTAGGACACTCAGGTGTGTAAGTATGGGAATAATGGACCATTTGTGTTCGTGGAGGATTGGACGTGTAATAATCTCCTTGGCCTCTGGGTGGCGGGGTACCCGTAGGCTCAAGGTAGATTGGCCGTCACAGTGCTACCCTTTTTGTCCCTTTTCAGAGATGGTACGGCGAGGGCGGGGAACCTGCCGTGGTGTCGATGGGAGGAGATAAAAGGGGGAGACGCCCTAACCACGAGGTCTTTTGGAGGATCTTCTTCGCGCGCCCAGGCACCTTAGGCCTGGGTGCGGGCGGTTCTGGATTCCGGCTCAGGCGCCCTAGGCCTGACCGGAATGGAGTTGGAGTCCATCCCAGGCACCTTCAGCCTGGGGTGAGGTACTAATCTAGGAGGCCTGGGGTCCAGTGACTTCGACTGGGTCCCGCGAGGGTGGAGAAGTCCGAGGGTCCCAGAGGTGGATGGGGCCCATGTCTGAGGTGAGGAGGCCGGGGAGGTTACCCATTCGGAGAGTCTGGAGCAGCATCAACCCAGTGACGGATGGGCCTCCGGTAACTCCCTTGGAGGGACATCTTCCCCTGACAGGGGCCACAACGCAGCGAAGGTACTCCTATCTAGACTTGTGCACAACGGAAAAATTAGTTTAGTTTTGGTTTGTTTCTTTCCGGTCCTGTTGATTCGTAATCATTCGTAATTTTGCTAGACGGGATTTTTCGTGTTCGGACTAATTCGTATTTTCGCAAGCGTCATTTTTCGTTGAATTTTTAGTTGATTTATAATTGGTACTTTCGGTAGGGTACATTGTTTTTCGTTGATTCTAGACACAACTCCTACTTTCGTAACTTTTTTTGGGTTCGTTGATTCGGAATTTTCCGTGTCTCTCTCACAACGACGCTGCCTATTATGCCTAATGTGCTTCGAATGGATTTGTACTTTTCTAAATACATAGCGGTTATTTGTAAAGATTCGAAATCTCGTATTTTACTTTCGTTTTTTACATGCGGCTATAGCCTCCGCCCCTGTACACCATTTTGAGAGGGAGTTCAGCACGGTGAGGGAGAAGCAGAGAGCAGAGCAGAGTGTTATTGTGCTTCGAATGGATTCGAAATCTCGTATTTTACTTTCGTTTTTTTCATGCGGCTATAGCCTCCGCCCCCTGTACACCATTTTGAGAGGGAGTTTAGCACGGTGAGGGAGAAGCAGAGAGCAGAGTAAGTGTTATTGTGCTTCGAATGGATTCGTACATTCGTAACTTTTTTCATAACGAATTATGCCGAAGACATTCGGGCATTCGCTATTTTGCGGTATAATTTATTTCGGATTCGGTTTTATTCGTATATGCTTTGTTCGGAAATTCGAATGCTTCCGAATGTCCGAAAGTTGCTAAATTCGGACGAATTTCGATTCGTTACGAAACGAATTGCACAAGCCTACTCCTATCTACGTTCTCTTGAGTCGCTGGTAGAGACTCTCAGATTCTAAGTCCTTCCTAGCTAATGCTATAGTAACCGCTGGCGAGATCGCAGTGGTTTAGCTGACAACCAGGATAGTGCCTCGACCTGCTCACCCCCGTATCAAAATGTTATCAAGTCGCAACCAGTTGGCTACTGAAGCACTGTTTATTGTGAGATGTACAATAAAGCAAGAGTTGGACTGTGATCGGTGTGTGGAACTCTGGTTAATGGGAGCAGAGGGAAGTGTTGACACAGCAGGACTTAATCCTTTACAGAAGCACACAGGCCAGAGGAAATATCTGGTACTGGCCTTCACCTCACCCACAGCTATGGGGAGGACATAGGCCGTAGCGCATCTCACCCTGTCGTATGACCTACCCCTAGACAAAAGAGATGGGGTGAGGCCGCTACATGTGGGGGCTCGTGAGTCCGGGATGATGTGTGTTTTGACTTTGAAAGTAAGAATGGCTGTGTCTGGACTTTGCTGCCCGGAGGAGTTCCGAGCAGGTCGGCCATGTGATTGGCCAAAGTGCATCCCTGCTCAAAGTCATGGAAATGACCCTAGGACGGGAAAGGCCCATGCAGAGGAGCGAGAAGAGGGAAGAGTCCAGCCGTGTAAAGTACTACATGTTGGGGCTTTTATTGCACTGCGCCATGAGGCACCCCGTGACTGCGCAGTTCATGGGCGGAGCCTGATGGAAGCCCGCAAAAACGTGCAAGTCATGGGAGGAGTCTGGCCATGTGGAGGAACTCACGTGGAGACTTCGGCACGTGGTCAGTGCGTGATGGAGCAGCAGACAGTCGGGATGGCCTCAAGCTCCCCGTGGATTCCGGTTCCCTAGCCCACGAAGATGACTACGTTTGCTGCTCCCCTTACAGACACGGGGATAAGACTCAGGCCCTGAGGACAGTTGGCTTTGTACTCATGCAGAGACACGGAGGCCCTCGGCGTGATCTGTCCCGGATGCTCGAGACTGGTGGTCCACCTGAAGCCATTCGGGCGTTGCGAGGCATGCAAAGAGTTCTTGTTTGAGGTGGAGCCATCCACAGTAAGGCCCCGGGCCCTTCACCTCAACAGCCTCACAGGTACCGCTACTCCGGAAGGGGAGATCCAGGCCTTTGCGGAGGTTCCCGTACGCACTGACCAGGGCGATGTGACTGCCCAATCAGAGACTGAGAGAGAAAAATCCGAGGATGCTGCTTCGGTCACCACAGATTCTCTGCTCCCACCTCCGAAGAGGAAAGTCGGCCTGGTGCAGGCCTCCTGTGGTCGTGGAAGAGCTTCACCCCGTCGCTTGCCTGGCCTGGATGGATCCGGTTGGAAGAGTCCTGGACATCCCAGTTCTACAAAAGGTCAAGGTGAGCCAGGGGCTGGGACTGTGGTGGTGGTTGGAGGTGTCGGGGGTCTACAGTCAGTGGAGCCCGCAAGGGAGGGTAGTACCACGTCTACCAGAGACTACCTTCCCGCCGAGATGTATGACACTTCCGACCTAGAATCGCTGTCGGACTGTGGAGATGATGGTGAGATAGATGAACTGTTTCACCAGAAGGGCTGGGACAAACGCCCGTTATCTATGTTACGTGCACCGCAGGATTCCCCTATGTCAATAGGAGACAGCACGCCCCGGGTACAAGCCCCGGAGTCTACGAGGAAGCCTAGTCCTCAAATTACCTTCCCACAATCTACAACATTGCCCGTTTTGGTGGCGGGGATGCAACGCGCATCACTACGAGCACCGAGAGAAAAGCCATCAGAGGTAGTGAAAGTACCTTGGCACCCGGAGGCCATCGTTCAACCCGGAGGAGGTGAGCGGGATGCCATGCCTCCTTTGGCCAGATTGCAACGACTTTTCTCACAGAGAGTCGCCCGTGAGTATGGGTGGGAATATCCCTACTTGCCTTGGGACTTACTTTTTGAAGTTGAGGTCATACGCCAGAGATGGTATGACGAATTTGTTTGGGAAAAACTCAAAGTACCCCATGCACGAAGATATTTGTCCTGTTCGCCATCCGTGTCGAAAAAGTTTCGGGACTGCAGAGCAGACTGGATGTGGGGCCGCCATATCCACGCAGACAAGGTGCGCATCTGCAGGAAAGATGGAGAGGATGCTGACTATTCGATTGAGGTTTTCGATAAACATCTGAAACCTTTGTTCTTGCCTGCCCCGAAGTTCTATTTGTGAGAAGAGACTCACTTGTTTGTTTTTCTTTCCTACAACCTTCTAGAAGTGTTCCTGCCGGAGCATCCGAACTGTGCCCTAGTTTTTTTATTTGGGTTTTTGTTTTCTACTCTTTGGAGGAATGAGAGCAGTTTTTGTTTGTTCTCTCTTCCTCACAGTTCAAAGACAGACTTTGGGGGTAGAATCAGTGTAGGGACGCAGGAAGAATGAAGATTGCACCAAGTGTCATTACCGCGGCACTGTCACCAGGTGGCAGTGTTGTGCAACGGCTGTTTTTTTTTTTTTTTACACGCGCATCACTTTACTCATTGGAGCGAATGGGTCTATTGGCTGATGGACCCATTCATTCCAAATTAACACAAAATGTTAGGATGTTGTGTTTTCTTTTTTTTTTTTGTTTCCCTTCTGCAGGAGATTCGTCTGTCAAGACTGCTGAGTATGGGGTGGTTCTTAGACAGTGAAGGGAGGGATTGTATATGTGTACATGTTAGATGGCTTTAAGGAAAAGTTTTATTGTTTTATGTTCCCTTCCCCTTGAGCAGGTCTTGGTACGGTTGAGGTTCAAAATTTTAGGGATAGCCTCTGGGGCTAGGCTTATGTCATCACTCCATGGGAGACATGGGTTTGCACCAGACGCTGGGGACCAGCGTCAAATTACAGGGGGGAGTATGTAGCGGGGTCTCTAAATTTAGGTAGGACACTCAGGTGTGTAAGTATGGGAATAATGGACCATTTGTGTTCGTGGAGGATTGGACGGTGTAATAATCTCCTTGGCCTGTGGGTGGCGGGGTACCCGTAGGCTCAAGTTAGATTGTCCGTCACAGTGCTACCCTTTTTGTCCCTTTCGGGAGATGGTACGGCGAGGGCGGGGAACCTGTCGTGGTGTCGATGGGAGGAGATAAAAGGGGGAGACACCCTAACCACGAGGTCTTTTGGAGGATCTTCTTCGCGCGCCTAGGCACCTTAGGCCTGGGTGCGGGCGGTTCCGGATTCCGGCCCAGGCACCCTAGGCCGGACCGGAATGGAGTTGGAGTCCATCCCAGGCACCTTCAGCCTGGGGTGAGGTACTAAACCAGGAGGCCTGGGGCCCAGTGACTTCGACTGGGTCCCGCGAGGGTGGAGAAGTCCGGGGGTCCCTGAAGTGGATGGGGCCCATGTCTGAGGTGAGGAGGCCGGGGAGGTTACCCATTCGGAGAGTCTGGAGCAGCATCAACCCAGTGACGGATGGGCCTCCGGTAACTCCCTTGGAGGGACATCTTCCCCTGATAGGGGCCGCAATGCAGCGAAGGTACTCCTATATACGTTCTCTTGAGTCGCTGGTAGAGACTCTCAAGTTCTAAGTCCTTTCTAGCTAATGCTATAGTAACCGCTGGCGAGATCGCAGTGGTTTAGCTAATAACCAGGATAGTGCCTCGACCTGCTCATTCCCCCTATCAAAATGTTATCAAGTCGCAACCAGTTGGCTACTGAAGCACTGTTTATTGTGAGATGTACAATAAAGCAAGAGTTGGACTGTGATCAGTGTGTGGGACTCTGGTTAATGGGGGCAAAGGGAAGTGTTGGCACAGCGGGACTTGATTCTAGACAAAAGCACACAGGCCCGAGGAAATATCTGGTACTGGCCTTCACCTCACCCACAGCTATGGGGAGGACATGGGCCGTGGCGCATCTCACCCTGTCGTATGACATACCCCTAGACAAAAGAGATGGGGTGAGGCCGCTACACGTGCAACAAATGCGTCAAATTAGCTATTGCAGCTTTTTGTGCTTTGAGCTTTTTAACCGCACAATTTGCCGTGTTTGTCGCTTTTTTTTCTTTTCTTTTTTCGTGCTGAAAAATGCACGTCTGCTTGGGGCGCCACTAACAATGATTGGAAACGCAAGCATGACACGTGTTTTAATTCCGGCATTTCTGGCCGGGGGGGCGGAGACATGACCAATCCCCCTGCACAAGGCGAGAGAGCAGAGCTGTGGGAGGGACCCAGCATGCTCCACCCATTACAGAAAACCGCATTAGGGGGTGGAGACAAAACCAGTCACCCTGCACAAGGCGAGAGAGCAGAGCTGTGGGAGGGACCCAGCAGGCTCCACCCATTACAGAAAACCGCAGGAGTGGGTGGAGACAAGACCAGTCCCCCTGCACAAGGAGAGAGGGCAGAGCTGTGGGAGGGACCCAGCAGACTTCACCCACTAGAGAAAACTACAGGAGGGGGCGGAGACAAGACTGATCCCTCTGCACAAGGAAAGAGAGAGCAGAGCTGTGGGAGGGACCCAGCAGACTCCACCCACTACAGAAAACTACAGGAGGGTGTGGAGACAAGACCGATCCCCCTGTACAAGGCGAGAGAGCAGAGCTGTGGGAGGGACCCAGCAGGCTCCACCCACTACAGAAAACTACATGAGGGGGTGGAAACAAAACCAGTCACCCTGCACAAGGCGAGAGAGCAGAGCTGTGGGAGGGACCCAGCAGGCTCCACCCACTACAGAAAACTGCAGGAGGAGGCGGAGGCAAGAGCAGTCACCCTCCACAAGGCGAGAGAGCAGAGCTGTGGGAGGGACCCAGCAGGCTCCACCCACTACAGAAAACTGCAGGAGGAGGCGGAGGCAAGAGCAGTCACCCTCCACAAGGCGAGAGAGCAGAGCTGTGGGAGGGACCCAGCAGGCTCCACCCACTACAGAAAACTGCAGGAGAGGGTGGAGAAAAGACCAGTCACCCACCACAAGAAGAGTGAGCAGCAGTAGGCGGTCTTTATTCCAGGAAGTCTCACGCTGGATTATTGCACAGATGTGGAGGAAATACACAAAGTATATTGATAAAGAAAAATCATTTTTCTATGTTCTACTAAATGAGGATATTAAGTGCTTATATGCTAATGTTAGGATTCAATGAAGAATAGACAGGACCAATGTACAGTATATAGACAATATTTACTGATTCCAGCCATCTTGTTTCATTATATTCTGCAGTGGAAGGCCGGTGTATACATTTATAAGAGCTGAGGCTCTGGGAGGCTCCGACGGAAGCTGAACCCGCGTAGCACGCTTTTCACACATCGCTGATTAGGTGCGTCTGGGATTTTTCACCACACAATTTTAAGCAGTAAAAATAAAAGGGGGGGGGGGGTAACGCAGCGGCGTCGAAGAATTTGGGTCCTTTCAGGACAGGAAGGAGTCGCGTCGCTCCAGATTGGCGCTCATTAGCTGCAGTCTCAGCGGACGCGGCGTTGTTGGAGGTGATGGCGGGGGGGGTGGGGAGCGGTGATGGGTGGGGGGAGGGTCATCTTGTCATTTTGTATTATGATGCGGCTGTGATTCCGCCGTCCTGTGATTCTGACACACATTCCGCACATCTGACACGGGGAAGCGTACCGTCTGCCAGCGTCTCCAGCTGCGCATCGATTTCCATCTCCCTCCGGTTGCTATGGCAACACAGCATCCCTCCGACCTTGAAGCAGACACATTAATGCAAACAGTGGCCCCGTTACTACGAACGCGAGCGCACTTCCCAGAATCCTGCTGGAACAGCAGAGAACAATGTGCGAGTGTGTACCTGCATCGGACCCGGGGGGGGGGGGGGGGGGGGTATAGGCAGCACAGGCAGGAGCCTATGGGGGCAGGATGCTGGGGGGGCAAAAGACTTTGCTTAGGTTTTGGTTCACTTTTTTAATTTCATTATTAAGTATTGAGGATTTTTTTAAATTTTACCAAACATAGAAAACTCCAATGATCATTATTATACTGTATCACTGTATGTCAGACTCCACCCTAGAAGTGATTGGGCAACTGTTATGCTTTCATCTATCTATTAAAGTCATGGCAACACAGCAACTTATTATCACATGGTATAATATTCTAGGGCGTCTCAACTCTGCCTCCAACCCTGCCTGACCTACTGAGATACAATTTTTGAAAGAGATACGTGTCTCTGGGTATCCAGCACCTGAGCGCTGCAGCCAATGGCTCTTCTGATTGGAGCCATGGCTAATTGGGAGACAGCTCCCCTGGTTGTTGCCCCCTTAAATTGTGAAACGTTGTGCGGCTCGGTGTTCAAGCAATGCGTCACTATACTTTAGACAAGCGCCCCCCTATTGCTGCACTTACCCGTGTCTCTGCCCCCCTGTGTCTCCAGCCTCTGGGTACTTGGTGTCACCAGTATGCCCCAGTGTCCTCTAGTGCCCTCCTGTGTGCCCCAGTGTCATCTGGCCCAGTGCACCAGTGTGCCCTGTGGCATCTAATGACTCCAAGTGCTTTCCAGTACCCCCCATGTTATCTAGTGACACCATAGGTGTGCGCACAGGGTGTGTCGGGGGCGCCTGGGCACACCCTAATCCCACCGTGTCACGCAGATTTCCCTTGTTCAGACTCCTGGTATTTCACCAAAGCCCCCCTATATGTAAAAAATATATTTACATGCACACACATGTGTGTGTTTTGGGCTTTGTGGTGCACACCCTAATGCAATAGGCTGTGCACACCTATGAGTGACACCAAGTGCACCCCATGTCTCCAAGTGCTCTCCAGTGTGCCAGGATCATCTAGTGACTACAAGTGTGCTCTGTGTCAACTAACAATTCCAGGTTTGCTCCAATTTCCATGTGAGCTTCAATTTTCTCAGGGTCATCTAGTGACTCCAAGTGTGCCCCTGTGTCTCCAATCTGCCCCGTGTCATCTAGTGACTCCAAGTGTGCCCCTGTGTCTCCAATCTGCCCCGTGTCATCTAGTGACTCCAAGTGTGCCCCTGTGTCTCCAATCTGCCCCGTGTCATCTAGTGACTCCAAGTGTGCCCCTGTGTCTCCAATCTGCCCCGTGTCATCTAGTGACCCCAAGTGTGCCCCTGTGTGTCCAATCTGCCCTGTGTCATCTAGTGACTCCAAGTGTGCCCCTGTGTCTCCAATCTGCCCCGTGTCATCTAGTAACTCCAAGTGTGCCCCTGTGTCTCCAATCTGCCCCGTGTCATCTAGTGACTCCAAGTGTGCCCCTGTGTCTCCAATCTGCCCCGTGTCATCTAGTGACTCCAAGTGTGCCCCTGTGTCTCCAATCTGCCCCGTGTCATCTAGTGACTCCAAGTGTGCCCCTGTGTCTCCAATCTGCCCCGTGTCATCTAGTGACCCCAAGTGTGCCCCTGTGTCTCCAATCTGCCCTGTGTCATCTAGTGACTCCAAGTGTGCCCCTGTGTCTCCAATCTGCCCCGTGTCATCTAGTGACCCCAAGTGTGCCCCTGTGTCTCCAATCTGCCCCGTGTCATCTAGTGACCCCAAGTGTGCCCCTGTGTCTCCAATCTGCCCTGTGTCATCTAGTAACTCCAAGTGTGCCCCTGTGTCCCCAATCTGGCCAGTGTCATCTAGTGACTCCAAGTGTGTCCCTGTGTCTCCAATCTGCCCCGTGTCATCTAGTGACTCCAAGTGAGCCCCTGTGTCTCCACTCTGCCCCGTGTCATCTAGTGACTCCAAGTGTGCCCCTGTGTCTCCAATCTGCCCCGTGTCATCTATTGACTTCAAGTGTGCCCCTGTGTCTCCAATCTGCCCCCCGTGTCATCTAGTGACTCCAAGTGTGCCCCTGTGTCTCCAATCTGCCCCGTGTCATCTAGTGACTCCAAGTGTGCCCCTGTGTCTCCAATCTGCCCCCGTGTCATCTAGTGACTCCAAGTGTGCCCCTGTGTCTCCAATCTGCCCTGTGTCATCTATTGACTTCAAGTGTGCCCCTGTGTCTCCAATCTGCCCCCGTGTCATCTAGTGACTCCAAGTGTGCCCCTGTGTCTCCAATCTTCCCCGTGTCATCTAGTGACTCCAAGTGTGCCCCTGTGTCTCCAATCTGCCCCGTGTCATCTATTGACTTCAAGTGTGCCCCTGTGTCTCCAATCTGCCCTGTGTCATCTAGTGACTCCAAGTGTGCCCCTGTGTCTCCAATCTGCCCCGTGTCATCTAGTAACTCCAAGTATGCCCCTATGTCTCCAATCTGCCCCGTGTCATCTAGTGACTCCAAGTGTGCCCCTGTGTCTCCAATCTGCCCCGTGTCATCTAGTGACTCCAAGTATGCCCCTGTGTCTCCAATCTGCCCCGTGTCATCTAGTGACTCCAAGTGTGCCCCTGTGTCTCCAATCTGCCCTGTGTCATCTAGTAACTCCAAGTGTGCCCCTGTGTCTCCACTCTGCCCCGTGTCATCTAGTGACTCCAAGTGTGCCCCTGTGTCTCCAATCTGCCCCGTGTCATCTATTGACTTCAAGTGTGCTCCTGTGTCTCCAATCTGCCCCGTGTCATCTAGTGACTCCAAGTGTGCCCCTGTGTCTCCAATCTGCCCTGTGTCATCTAGTGACTCCAAGTGTCCCCCTGTGTCTCCAATCTGCCCCGTGTCATCTAGTGACTCCAAGTATGCCCCTGTGTCTCCAATCTGCCCCATGTCATCTAGTGACTCCAAGTGTGCCCCTGTGTCTCTACTCTGCCCCGTGTCATCTAGTGACTCCAAGTGTGCCCCTGTGTCTCCAATCTGCCCCGTGTCATCTAGTGACTCCAAGTGTGCCCTGTGTCTCCAATTTTCCCCTGTGTCATCTAGTGACTCCAAGTGTGCCCCTGTGTCTCCAATCTGCCCTGTGTCATCTAGTGACTCCAAGTGTGCCCCTGTGTCTCCAATCTGCCCCGTGTCATCTAGTGACTCCAAGTGTGCCCCTGTGTCTCCAATCTGCCCTGTGTCATCTAGTAACTCCAAGTGTGCCCCTGTGTCTCCACTCTGCCCCGTGTCATCTAGTGACTCCAAGTGTGCCCCTGTGTCTCCAATCTGCCCCGTGTCATCTAGTGACTTCAAGTGTGCTCCTGTGTCTCCAATCTGCCCCGTGTCATCTAGTGACTCCAAGTGTGCCCCTGTGTCTCCAATCTGCCCTGTGTCATCTAGTGACTCCAAGTGTCCCCCTGTGTCTCCAATCTGCCCCGTGTCATCTAGTGACTCCAAGTATGCCCCTGTGTCTCCAATCTGCCCCATGTCATCTAGTGACTCCAAGTGTGCCCCTGTGTCTCCAATCTGCCCTGTGTCATCTAGTGACTCCAAGTGTGCCCCTGTGTCTCTACTCTGCCCCGTGTCATCTAGTGACTCCAAGTGTGCCCCTGTGTCTCCAATCTGCCCCGTGTCATCTAGTGACTCCAAGTGTGCCCTGTGTCTCCAATTTTCCCCTGTGTCATCTAGTGACTCCAAGTGTGCCCCTGTGTCTCCAATCTGCCCTGTGTCATCTAGTGACTCCAAGTGTGCCCCTGTGTCTCCAATCTGCCCTGTGTCATCTAGTGACTCCAAGTGTGCCCCTGTGTCTCCAATCTGCCCCGTGTCATCTAGTGACTCCAAGTGTGCCCCTATGTCTCCAATCTGCCCAGTGTCATCTAGTGACTCCAAGTGTGCACCTGTGTCTCCAATCTTCCCCGTGTCATCTAGTGACTCCAAGTGTGCCCCTGTGTCTCCAATCTGCCCCGTGTCATCTAGTAACTCCAAGTGTGCCCCTGTGTCTCCAATCTGCCCTGTGTCATCTAGTGACTCCAAGTGTGCACCTGTGTCTCCAATCTTCCCCGTGTCATCTAGTAACTCCAAGTGTGCCCCGGTGTCTCCAATCTGCCCCGTGTCATCTAGTAACTCCAAGTGTGCCCCTGTGTCTCCAATGTGCCCCGTGTCATCTAGTGACTCCAAGTGTGCACCTGTGTCTCCAATTGGCCCTGTGTCATCTAGTGACTCCAAGTGTGCCCCTGTGTCTCTAATTGGCCCTGTGCCATCTAGTGACTCCAAGTGTGCCCCTGTGTCTCCAATGAGCCCTGTGTCATCTAGTGACTCCAAGTGTGCCCCTGTGTCTCCAATCTGCCCCGTGTCATCTAGTGACTGAGTGTGCACCTGTATCTCTGGGTGGTCTCTCCAAGTGTGCTCCAGTGTGCCCAGGATCATCTAGTGACTCCCAAGTGTGCCCCTGTGTCTCTGGGTGCTCTCCAGTGTGCCCCGTGTCATCTAATGACTCCAAACGTGCCCCTGTGTCTCCAAGTGCTCTTCAGTGTGTCCCGTGTCCTCTAGTGACTCCAAATATGCCCCTGTGTCTCTGGGTGCTCTCCAGTGTGCCAGGATCATCTAGTGACTCCAAGTGTGTCCTGTGTCAATTAACAATTCTAGGTTTGCTCCAGTCTCCATGTGAGCTCCAATTTGCTCAGGATCATCTAGTGATTTCAAGTATGCCCCTGTGTCTCTGGGTGCTCTCCAGTGCGCCCCGTGTCCTCTAGTAACTCCAAATGTGCTCCTGTGTATCCAAGTGCCCTCCTGTGTGCCCAGGTGTCATCTAGTAATACCAAATGAGCCCCTGTGTCTCTGGGTGCTCTCCATTGTGCCCTGTGTTTTTGTGTGTGCTCTAGTGGCCAAGCGTGCACCTGTCAGAGAAACATATTATAAAGAAACATATTATCCATTGAACACTAGATGGCAGCAAAGTTGACAGTGAGAAGCTGTCAGAGAAACACTCAGCTGCGTAATGACTTCCTGGCTGCCTATAAAAGCTGAGCAAGTGCTCAGAGGAATTGCTGGTTCGTCGTCAGCTTCCTGTTTACCTGTGACTTGTTCCTGTGTTCGATTACCTGCTGTGACCCGGATTGCCTGTGACTCTGCTGATCTTCTCCTGGACCTGACCTTGGCTTGTACTACGGACTCCACTTGTCTCCTGTGTTTGACCCTCAGCCTGTGACCCGAACTCTGCCCCTTGTCTCCTTGCCTTGACCTTTGGCCTGTGACCTGGACTTGCCTTGTGTGTTACCTACACAGTACCTCTGTCTGTGTTTGGACTATCTTACCTGCCTGTGCTTGACCCTCAGCCTGGTCCTGGATTCTCTGATCAAGTTCTTCCAGCAAACCACGCACCTGCCAGGTTGACACAGCTGCTCGACCACTTGAAAGACCTTGTTACAAGTCTACTTGCACCTGTTGGGTAGCCTGTGTCTCTTTGTGCCATTCCTCCCCTGTCTCACCTCCAGGGGTCGAAGTGCGCTTAGTCGCAAGGGTGAACCGCTCTCTGCATTTCAGCCTCGGTAAGTACTAGTCTGCCCGTGATAGCACCTTTTTTTCCAAGTGGTCTTCAGTGTGCCTATGATCATCTAGTGTCCCCAAGTGCCCTCCAGTGCTCCCCGTGTCGTCTAGTAATACCAAGTGTGCCCTTGTGTCTCCAATGTGCCCCGTGTCATCTAGTAATACCAAGTGTGCCCCTGTGTCTCTAATCTGCCCCGTGTCATCTAGTAACTCCAAGTGTGCCCCTGTGTCTCCAATCTGCCCCGTGTCATCTAGTGACTCCAAGTGTGCCCCTGTGTCTCCAATCTGCCCTGTGTCATCTAGTGACTCCAAGTGTGCCCCTGTGTCTCCAATCTGCCCCGTGTCCTCTAGTAATACCAAGTGTGCCCCTGTGTCTCCAATCTGCCCCGTGTCGTCTAGTAATACCAAGTGTGCCCCTGTGTCTCCAATCTGCCCCGTGTCGTCTAGTAATACCAAGTGTGCCCCTGTGTCTCCAATCTGCCCCATGTCATCTAGTAATACCAAGTGTGCCCCTGTGTCTCCAATCTGCCCCATGTTGTCTAGTAATACCAAGCGTGCCCCTGTGTCTCCAATGTGCCCTGTGTTGTCTAGTAATACCAAGTGTGCCCCTGTGTCTCCAATCTGCCCCGTGTTGTCTAGTAATACCAAGTGTGAGCCTGTGTCTCCAATCTGCCCCGTGTCATCTAGTAACTCCAAGTGTGCCCCTGTGTCTCCAATCTGCCCTGTGTCATTTAGTTACTCCAAGTGTGCCCCTGTGTCTCCAATGTGCCCCTTGTCATCTAGTAACTCCAAGTGTGCCCCTGTGTCTCCAATCTGCCCTGTGTCATCTAGTGACTCCAAGTGTGCCCTGTGTCTCCAATTTTCCCCTGTGTCATCTAGTGACTCCAAGTGTGCCCCTGTGTCTCCAATCTGCCCCGTGTCATCTAGTAACTCCAAGTGTGCCCCTGTGTCTCCAATCTGCCCCGTGTCATCTAGTGACTCCAAGTGTGCCCTGTGTCTCCAATTTTCCCCTGTGTCATCTAGTGACTCCAAGTGTGCCCCTGTGTCTCCAATCTGCCCTGTGTCATCTAGTGACTCCAAGTGTGCCCCTGTGTCTCCAATCTGCCCTGTGTCATCTAGTGACTCCAAGTGTGCCCCTGTGTCTCCAATCTGCCCAGTGTCATCTAGTGACTCCAAGTGTGCCCCTGTGTCTCCAATCTGCCCTGTGTCATCTAGTGACTCCAAGTGTGCCCCTGTGTCTCCAATCTGCCCAGTGTCATCTAGTAACTCCAAGTGTGCCCCTGTGTCTCCAATCTGCCCCGTGTCATCTAGTATCTCCAAGTGTGCCCCTGTGTCTCCAATCTGCCCCGTGTCATCTAGTAACTCCAAGTGTGCCCCTGTGTCTCCAATCTGCCCCGTGTCATCTAGTGACTCCAAGTGTGCCCTGTGTCTCCAATTTTCCCCTGTGTCATCTAGTGACTCCAAGTGTGCCCCTGTGTCTCCAATCTGCCCTGTGTCATCTAGTGACTCCAAGTGTGCCCCTGTGTCTCCAATCTGCCCTGTGTCATCTAGTGACTCCAAGTGTGCCCCTGTGTCTCCAATCTGCCCTGTGTCATCTAGTGACTCCAAGTGTGCCCCTGTGTCTCCAATCTGCCCAGTGTCATCTAGTGACTCCAAGTGTGCCCCTGTGTCTCCAATCTGCCCAGTGTCGTCTAGTAATACCAAGTGTGCCCCTGTGTCTCCAATCTGCCCTGTGTCGTCTAGTAATACCAAGTGTGCCCCTGTGTCTCCAATCTGCCCTGTGTCGTCTAGTAATACCAAGTGTGCCCCTGTGTCTCCAATCTGCCCTGTGTCGTCTAGTAATACCAAGTGTGCCCCTGTGTCTCCAATCTGCCCTGTGTCGTCTAGTAATACCAAATGTGCCCCTGTGTCTCCAATCTGCTCCGTGTCGTCTAGTAATACCAAGTGTGCCCCTGTGTCTCCAATCTGCCCTGTGTCGTCTAGTAATACCAAGTGTGCCCCTGTGTCTCCAATCTGCCCTGTGTCGTCTAGTAATACCAAATGTGCCCCTGTGTCTCCAATCTGCTCCGTGTCGTCTAGTAATACCAAGTGTGCCCCTGTGTCTCCAAGTTCCCTCCAGTGCTCCCTGTGTCATCTAGTGACTCCAAGTGCCTTCCATATGCTCCTACATCTGAACAGTCCTGCTCTCAGAGGATAAGGACCATTGGGTGTGACAATTTGCTTTCTGTCACTCCTGCTGAATTCCTTCTTTCAACCAGTGCAGTCACCTCCAGCTTCAGCCTGAATTCATCTGTGAAATGAAAATGTAATTCTTGTGATCCATAAAGACAAGGTGTGATCAGTTTGGTGGGGAAGAACTCAAGTGTCCTGCACAGAGCCCTGACCTCAACCCTACTGACCACCTTTGGAATGAATTGGAACGCTAATGGTGAGTCGGGTCTTCTCAACCAACATCAGTACCCAACCTCACAAATAGGCACAAATTCCCACAGACACCCTACAAAATCTTGTGGAAAGTCTTCCCAGATGAGTGGAGAATGAACTTCATATTAATGGCCATGGTTGTTTGGGATGTCCAACAAAATCATATAGATGTGACAGTCAGGTATCCATATAATGTACCTCTTTGCAGTTTGTGTCTGAAAAGTTTGACCAATTTGGTGTGGTGGCACTCGAGTGTTCTGCACAGAGCCCTGACTTCAACCCTACTGAACCCCTTTAGGGTTAATTGGATTGCGAGCCAGGTCTTCTCATCCAACATCACTACCTGACCTCAAATTCCCACAGACACCTTCCAAAATCTTGTAGAAAGCTTTCCTAGAAGATTGGAAGGTGTTACAGAACCAAAGGGGGCAACTCCATATTAATGGCAATGGGGGGAGGGAAGGCTACTTCATATTAATGGCCATAAGGGGGAAACTCCATATTAATGGCTATGGGGTGACAACTCAATTTTAAAGGCTGGGGGGTGGGGGAGTGGGACAATTCCATATTAATGACCATGGGGAATTCGGGGACAACTCCATATTAATGGCCATAGGGGGAGGGAAACAACTCCATGTTAGGGGCCATGGGGAGAGGGGAACAACTTCATATTAATAGTCATGGGGGAGGTAGGCAACTTCATATGAATAGCCATGGGGGAGAGGGACAACTCTATATTAATGGCCATGTGGGGAGGGGGCAAATCCATATTAATGGCCATAGGGGGAGAGGGGCAACTCCATATTAATGGCCATGGGGGGAGGGGGCAAATCCATATTAATGGCCATGGGGGGAGGGGACAAATCCATATTAATGCCCATAGGGGAAGAGGGGCAACTCCACATTAATGGCCATAGGGGGAGAGGGGCAACTCCATATTATTGGCCATGGGGGAGGGGGCAAATCCATATTAATGGCCATGGGGGGAGGGGGAGAACTCTATATTAATGGCCATGTGGGGAGGGGGCAAATCCATATTAATGGCCATGGGGGAGGGGGCAAATCCAAATTAATTGCCATGGGGGGAGGGGGACAACTCTATGTTAATGGCCATGTGGGGAGGGGGCAAATCCATATTAATGACCATGGGGGGGACAACTCTATATTAATGGCCATGTGGGGAGGGGGCAAATCCATATTAATAGCCATGGGGGGAGGGGGAGAACTCCATATTAATGGCCATAGGGGGAAGGGGGCAACTCCATGTTAATGGCAATGGGGGAGGGGGACAACACCATATTAATGGCCATGGGGGAAAAGGGGCAACTCCGTATTAATGGCCATAGGGGGAAGGAGGAGAACTCCATATTAATGGTCATAGGGGAAAGGGGCAACTCCATGTGAATGGCAATGGGGGAGGGGGACAACACCATATTAATGGTCATGGGGGGAAAAGGGGCAACTCCTTATTAATGGCCATAGGGGGAAGGAGGACAACCCCATATTAATGGCCACTGGGGGAGGACCAAGCTTCAGGGTGTACAAACTTTTGTCAGGACGTGATGATGTCTTCAGTTCTCGAGGGTTTTTTTTCTGTAAGTAAAACCGAGACTGCTGGTAAGTTTAAAAACTTTTTTTTATTCGGATTCTTCTTTTATTTTTTACAGTATTTCCAAAAAAATTCGGGTGAAAGTACAAAAAAATTCAGCTGCGCGCAGCAAAGGTTTTTTTTTTTTTATTATTTGTTGTCTTATAAGAAATCACACATCGCGGTAGAACAAGGGCAGCGTGGCCAACTGGAGCGGAAACAGAAACACGCGGGGCACACACGCACACGCCAAACAACACGCATCACATGTCTAATGCTTGTCTACTTCTCCTATGGGGGGGGGGCCAGTGAGAGACTCCGAGCAGCCTTCTCCACCGTTGATTGTGGCGCGGTTTCTGGAAGTCCCCCGAATTGGCGCCATACAAAGAGGAAACATTTATGGGTGATGTTCTTCACCATTTATTTCTAGGCTTCCCGGGTTAGTGATGTATACTGATATCTAACCAATACCCTTAGCTAACATCCAGGGGCCACTGGTGACCAATTCCTGTTATCACTAGCCGAGTTGAGCCACTCATGAACCATTGTGTCAAAATTGAGCTCCAATCGCAAAGCTCCAGAAACATTATTACTGAACCAACATCCTGTCTGCCAGACAGTCATAAGCTTTGAACATGAGAAGGCTTCCTATGTCAATTTTTAATCTCTTGACCGTACAATTTAGCGTATCACTCAAGTCAATGTAAACATTTCAGGGGGAAAACTGGGCCCTAGGCAAGGAGCAAGGAAACAGCTTTGATCCCCCTCCCCCCCTCCAACTGGTTCCTGGGTGACTGCAGGCAAATGAAGGTTGTATCTGGCCCCCATGGGCATTTACTGGGCTCTAGGCAAGGAGCAAGGAAATTGCTTTAGTCTCACCACAATATAACTGATTCCTGGGTTATTGCAGGAGAATGAAGGTTGAGTCTGGGCCCCAGGAGCATTTACTGGTCTATAGGCAAGGAGCCAGGAAACGGCTTTGGCCCCGCTATCCCTCAACTGTTTGCTGGGTTATTGCAGGAGAATGAAGGTTGAGTCTGGGCCCCAGGAGCATTTACTGCGCTATAGGCAAGGAGCCAGGAAACGGCTTTGGCCCCGCTATCCCTCGACTGTTTGCTGGGTTATTGCAGGAGAATGAAGGTCGTATCTGGGGCCCCATGGGCATTCACCGGGTCCTAGGCAAGGAGCAAGGAAATGGCTTTGGTCCCACTACTCATCAACTGATTCCTGGGTAATTGTTGGAGAATGGGGTTTGAGCTGGCCCCAATGGGCATTCACTGTGCCCTAGGCAAATTCAATTGCTTTAGCCCCACCACCCTACATCTGATTCCTGGCTTATAGCAGGAGAATGAAGGTTGAGTCTGGACCGCATGGACATTCACTGGGCTCTAAGCAAGAATCAAGAAACCAGCTTTGGTCCCGCCACCCTTCAACTGATTCTTGGGTTATTGTAGGAGAATGGAAGTCGTATCTGGCCCCCATGGGCCTTTACTAGGCCCCGGGCAATGAGCAAGGAAATGGCTTTGGTCCCACCACTCTTTAACCAATTCCTGGACAGTAGAATGAAGGTCGTATCTAGGCCCCATGGACATTAATCGGGCTGTAGCCATTTGCCTAGGTTACCTTGTGGTTCACCCGGCTCTTCCTAAAAGTTGTTCTCTACTTTGGCAATATTTTGTGAGCATGCAGATGCAATACAATGGCCATTGATGCAAGTATAACCTATCCATGTATCAATGGAGTGATCCTGGGGAAGAGCTGGTGAATGAAGCTGAGGGCTGCCTTAAGCAGTACCACCCTGTAATAGTATTTTATTGATACAGCGTCCATGTTTTCCAGCCTCATTCTCAGTCCAAGGCCAGTCAAGATAAAAGGTCGATAAGTAACGGGCACTGCGTTCCGTCCTTACAACTGGCAATTCCCTCACCTTAAACCCCATATTAACAGTTATTTATACCTCTGCTCTGATTAGAAAAAGAGGATTACATCAAGATAAGTCTTAAGATATTACATTCCCGTAAGGTAACGTCGCTGGAGGGCGCGGATTACAGGGAGCTTCTTGCCGCGTCTATCGAAAAATCTTTGCTATTTAATTCACAGGAGGTCCTCAGCTTTAACTGAGTTTTTATCAAACTCAAGGCCAACTCCCGTCCTGTTTCTGTTTTTGCTTCTATTTTATGCTTTTATTTATTATCCATTTCTATTATATAACACTTTTATTATATTCTTCTCTTCTATTATTTTCCTGTTCATCATACCAATGGCTGATCACTACTCTTAGCCTATTCTAAACACGTTAGCTGCTTACAGGCTGAGGACAATTGCACTTAGGTTAACGTCCATGAGGAACCTAAAGGCAAATCCCTGGGCTGCAAAGGTTACTCACCCTGAGATCCCCAACTCAAATCACATTTCTAACCAGCTGTAAACCCAAAAGTCAAGAGTGGGCACGCCAAGACAACAGGGAATGCCTGCAAATCAGTGCTAGGTATTGAGTTTAAAACTATTGAGTTCAGGTGCTTTACCGCCAAGCAGTCATCATTAGATATGCCTGGAATGTTCTGGTGACTTTTGTCCTTTTGGAGGGTTCTTTATTGACAGAAGAGCAGAGGGCTGAATTTTTACCTAAAAGAGGACTTTGCTAGGTAATTGGTGGCCAGTTCCATGAACAATCACATGGTACAGACTCAGAGGAGCAGGGACTGCAGTGTTCCCACTGTCTCTTTTCTTAACATTTAATATAATATTTTTTATATTTAACTACACTGGTGTGCTTTGAAGCTTAAAGTAGGTGATAAAAATTGCATCCACCATACAAAAATTAGGAACTTTATTGAGTCAAATATGAATTTTGGGGACAAACCCCAAACTGCAGGACTGATGGACGTGGCTTTCCTACAGTTAAGTGGAATGGAGGCTTTGCTGAAACACTTAGTACATGGTCTTATATTCAAAATTTGGGTTCCTCCATCACCCACTGGGGTACGGTCAAATGTTTAGGCTGATTAGTGCCTGTTAGAGCAGACTATTTCGTTCACAAGGAGGACATTATTTAAATGGGAAACTATATAACAGTCCTTTTCAACCCTTTTACCCTAGAGGAACCCTTAAAATAATTCTTATGTCGAAGGGGAACCCCTGCTAAGATTAGTCCATTTGGGGTCATTAGGAAAATACCCCTTACTTTGGTGGCCAGTGAGAAGAATGCTCCTTAAGCCCCGTACACACGGTCGGACTTTTGCCCAACAAACTTCGTTTTGAGCAAGTTGGACCAACAATCCGACCGTGTGTACGCTCCATCGGACAAACTTTTTTCGTTTGGTTTTGGATTTCATCGGACAAAAGTTGGGTCTGCAAACGGACAAACTTTTGCCCAACAAAAGTCCGATGGAGCAAAGTCCGACCGTGTGTACAGAAAACCATCGGACTTTAGTCCGATGGACAAAACAACTAATGTTAAAATCAACCAACAATAGCAGAAGTTGACCAAAGGGTGGCAGTAAAGAGCAGAAAAAAACACGCGAAGTTGTAATAAGTTTTAAGAAAGTTTGCAGAAAAGTCCGAGCGTGTGTATGCTATGGGTGTTCCCAACCAACTCCGTTCGGACAAAAAAACACGGAAAAGTCAGATGGAAGTCCGACCGTGTGTACGAGGCTTTAGATTGGTGGTCAGTAGGAAGAATGTTCCTTACATTGGTGGTCAATGGGAAGAATGTCCCTTTCATTGGTGGTGTGTGGGAAGAATGCTCCTTACATTGGTAGTCAGTGGGAAGAATGTCCTTTACATTGGTGGTCAGTGGGAAGAATGCCCCCCTTATAGTGGTGGTCAGTGGGAAGAATGCCCCCCTTATAGTGGTGGTCAGTGGGAAGAATGCCCCCCCTATTGTGGTGGTCAGTGAGAAGAATGCTCCGTATATGAATGGTATATGAATGGTATATGAATGGTCAGTGGGAAGAATGCCCCTACTTACAATGGTGGCTAGTTGGTGTCATGCTACTGGCTCTGCCAAGTGATGATGGACCTGGATCTATTAAGGCACCATCCTATGGGTGGTGGTGGTGGTTAGTTGGTGTCATGCTACTGGCTCTGCCAAGTGATGATGGACCTGGATCTATTAAGGCACCAGCCTATGGGAGTTCAATTAGCCACAATTCGATGAACCCTAGGGTGCCATGGAAAATACCCCTTACTTTGGTGGCCAGTGCAAAGAATGCTTGTTACATTGGTGGTCAGTGGGAAGAATGCCCCCCCCCCTATAGTGGTGACCAGTGGGAAGAATACTCCTTATATGGATGGTCAGTGGGAAGAATGCCCCCCCTATAGTGGTGACCAGTGGGAAGAATACTCTTCATATGGATGGTCAGTGGGAGGAATGCCCCCCCTATAGTGGTGATCAGTGGGAAGAATACTACTAATATGGATGGTCAGTGGGAAGAATGCCCCCCTTACAGTGGTGGTTAGTTGGTGTCATGCTACTGTCTCTGCCAAGTGATGATGGACCTGGATCTATGAAGGCACCATCCTATAAGAGTTCAGTTGGCCACAGCTCGAGGAACCCTAGGGTGCCAAGGAACCTTGGTTGAGAATGGCTGCTATACAATGGTTTTCAGCGAGGACACAGACTGAGTTATCTACGTTTCTTTTTCTGACACAGCTTTTACACTTTACTTGTTTGTCTTCCATTTTTAAATTTTTGTATTTCCTGTATAACATTTTGATTTCCCTCTCTTTTGGTCATTTTATATCAAGGAATGTGGTTACCATGTTAGCCTAAGGACTGCTGAGATAAGCTTGGTTGACCCAACAGAAGGTCTGCTGGCGGCAGTCAGGTCAGATCTGACCCAGAAAAAAAATGCAGTCAACGTATCACTATGATTGTCCCTGTGTACTGTACATATACATTTATAAACTATATACAAAAAGAAGGCTTTTGAAACATTAGCACCAACCAAAAAGTTAACATGAACAATGTATCCTTTTTAAAAAAGTTGTCAAAATACTATAGTTTCCCTTTAAATGTTTTTTAGTCAGTGCCCCCAATGTGAAGCTTATAATTCTCTTCTGGGTAAGAGGTGGAGGGAACGAACATCTTCCTGTTCTTACCATGGCAAGCTTTTGTCTCATCTAGGTAGGACACTCCGCATCAGTGACCAGAGATACTATAGATTTTTTTTATATGAAAGTTACAAAAGAAGTGAAGTAAAAAAAGAAACTTTAAAAAAGATGGCTGATAAATATAAGATTTTGATGAGAAAAAAAACACATAAAAAAACTGGGCAGCCAAAACCACAATGGACTGACTGGACATTTGGGAAAACCAATGACTGACCATCAGGACCCCCTAAGGAAGTCAAGGAATGCTTTGTGGCCTTTGATTCTCCAGGGTTAGTTACTGAATGTGAATTTGTATTGAACTTGTAGTTGACCTCCTAAGCGGCTTTGGTAATCCCATTGACCTGTATGGAGAGAAAAGTAGTTCTGAATTGACCGGAACTCGGATAAATGTTTCCTCTTTGCAGCATTTACTCACAAGAGACACAATCTACCTCCGCCCATACACTGTGCACCAGATGTGTTCTTTCATCACCTCCATAACACGGGTTCATCTTTCTGCATATCTCTGTACAAATTACACCAAAGCATGCCAGGGAAAGGGGTCACATTAGAGGGGTGGTGTGGTAATGAGTCAAGAAACCCCTTGCAGTGCTGGAGGGGGCCGTGGTCTGTGGCGCACTTCCACCTCCAGCACTGGAGAAGTTCAAAGAAGATGGCACACACATCTTCCGCCAGGTTCCTCCGTCAAATCCTTTTCCTCATGTCAGGTTGTTAAGGACACAATTGACGTCCACAATGTCTGGATCCCCTTTGCTGCACTCGTGCTTGGGCGAGAGAGAGTTCTGAATGTTAAAGGGTTCATCGTCCTTCAAGCAAGCCTTGGGCAGATCCTGGACCTTCTGAGGAGCGTTGGGGTCCTCCTGGAAGACAAAAGGACACTGTGAGCTGGCTAAAGCACTGAATGAAATCGGGGACTTGTGAGGACCCATGGCCGTTCCCCAGAACTTGCTTGTCGTGGGGATCCTATGGGGAATTTGTGGATACGTAATATATGGGCAACACTTAAAATATAACTAAAGGCAAAACGTTTGTTTTTAGCTTTAGCGGAAAGGGATTAGAACTCCTGTCAGGTTTTCATTGCTGTCTGTGCCTCCATTAGGGAAATGCACGCTCTCTATTTGTCCATGTGACCATTAACATCGTGAAAGTGAAAGAAAATCCCACATTTTCAGTTGTCACCAGAACAGGAATAGAGGGGGAATCTTCCAATGGGGGACAATATTTCTGGTGACTATCAGGAATTTCCCTCAGTGTGGAAGAATTTCCTCTCACTTCCTGTTGTGGCAGAGACAAGAAGTGAAGGGAACTCTCCCTCAATGGGACACAGATATAAATAAAACTGACAGGGGTTATAACTCTCTCTTACTCTATCCAAAAAAACAAAATGTTGGCTTTAGTTCTACTTTAAGAAGCAGCTATGGGAGCCAGCCAGGAGGAAACAGTATTGCATTGTAATATTTAGGGTTTTGTATATATTTTATTGATTTGGGGTGAATAGTAAAGTAGTCAATATGACACACACAACTTAATGAGCCACAGGAGTGACTCTGCCTTTCCCTCTTCCCTTCTCTGCCTGCTAAGTCGGCTTCACACTGAGTTTCAATCAGTGAGAGATAGGCTGAAGGCAAACAGCTGTGTAACATCAAACTGAAGATATCATGATTTATTATGTTTTTTTTTGTTTTTTTTTACAAGGCTTGAATCTTACAGGTTTTTATGTTGCCCTATATTTATATTAAATCTATATTTTACAAATAAACATTAATTTGAGGGCCCATGCATAATACTTTGTGTGCAAATCATGCTGGTCCAGTCCTGTGCACAGATGAGTGATAGAGATGTGAGTTTATTCTGCTAGTAGAGAAGTGGAGGGGTATGTCCTTGTTATATGAGTCATTCTGCAGAGTGTGTAATCTGATCTCCCTGCAGCCTCCAAAAAGCTGCTGATCTTGTTGAAAGATTGCCATTTGCTGGTTGGCAAAAATGAAACATCCAGAAGCAATTGTTAACATTTACTAAAATACTTTTTCTTTTTTTGTTACTAAAACAATATGGAGGCCGCAATTACTAATATGTTCATTTACTAATAATGGATTTCCAAGGAGTATAGTTATAAAAAAAAACAAAAAAAATACAGGTCCAATCAATTTCCATTCCCATGATAAGATTACATTTCACAATTTGAAAAACAGCAAATGTGCAAAAAACATTCAGTGCTGGTAAATTAAACATTGGCCATAATACAGATATGGTGAATGTCACTGCTGCTGGATTGATTTTATAGGAATGGGAAATCTAAATGTTGGAAAAGTGATTTTATACGTCAAATTAATCCGGCCAGCAAATAAGCTTTTTATATATATATACCGTATTTATCGGCGTATAACACGCACCCCAATTTTAGGAGGAAAGTTTAAGGAAAAAAACGTAAATTTTAAATAAAGAACTTTGAAGCAAAATTAGGGTCACAGCTCAACAATGCACCCTGCTCAGTGCCCATCTGCAGCCATTAAACTGCCCAACAATGCACCCTGCTCAGTGCCCATCTGCAGCCATTAAATTGCCCAACAATGCACCCTGCTCAGTGCCCATCTGCAGCCATTAAACTGCCCAACAATGCACCCTGCTCAGTGCCCATCTGCAGCCATTAAATTGCCCAACAATGCAGCCTGTTCAGTGCCCATCTGCAGCCATTAAACTGCCCAACAATGCACCCTGCTCAGTGCCCATCTGCAGCCATTAAATTGCCCAACAATGCAGCCTGTTCAGTGCCCATCTGCAGCCTCACAGTGGCCCAATGCGGGGCCAGGAGGCGTGGCTGTGCGTGACGGAGTGCCGGGTACACAGGAGATCGCTGCTCTATGTAATTCAGCGGCGCTCGCTCCTCTTCCCTCAGAGACAGCAGGGATCGGCGTATAACATGCACCCACGATTTCCCCCTGATTTTAAGGGGAAAAAAGTGTGTGTTATACACCGTTAAATACGGTATATATATATTTATTTGCCTACACCCACCGATCAGCCATAGCGTTATGGCCACCCACTATAACCCCTTAAGGCATGGACTCCACTAGACTTCTGAAGGTATGCTGCGGTATCTGGCACCAAACCGTCACTAGCAGATCCTGTAAGTCCTGTAAGATGTGAGGTGGGGCCTCCATGGATCGGACTTGTTTTTCCAGCATATCCCACAGATGCTCGATTTGATTGCGATCTGGAGAATTTGGAGGCCAAATCAACACCTAAAACTCATTTTTTTGTTCCTCAAAACATTCTTGAATTCATCAGACCAGACCACCTTCTTCAATTGCTCCGTGCTCCAGTTCTGATGCTCACGTGCCCATTGTAGGGCCTTTAGCTGTGGATATGGGTCAGTATAAACACCCTGACCGGTCTGCGGCTACACCGCCCCAGCCACAACAAACTAAGATGCTCTGTGTGTTTTGACACCTTTCTATCAGAACCAGCATTCATTTTACCAGCAATTTGAGCTCCAGTAACTCCTCTATTGGATTGGACTACACGGGCCAGCCTTCCCTCCTCTACCTTCATCAATGAGCCTTCCCTCCTCTACCTTCATCAATGAGCCTTCTCTCCCCACCTCCATCAATGAGTCTTCCCTCTCCACCTCCATCAATGAGCCTTCCCTCCCCACCTCCACCAATGAGCCTTCCCTCCCCACCTCCATCAATGAGCCTTCCCTCCCCACCTCCATCAATGAGCCTTCCCTCCCCACCTCCATCAATGAGCCTTCCCTCCACACCTTCATCAATTAGCGTTCCCTCCCCACCTCCATCAATGAGCCTTCCCTCCCCACCTCCATCAATGAGCCTTCCCTCCCCACCTTCATCAATGAGCCTTCTCTCCCCACCTCCATCAATGAGCCTTCCCTCTCCACCTCCATCAATGAGCCTTCCCTCCCCACCTCCATCAATGAGCCTTCCCTCCCCACCTTCATCAATGAGCCTTCCCTCCCCACCTCCATCAATGAGCCTTCCCTCCCCACCCCTATCTATGAGCCTTCCCTCCCCACCTCCATCAATGAGCCTTCCCTCCTCACCTCCATCAATGAGCCTTCCCTCCCCACCTCCATCAATGAGCCTTCCCTCCTCACCTTCATCAATGAGCCTTCCCTCCTCACCTCCATCAATGAGCCTTCCCTCCCCACCTCCATCAATGAGCCTTCCCTCCCCACCTTCATCAATGAGCCTTCTCTCCCCACCTCCATCAATGAGTCTTCCCTCTCCACCTCCATCAATGAGCCTTCCCTCCCCACCTCCATCAATGAGCCTTCCCTCCCCACCTTCATCAATGAGCCTTCCCTCCCCACCTCCATCAATGAGCCTTCCCTCCCCACCTCCATCAATGAGCCTGCCCTCCCCACCTCCATCAATGAGCCTTCCCTCTCCACCTCCGTCAATGAGCCTTCCCTCCCCACCTTCATCAATGAGCCTTCCCTCCCCACCCCTATCTATGAGCCTTCCCTCCCCACCTCCATCAATGAGCCTTCCCTCCTTACCTCCATCAATGAGCCTTGGCCACCATACCTCCATCAATGAACCTTGGCCGCCCCACCTACATCAATAAGCCTTTCCTCCCCACCTCCATCAATGAGCCTTCCCTCCCCACCTCCATCAATGAGCATTCCCCCCACCTCCATCAATGAGCCTTTCCTCCCACCCACCTCCATCAATGAGCCTTCCCTCTCCACCTCCATCAATGAGCCTTCCCTCCCCACCTCCATCAAAGAGCCCTCCCTCCCCACTTCCATCAATGAGCCTTCCCTCTCCATCTCCATCACTGAGCCTTCCCTCCCCACCTCCATCAATGAGCCTTCCCTCCCCACCTTCATCAATGAGCCTTCCCTCCCCACCTCCATCAATGAGCCTTCCCTCCCCACCTCCATCAATGAGCCTTACCTCTCCACCTCCATCAATGAGCCTTCCCTCTCCACCTTCATCAATGAGCCTTCCCTCCCCACCCTCATCTTTGAGCCTTCCCTCCCCACCTCCATCAATGAGCCTTCCCCCTCACCTTCATCAATGAGCCTTGGCCGCCCCACCTCCATCAATGAGCCTTGGCCACCATACCTCCATCAATGAACCTTGGCCGCCTCACCTACATCAATAAGCCTTTCCTCCCCACCTCCATCAATGAGCCTTCCCTCCTCACCTCCATCAATGAGCATTCCCCCCCACCTCCATCAATAAGCCTTTCCTCCCACCCACCTCCATCAATGAGCCTGCCCTCCCCACCTCCATGAATGAGCCTTCCCTCTCTACCTCCATCAAAGAGCCCTCCCTCCCCACTTCCATCAATGAGCCTTCCCTCTCCATCTCCATCACTGAGCCTTCCCTCCCCACCTCCATCAATGAGCCTTCCCTCCCCACCTTCATCAATGAGCCTTCCCTCCCCAACTCCATCAATGAGCCTTCCCTCCCCACCTCCATCACTGAGCCTTCCCCACCCACCTCCATCACTGAGCCTTCCCTCCCCCACATCCATCAATGAGCCTTCCCCACCCACCTCCATCACTGAGCCTTCCCTCCCCACCTCCATCACTGAGCCTTCCTCACCCACCTCCATCACTGAGCCTTCCCTCCCCCACCTCCATCACTGAGCCTTCCCCACCCACCTCCATCACTGAGCCTTCCCTCCCCACCTCCATCAATGAGCCTTCCCTCCCCCACCTCCATCAATGAGCCTTGGCCGCCCATGATCCTGTCGCCAGTTGGCTGGCTATCCTTCCTTGGCCTACTTTTGGTCAGCCCTGACCACTGCAGACCGGGAACATCCCACAAAAACTGCAGTTTTTGGATATGCTCTGACCCAGTCCTCTAGACATTACAATTTGGCCCTTGTCAAAGTCCCTCAAATCCTTACGCTTGACCATTTTTCTTCTTTCAACCTCAGGGACAACATGTTCACTTGCTGCCTAATATCTCCCACCCATTTTCAGATGTCATTGTCACCAGATAATCAAGGTCATTCACTTCACCTGTCGGTGGTCAGAACGTTCTGGCTGATCGGTGTACATACTCGATACGGCAATCTGTTAAAAGCTGCATTAAAAGTAATATTTACTGAAATATCTAGGAGTGGAATAAGGAGAATAATTGGATCCTCACACATGATGGAATCTTATTTTATATATTTTTTGGGTGACTTTTGAAGAAAAAAAAAATTATGGCTACAAAGTGAAGCACAAGGTCATTTTTAATAACGGCGAGGGACGGGACGGCTTTGTAATAATTATACATGTGATAACATTTGTTCAGTTTTTCTTTGGAATGATCCGGATTGCGATCTGACCGAGAGACGTCCGCCAAGCTTTTATCAGAGCCATGGCGGCTGGCTGAGCCCAGGGCGGCCGGCGGATTTTTTTTTTTTTTTTAGGTACTTTCGATCATTATAAAGGAAACTGATTCTACTAAACCGGGTTTTACTAGAGGGTGATCTGCGGTCCTGTCCTACCGTCCACCAACAGAACTTCTGATAACTAACAGAACGCAATGACACCACCTTTTCCAGCAACTTGCTAACAGTACCAACAGTATATATACAGTATATAGAGTCTAAATCTGACCTCCGCCCCCTCCTTCAGTCTTGATCCTGCCAGTAGACCCTTAATTGCCCATCGATCCTGCCAGTAGACCATTTATTGCCCATCGATCCTATTGCCCAAATTGTAATGTCTAGAGGACCTGTTGGTCTTGTCGGTTACTGGCCTTCCTTTAATAGGGTGACAACGCTAGCCTACAAGTTCCCTTTGCTGCAATAGTGTTGTCACCCTCCTGTGTGGATGACAGGTAGCCGTGTTTTCATCCAATCAGTGGCAGTCTATTCCCCCCCCCCCCTCCGATCCTTGATTGAAAGCCAATCTGACCATCTAGCATCAAGACTGGGACTTTCTGTAACTGCCACTCTTAAGGCCCATACACACGGTCTGACTTTTTGCCAACAAATTTCATTTTGAGCAAGTTTGGCAAAAAATCCGACCGTGTGTACGCTCCATCGGACAAACGTTTTTGGTTTTCATCGGACAAAAGTTCGGTCTGCAAACGGACAAACTTTTGGCCAACAAAAGTCCGCTGGAGCAAAGTCCGACCGTGTGTACAGAAATCCATCGGACTTTTGTTCCGATGGACAAAACAAATAATGTTAAAATCAACCAACAATAGCAGAAGTTGACCAAAGGGTGGCGGTAAAGAGCAGAAAAGAGCAGAAAAACCATGTGATGTTGGAAAAGGTTTTGGGAAAGTTTGCAGAAAAGTCCTGAGGTGTGTATGCTTTGGGTGTGCCCGGCCAACGCCATTCGGACAAAAATCCACGGAAAAGTCCAATGGAAGTCCGACCGTGTGTACGAGGCTTAACTGGACAGCTTGGCCTGTTAAAGGAAGTTAAAAAAAAATGTATCTACTGGCAGGATCGATGGGCAATAAAGGGTCTACTGGCAGGATCAATGGGCAATAAAGGGTCTGCTGGCAGGATCGACAAGCAAAAAAAGGGTCTACTGGCAGGATCGACGGGCAATAAAGGGTCTACTGGCAGGATCGACGGGCAACAAAGGGTCTACTGGCAGGATCGACGGGCAATAAAGTGTCTACTGGCAGGATCGACGGGCAATAAAGGGTCTACTGGCAGGATCGACGAGCAATAAAGGGTCTACTGGCAGGGTCGATGGGCAATAAAGGGTCTACTGGCAGGATCGATGGGCAACAAAGGGTCTACTGGCAGGATCGACAGGCAATAAGGGGTCTACTGGCAGGATCAATAGGCAATAAAGGGTCTACTGGCAGGATCGACGGGCAATAAAGGGTTTACTGGCAGGATCGACGGGCAATAAAAGGTCTACTGGCAGGGTCAATGGGCAATTAGGGGTCTACTGGCAGGATCAACTGGCAATAAAAGGTCTACTGGCAGGATCAATGGGCAATAAAGTGTTTACTGGCAGGATCGACGGCCAATAAAGGGTCTACTGGCAGGATTGACGGGCAATAAAGGGTCTACTGGCAGGATCAACTGGCAATAAAAGGTCTACTGGCAGGATCGACGGGCAATAAAGGGTCTACTGGCAGGATCGACGGGCAATAAAGGGTCTACTGGCAGGATCGACGGGCAATAAAAGGTCTTCTGACAGGGTCGACGGGCTATAAAGGGTCTACTGGCAGGATCGATGGGCAATAAAGGGTCTACTGGCAGGATCGACGGGCAATAAAAGGTCTACTGGCAGGATGAACGGGCAATAAAGGGTCTACTGGCAGGATTGACCGGCCATAAGGGGTCTACTGGCAGGATCGATGGGCAATAAAGGGTCTACTGGCAGGATCGACAGGCAATAAAGGGTCTACTGGCAATGACGCCACCTTTTCCAGCAACTTGCTAACAGTACCAACAGTATACATACAGTATATAGAGCCTAAATCTGACCTCCGCCCCCCCTCTGCCCGTCGATCCTGCCAGTAGACCCTTTATTGCCTGTCGATCCTGCCAGTAGACCCTTTATTGCCCATCGATCCTATTGCCCAAATTGTAATGTCTAGAGGGCCTGTTGGTCCTGTCAGTTACTGGCTTTCCTTTAATAGGGTGACAACGCTCGCCTACAAGTTCCCATTGCTGCAAAAGTGTTGTCACCCTCCTGTGTGGATCACAGGCAGCTGTTTTTTCATCCAATCAGTGGCAGTCTATCCCCCCTCCTCCGATCCTTGATTGACAGCCAATCTGACCATCTAGCAGTCAAGACTGGGACTTTCTGTAACTGCCACTCTTACTGGACAGCTTGGCCTGTTAAAGGAAGTGAAAAAAAACGTATCTAGTGGCAGGATCGATGGGCAATAAAGTGTCTACAGGTAAGGATCGACAGGCAATAAAGGGTCTACTGGCAGGATCCATGGGCAATTAGGGGTCTACTGGCAGGATCAACAGGCATTAAAGGGTCTACTTGCAGGGTCAACGGGCAATAAAGGGTCTACTGGCAGGATCAACAGGCATTAAAGGGTCTACTTGCAGGGTCAACGGGCAATAAAGGGTCTACTGGCAGGATCAACGGGCAATAAAGGGTCTACTGGCAGGATTGACGGGCAATAAAAGGTCTACTGGCAGGATCGATGGGCAATAAAGGGTCTACTGGCAGAATCGACCGGCAATAAAGGGTCTACTGGCAGGATCAACGGGCAATAAGGGGTCTACTGGCAGGATCAACGGGCAATAAAGGGTCTACTGGCAGGATCAATGGGCAATAAGGTTCTACTGGCAGGGTCGACGGGCAATAAAGGGTCTACTGGCAGGATCGACCAGCAATAAAGGGTCTACTGGCAGGATCATCGGGCAATAAAGGGTCTACTGGCAGGATCGACTGGCGATAAAGGGTCTACTAGCAGGATCGATGGGCAATAAGGAGTCTACTGGCAGGATCAACGGACAATAAAGAGTCTACTGGCAGGATCGACAGGCAATAAAGGGTCTACTGGCAGGATCGACGGGCAATAAAGGGTCTACTGGCAGGATCGTCGGGCAATAAAAGGTCTACTGGCAGGATTAACGGGCAATAAAGGGTCTACTGGCAGGATCGACGGGCAATAAAGGGTCTACTGGCAGAATCTACGGGCAATAAAGGGTCTACTGGCAGGATCGACGGGCAATAAAAGGTCTACTGGCAGGATAGACGGACAATAAAGGGTCTACCGGCAATATTAACATTGGGGACAACTGAGGGCAGGGCTGGTGCAAGGATTTTTGATACCCTAGGCGAAACCTCATTTTGCTGCCACCCTGGCTCCACCCCTGACTCCACCCCCTTTGCCCTGCCCATGTATACCCCACCTTTTTAATGAAGCGATCATCAAACGCAGCCTACCAGCACCCATGAAACGCAGCCTACCAGCGCCCATCAATACAGCCTCACCAGCGCCCATCAATACAGCCTCACCAGCGCCCATCAATACAGCCTCACCAGCGCCCATCAATGCAGCCTACCAGCACCCATCAATGCAGCCTCACCAGTGCCCATCAATGCAGCCTACCAGCGCCCATCAATGCAGCCTACCAGCGCCCATCAATGCAGCCTACCAGCGCCCATCAATGCAGCCTACCAGCGCCCATCAAACGCAGCCTACCAGCACCCATCAAACGCAGCCTACCAGCGCCCATCAATACAGCCTCACCAGCGCCCATCAATACAGCCTCACCAGCGCCCATCAATACAGCCTCACCAGTGCCCATCAATGCAGCCTACCAGCGCCCATCAATGCAGCCTACCCCTGCCCATCAATGCAGCCTCACCAGTGCAGCCTTCCGGCACCCATCAATGCAGCCTACCAGCGCCCATCAATGCAGCCTACCAGCGCCAATCAAATGCAGCCTACCAGCGCCCATCAATGCAGCCTACCAGTGCCCATCAATGCAGCCTACCAGCGCCCATCAATGCAGCTTACCAGCACCCATCAATGCAGCCTACCAGCGCCCATCAATGCAGCCTACCAGCGCCCATCAAATGCAGCCTACCAGCGCCCATCAATGCAGCCTACCAGCGCCCATCAAATGCAGCCTACCAGCGCCCATCAATGCAGCTTACCAGCGCCCATCAATGCAGCTTACCAGCACCCATCAATGCAGCCTACCAGCGCCCATCAAATGCAGCCTACCAGCGCCCATCAATGCAGCTTACCAGCGCCCATCAATGCAGCTTACCAGCACCCATCAATGCAGCCTACCAGCGCCCATCAATGCAGCCTACCAGCGCCCATCAAATGCAGCCTACCAGCGCCCATCAATGCAGCTTACCAGCACCCATCAATGAAGCCTACCAGCGCCCATCAATGCAGCCTACCAGCGCCCATCAATGCAGCATACCTGCGCCCATCAATGCAGCCTACCAGTGCCCATCAATGAATGTTTGCTTGCTTCCATTCATTCGGGAGTCGGGACACAGACACAGTCTTCCACCGCTGCTGCGCCTCTGACACTATGTGCGAACGAAGCAGCGGCTGCCTGCTGATGCTGAGACTTAGTTGCTTGCTGCAGAGAGAAGAGAGTAGGAACACCAGTGGCCGGGCGCCCTAGTCAGCAGAGCGCCCTAGGCGGCTGCCTAGTTTGCCTAGTGGTAGCACCGGCCCTGACTGGGGGAACTCAGAAAAAGGAAACCTGCCGTGTCGATCCTAGTGTCAGACATAAATAAATACTATTATTTAAAGTGTAAATAAAAATAAATAAAGTAAATAAACAAAACTATGGTGGAAACAAATAAATAACATGTACAGTACTTTGTTTCAATGACCAAGCCAATATTGCAAAAGTTCTATGCTGCATTACAAAATGAAATTAAAAATACAATTTTTTTTTTTTTTTTTGTATATATTATATATACAGTACTTTGTTTCAATGACCAAGCCAATATTGCAACAATTCTACACTGTATAAAAATGCAATAAAAATTATTTTATTTTTTTATTTATTTGATTTGTATAGTTTATATATACATTGTTTCAATGACTAAACCAATTTTGCAACAATTATATACTGTATAAAAATGCAATTTAAAATAAAATAGCATTTTTAATTTGTATATATTATTATACATAAATGTGTTTTGAAGAGACTAAGCCAATATTGCAACCACTTATAAAAAATGAAAAACAATAAAAAATAAACGAAAATTGTATTTTTATACACTGTATATAAATGTTGCAATTTTGGCATATATATATATATATATATATACTGTAGAAAAATGCAATTAAAAATAAAATTGTATTTAAAATGTTTATTTTAATGCAATTATATATATATATATATATATATATATATATATATATATATATATGTTGCAACATTTATATACTTAATAAATTAAAAAAAATTATTTTTATACGGTATATGAAAGTGGTTGTAAAACCTTACACACCACTTTTCACTGCAGGTAAGCCTATAATAAGACTTACCTGTAGGTACCCCAGATATCTCCTAAACCTGTTTAGGAGATATCCGCTGTATCAGCATGTGCCGAGTCGTCATAGGCACATGCACACTGAAGAAACTGCTCATTCGTGCCGTTTATTCAGCTGATGGGCCGTGATCGGTGGCTTCCGCGTGCATGCACAGGAGTGATCGCGTCTCCGTTAAATAACAGCGCCGGAGCCCGCGAACCTGGAAGTAACATTCCGGAGACATGTTTTTGTTTTTTTTAATGGGTTTACAACCACTTTAATGTTGCAATATTGGCACATATTATTATTATTATTATACAGGATTTATATAGCGCCAACAGTTTGCACAGTGCTTATATACGTATACTGTATAAACATGCAATTAAAAATAAAATATTGGCTTATATATCTATATATAATTATCTATATATAATTATCTATATATATAGATATATATCTATATATATATAGATATATATCTATATATATATCTATATATATATATAATTATCTATATATATAGATATATATATCTATATATATATATAGAGAGAGAGAGAGAGAGAGAGAGAGAGAGAGAGAGATATCTATCTATCTCTATCTATCTATCTACCTATCTATCTACCTATCTATCTATATATATATATAGATAGATAGATAGATAGAGAGATATATATACAATATACAATCCAAAGGAGAGTGGCAGTCACGGGTCTTTAACCACTTAAGCCCCGGACCCTTTGGCTGGCCAAAGACCGGGCCACTTTTTGCGATTCTGCACAGCGTCATTTTAACTGACAATTGCGCGGTCGTGCGACGTGGCTCCCAAACAAAATTGACGCAATTTTTTTCCCCACAAATAGCGCTTTCTTTTGGTGATCTTTGATCATCTCTGCGGTTTTTATTTTTTGCGCTATAAACAAAAATAGAGCGACAATTTTGAAAAAAAAAACAATATTTTTTTCTTTTTGCTATAATAAATATCCCCAATTTTTTTTTAAAAAAAGCTATTTTTTCCTCAGTTTAGGCCGATACGTATTCTTCTACATATTTTTGGTAAAAAAAAAATCGCAATAAGCGTATATTAATTGGTTTGCGCAAAAGTTATAGCGTCTACAAAATAGGGGATAGTTTTATGGCATTTTTATTATTATTATTATTATTTTTACTAGTAATGATGGCTATCAGTGATTTTTATTGTGACTGCGACATTATGGTGGACACATCGGACACTTTTGACACATTTTTGGGACCAGTGCTATAAGAAATGCACTGATTACTGTAAAAATTATATATAAAATTATATTAAATTAAATTAAATATTAATAAACAAAACACTTAAAAAAATCGTTCTTATTTTTTATTGTATTTTTAGAAAGCATCTACATTTTTTATTTTGCCACATAAACCTAAAACAAGGGGGTGACATATATAAAGGAATGGTGACAGATCCGCTGTGCTGCAGACTAGCGACAGGTTAATCCTGAAAGGGGAGGGGGGGAGGGTAGGAGGCTCAATACAGTCTTTGTTGCGCACCCGGTCCTTTTTTATCTTAATATTGGCTTTTATATATATATATATATATATATATATATATATATATATATATATATACTGTATAAACATACAATTAAAAATACAATTGTATTTTTAATTTTAGTTTTAATGCATTATATACAAAAATACAATTGTATTTTTAATGCATTATATACACTTTGTTCTAAAGAAATTCAATATTGCAACATTATATACTTATAAGAAATACAATAAAAATAAGTACATAAATAAAATAAAAAATAAAAACACAAAATAAAAATAAAATTGTATTCTAATACAGTATATAAAATGCTGAAATATTGGCTTAAATATCTCCCTCTCTCTCTCTCTCTCTCTCTCTCTATATATATATATATACAATCCAAAGGAAAGCGGCACTCACGGGTCTTGAAAGGTGAACGCACAGTGAGAGTTTAATTAAATATTGCAACATTCATTCATTTATATACTTAACAAAAAAATAAAAAAACATAATTAAAATAAAATGTTGTTTATACACACTATATAAATGTTACAATAATGACATATATATATATATATATATAAAATTATAATAAATTAAATAAAATATTAATAAACAAAACACTTAAAAAATCGTTTTTATTTTTAATTGTATTTTTAGAAAGCATCTACATTTTTTTATTTTGCCACTTAAACCTTCTCACTGTCACAAGGGGGTGACATATATAAAGGGATGGTGACAGATCCGCTGTGCTGCAAACTAGCGACAGGTAAATCCTGAAGGGGGGGGGGGGGGCATGTAGGTGGTTCATACAGTCTTTGTTGCGCACCGGGTCCTTTTTTATCTCAATATTGGCTTATATATATATATATATATACTGTATACTATAGATGTATATACTGTATAAAAATAATGTTTTTTTTAATTTAATTTTTAATTTTAATGCATTATATACACTTTGTTCTAAAGAAATTAAATATTGCATCATTATATACTTATTAAAAAAAATACAATATATACTTATAAAAAAATACAATATATATATATATATACTGTATAAAAATAAAATTAAAAATAAAATTGTATTTTTAATTTTAATTTTAATGCATTATATACACTTTGTTTTAAAGAAATGAAATATTGCCACATTATACATGTACTGTATATGTATCAGAATTTTAGGATGCTTCTAGTTATGCAAGATAAGAGATTGGGGATGGTGAGGAAAGATTTCGTTGAAATAATATCCAATGCAGACCTCTTGATTGCTCAATTAGCCAAGAAATGTCAGCTGGCAGAACCAATCAGGACAGGCCTGTTGGGGACAGCCGGGGAAAGGAACCAATACAAAGTTACATTTGCAAACTTGCTTGAATTGACAGAGAATATAAAATCCTCCAATGTGTGGATATTACTGAACGGATTCCTTAGAAAAACCTCATTTATTAGACCACAATGACCCAACCTGACCAATCAGAGGCCAGCTTTGTAAGTATTTGATTGTCTGATTGGCGCGGCACACGCTTCTCAGCGCCAGGCTAGTAAATCACAAAAATATGTTGCAGATAACCCAAAATAAATCAATAAATATTCAATAAGAACCGGAGTCCAGAAATGGAGAAGAGAACTCCCGCCAGAACCGTCCCGGCAGACACTGCCCCTCCCCGCCCCCGCCTGTGCCTGCTGCGGAGACCTGGCATTCGCCATTCTGGTGATGACGCTACTAAAGAAGGCGGGGATAAATATTTGTCTGTATAAGGTTTGTTGTACTTACAGTTCCGTTCACTTTGATTTTATTTTTTCATGACAGATACGAAAATTACTGCAGTCAATGAGAAAAAAAAAAAAAAAGACGTGTGAATATCGGCACTGCGACAAAAAACAAGGGGCGTGGTCTAAGCTAAGTCAGAAAAAGTCAAAATGTAGGGAGGCGGGGTCAGCCAAGCATAGAGGAGAAGAAAAAAATCTTATGACTATAAAAAGAGTCCTCCAGCAGAGCAGAGTATTTCAGGAGAGGAGAGTTATAGAGGAAGGAGCAGAGTCCTCCAGCAGTGCAGAGTATTTCAGGAGAGGAGAGTTATAGAGGAAGGAGCAGAGTCCTCCAGCAGAGCAGAGTATTTCAGGAGAGGAGAGTTATAGAGGAAGGAGCAGAGTCCTCCAGCAGTGCAGAGTATTTCAGGAGAGGAGAGTTATAGAGGAAGGAGCAGAGTCCTCCAGCAGAGCAGAGTATTTCAGGAGAGGAGAGTTATAGAGGAAGGAGCAGAGTCCTCCAGCAGTGCAGCGTATTTCAGGAGAGGAGAGTTATAGAGGAAGGAGCAGAGTCCTCCAGCAGAGCAGAGTATTTCAGGAGAGGAGAGTTATAGAGGAAGGAGCAGAGCCCTCCAGCAGTGCAGAGTATTTCAGGAGAGGAGAGTTATAGAGGAAGGAGCAGAGTCCTCCAGCAGAGTATTTCAGGAGAGGAGAGTTATAGAGGAAGGAGCAGAGTCCTCCAGCAGAGCAGAGTATTTCAGGAGAGGAGAGTTATAGAGGAAGGAGCAGAGTCCTCCAGCAGTGCAGAGTATTTCAGGAGAGGAGAGTTATAGAGGAAGGAGCAGAGTCCTCCAGCAGAGTATTTCAGGAGAGGAGAGTTATAGAGGAAGGAGCAGAGCCCTCCAGCAGTGCAGAGTATTTCTGGAGAGGAGAGTTATAGAGGAAGGAGCAGAGCCCTCCAGCAGTGCAGAGTATTTCTGGAGAGGAGAGTTATAGAGGAAGGAGCAGAGTCCTCCAGCAGAGCAGAGTATTTCAGGAGAGGAGAGTTATAGAGGAAGGAGCAGAGTCCTCCAGCAGTGCAGAGTATTTCAGGAGAGGAGAGTTATAGAGGAAGGAGCAGAGTCCTCCAGCAGAGCAGAGTATTTCAGGAGAGGAGAGTTATAGAGGAAGGAGCAGAGTCCTCCAGCAGTGCAGAGTATTTCAGGAGAGGAGAGTTATAGAGGAAGGAGCAGAGTCCTCCAGCAGAGCAGAGTATTTCAGGAGAGGAGAGTTATAGAGGAAGGAGCAGAGTCCTCCAGCAGTGCAGCGTATTTCAGGAGAGGAGAGTTATAGAGGAAGGAGCAGAGTCCTCCAGCAGAGCAGAGTATTTCAGGAGAGGAGAGTTATAGAGGAAGGAGCAGAGCCCTCCAGCAGTGCAGAGTATTTCAGGAGAGGAGAGTTATAGAGGAAGGAGCAGAGTCCTCCAGCAGAGTATTTCAGGAGAGGAGAGTTATAGAGGAAGGAGCAGAGTCCTCCAGCAGAGCAGAGTATTTCAGGAGAGGAGAGTTATAGAGGAAGGAGCAGAGTCCTCCAGCAGTGCAGAGTATTTCAGGAGAGGAGAGTTATAGAGGAAGGAGCAGAGTCCTCCAGCAGAGTATTTCAGGAGAGGAGAGTTATAGAGGAAGGAGCAGAGCCCTCCAGCAGTGCAGAGTATTTCTGGAGAGGAGAGTTATAGAGGAAGGAGCAGAGCCCTCCAGCAGTGCAGAGTATTTCTGGAGAGGAGAGTTATAGAGGAAGGAGCAGAGTCCTCCAGCAGAGCAGAGTATTTCAGGAGAGGAGAGTTATAGAGGAAGGAGCAGAGTCCTCCAGCAGAGCAGAGTATTTCAGGAGAGGAGAGTTATAGAGGAAGGAGCAGAGTCCTCCAGCAGAGCAGAGTATTTCAGGAGAGGAGAGTTATAGAGGAAGGAGCAGAGCCCTCCAGCAGTGCAGAGTATTTCAGGAGAGGAGAGTTATAGAGGAAGGAGCAGAGTCCTCCAGCAGAGTATTTCAGGAGAGGAGAGTTATAGAGGAAGGAGCAGAGTCCTCCAGCAGAGCAGAGTATTTCAGGAGAGGAGAGTTATAGAGGAAGGAGCAGAGTCCTCCAGCAGTGCAGAGTATTTCAGGAGAGGAGAGTTATAGAGGAAGGAGCAGAGTCCTCCAGCAGAGTATTTCAGGAGAGGAGAGTTATAGAGGAAGGAGCAGAGCCCTCCAGCAGTGCAGAGTATTTCTGGAGAGGAGAGTTATAGAGGAAGGAGCAGAGCCCTCCAGCAGTGCAGAGTATTTCTGGAGAGGAGAGTTATAGAGGAAGGAGCAGAGTCCTCCAGCAGAGCAGAGTATTTCAGGAGAGGAGAGTTATAGAGGAAGGAGCAGAGTCCTCCAGCAGAGCAGAGTATTTCAGGAGAGGAGAGTTATAGAGGAAGGAGCAGAGTCCTCCAGCAGTGCAGAGTATTTCAGGAGAGGAGAGTTATAGAGGAAGGAGCAGAGTCCTCCAGCAGAGCAGAGTATCTCAGGAGAGGAGAGTTATAGAGGAAGGAGCAGAGTCCTCCAGCAGTGCAGAGTATTTCAGGAGAGGAGAGTTATAGAGGAAGGAGCAGAGTCCTCCAGCAGTGCAGAGTTTTTCAGGAGGTAAGTTATAGAGGAAGGAGCAGAGTCCTCCAGCAGAGTAGAGTATTTCAGGAGAGGAGAGTTCTGGAGGAAGGAGCAGAGTCCTCCAGCAGTGCTTAGTATTTCAGGAGAGGAGAGTTATAGAGGAAGGAGCAGAGTCCTCCAGCAGAGCAGAGTATTTCAGGAGATGAGAGTTATAGAGGAAGGAGCAGAGTCCTCCAGCAGTGCAGAGTATTTCAGGAGAGGAGAGTTGTAGAGGAAGGAGCAGAGTCCTCCAGCAGAGCAGAGTATTTCAGGAGAGGAGAGTTATAGAGGAAGGAGCAGAGTCCTCCAGCAGTGCAGAGTATCTCAGGAGAGGAGAGTTATAGAGGAAGGAGCAGAGTCCTCCAGCAGTGCAGAGTATTTCAGGAGAGGAGAGTTATAGAGGAAGGAGCAGAGTCCTGCAGCAGAGAAGAGTATTTCAGGAGAGGAGAGTTATAGAGGAAGGAGCAGAGTCCTCCAGCAGTGCAGAGTATCTCAGGAGAGGAGAGTTATAGAGGAAGGAGCAGAGTCCTCCAGCAGAGTATTTCAGGAGAAGAGAGTTATAGAGGAAGGAGCAGAGTCCTCCAGCAGAGCAGAGTATTTCAGGAGAGGAGAGTTATGGAGGAAGGAGCAGAGCCCTCCAGCAGTGCAGAGTATTTCAGGAGGAGAGTTATAGAGGAAGGAGCAGAGTCCTCCAGCAGTGCAGAGTATTTCAGGAGAGGAGAGTTATAGAGGAAGGAGCAGAGTACTCCAGAAGAGTATTGCAGGAGAGTTATAGAGGAAGGAGCAGAGCCCTCCAGCAGTGCAGAGTATTTCAGGAGGAGAGTTATAGAGGAAGGAGCAGAGTCCTCCAGCAGAGTATTTCAGGAGAGGAGAGTTATAGAGGAAGGAGCAGAGTCCTCCAGCAGAGCAGAGTATTTCAGGAGAGGAGAGTTATAGAGGAAGGAGCAGAGCCCTCCAGCAGTGCAGAGTATTTCTGGAGAGGAGAGTTATAGAGGAAGGAGCAGAGCCCTCCAGCAGTGCAGAGTATTTCTGGAGAGGAGAGTTATAGAGGAAGGAGCAGAGTCCTCCAGCAGAGCAGAGTATTTCAGGAGAGGAGAGTTATAGAGGAAGGAGCAGAGTCCTCCAGCAGAGCAGAGTATCTCAGGAGAGGAGAGTTATAGAGGAAGGAGCAGAGTCCTCCAGCAGTGCAGAGTATTTCAGGAGAGGAGAGTTATAGAGGAAGGAGCAGAGTCCTCCAGCAGTGCAGAGTTTTTCAGGAGGTAAGTTATAGAGGAAGGAGCAGAGTCCTCCAGCAGAGCAGAGTATTTCAGGAGAGGAGAGTTATAGAGGAAGGAGCAGAGTCCTCCAGCAGTGCAGAGTATTTCAGGAGAGGAGAGTTATAGAGGAAGGAGCAGAGTCCTCCAGCAGTGCAGAGTATCTCGGGAGAGGAGAGTTATAGAGGAAGGAGCAGAGTCCTCCAGCAGTGCAGAGTATCTCAGGAGAGGAGAGTTATAGAGGAAGGAGCAGAGTCCTCCAGCAGAGTATTTCAGGAGAAGAGAGTTATAGAGGAAGGAGCAGAGTCCTCCAGCAGAGCAGAGTATTTCAGGAGAGGAGAGTTATGGAGGAAGGAGCAGAGCCCTCCAGCAGTGCAGAGTATTTCAGGAGGAGAGTTATAGAGGAAGGAGCAGAGTCCTCCAGCAGTGCAGAGTATTTCAGGAGAGGAGAGTTATAGAGGAAGGAGCAGAGTACTCCAGAAGAGTATTGCAGGAGAGTTATAGAGGAAGGAGCAGAGCCCTCCAGCAGTGCAGAGTATTTCAGGAGGAGAGTTATAGAGGAAGGAGCAGAGTCCTCCAGCAGAGCAGAGTATTTCAGGAGAGTAGAGGTATAGAGGAAGGAGCAGAGTCCTCCAGCAGAGCAGAGTATTTCAGGAGAGGAGAGTTATAGAGGAAGGAGCAGAGTCCTCCAGCAGAGCAGAGTCCTCCAGCAGAGCAGAGTATTTCAGGAGAGGAGAGTTATAGAGGAAGGAGCAGAGTCCTCCAGCAGAGCAGAGTATTTCAGGAGAGGAGAGTTATAGAGGAAGGAGCAGAGTCCTCCAGCAGTGCACAGTAGTTCAGGAGATGAGAGTTATAGAGGAAGGAGCAGAGTCCTCCAGCAGTGCAGAGTATTTCAGGAGAGGAGAGTTATAGAGGAAGGAGCAGAGTCCTCCAGCAGAGTATTTCAGGAGAGGAGAGTTATAGAGGAAGGAGCAGAGTCCTCCAGCAGAGCAGAGTATTTCAGGAGAGGAGAGTTATAGAGGAAGGAGCAGAGTCCTCCAGCAGAGCAGAGTATTTCAGGAGAGTTATAGAGGAAGGAGCAGAGCCCTCCAGCAGTGCAGAGTATTTCAGGAGAGGAGAGTTATAGAGGAAGGAGCAGAGTCCTGCAGCAGAGAAGAGTATTTCAGGAGAGGAGAGTTATAGAGGAAGGAGCAGAGTCCACCAGCAGTGCAGAGTATTTCAGGAGAGGAGAGTTATAGAGGAAGGAGCAGAGTCCTGCAGCAGAGAAGAGTATTTTAGGAGAGGAGAGTTATAGAGGAAGGAGCAGAGTCCTCCAGCAGTGCAGAGTATTTCAGGAGAGGACAGTTATAGAGGAAGGAGCAGAGTCCTGCAGCAGAGAAGAGTATTTTAGGAGAGGAGAGTTATAGAGGAAGGAGCAGAGTCCTCCAGCAGTGCAGAGTATTTCAGGAGAGGAGAGTTATAGAGGAAGGAGCAGAGTCCTGCAGCAGAGAAGAGTATTTCAGGAGAGGAGAGTTATAGAGGAAGGAGCAGAGTCCTCCAGCAGTGCAGAGTATTTCAGGAGAGGAGAGTTATAGAGGAAGGAGCAGAGTCCTGCAGCAGAGAAGAGTATTTCAGGAGAGGAGAGTTATAGAGGAAGGAGCAGAGTCCTCCAGCAGTGCAGAGTATTTCAGGAGAGGAGCGTTATAGAGGAAGGAGCAGAGTATACATACACTATTCAGAGAGGTTCAGGCTTTTTGCGTCTATTTCTATGAATTCCATAATCAGGCCCCTCCCCTCTATAACATCTCTGATGTTCCTATTTATCAGGACTACAAATCTTAGTAATTCATGTACAATTGTGAAAAAAGATTGCGTTTACACAACACTTATATGTGTATGGAGCCTTACCGGGGCGATTGAAACACGAGGTTAAGTCTCAGTTGCCCATTCCCTGACCAGCATCCATGTTGGTACGTATTGCCGCAATTCTATAACCTGTTGCATCTGTAGGCAGGTGCAGTCTATTTTCTCCACTGCAGGTGGCGCTCAACCGCAGCAGCATAGCAGGGGGAGAGGAAGTCAAAAGAAATATGGTTCCTCTACGGTTTCCAGGGTCACTGGGGTAGCTATCTGATTGGATGCTGCCACCCCATGTGACTCTAGCAGCCATATTGGGTCAGGTAGAGCCTATTGAGGGCCCCCGCCTCCCAGGCATTTCGCAAGTTGGGTAGTGTAAGGACAGGTCACCCATCTGACAGGGACAGTGGTCAGTGGCAGGGAGAATTTACAGACGAGTAGGGAATGGATAGGGACATGCCTTCTTTCTGGAGACCTCCCCTTTGGCCTTGGACCGGCCAGGCCGCATTCCGCCCCTCAAGACAGACGCTGTTGGCACATCTGAGACCTGCTCTGCTAATACTGCCGTGAATGTTTTCCCAGTTGGGTTCCTTCCCACCAGGTATGTTGTGAATTACGGGATTCTGCATTCTCTGCAACCAGAATCTCTGTGTGTTTCCTGCCGTCGCACCATGCTGCATCTCCCCACACGTGGCAGGATATGTCCCTTCTTGCAGCGGGTGCGGAAGGAGGAGCAGGCACCATCATGGCACTGCTAGGATCGGCTCTGGTCCTGGTGCCCAAGTTTAATGGCCCCAACATTCCCCTGACTGAGTGGCAGGAGAGACTTGAAAGTGCTATGCGAGTCTAGGGTGACCACATGTCCCGGATTGCCCGGGACAGTCCCACATTTTGCAGGTCTGTCCCCGGCACATTCATTCCAGGACTATACAGTGTCCCGGGAATGAAACTGACACAGCCACCCCCCCCCCGGGCCAATCTGATGCCCCCAAAAAAGGGCGCCACATCACCGCTTTACTCACTGCCAGTACTTGTCCTGGCCGGGAATGCCTGGAGGAGCAAAATCCCCGCCCCCCTGCTTGTGATTGGAGAAATCATAAATCCCGCCTCTTGTGTCCAATCACTGTGCTGTGATTCGTTACAGCAGAAGCTGATTTTTGGGAAGGGAGGGTGTCCCTGAATGGTAGTTTGGAAATGTGGTCACCCTACCTGGGACAGTCCCGCATTTTGCAGGTCTGTCCCGGGCACATTCATTCCAGGACAATACAGTGTCTCGGGAATTAAATTTACGCAGCCATCCCCCGGGCCAATCTGATGCCCCCAAAAAAGGGTGCCACATAGGGTGACCATGTGTCCCAGAATGCCCGGGACAGTCCCGCATTTTGCGGGTCTGTCCCGGGCACCTTCATTCCAGGACAATACAATGTCCCGGGAATGAAACTGACACAGCCAAGCCCCCCCCCCCCCGGGCCAATCTGATGCCCCCAAAAAAGGACGCCACATCACCGCTTTACTCACTGACAGTACTTGTCCTGGCCGGGAATGCCTGGAGGAGCACAATCCCCGCCCCCTGCTTGTGATTGGAGAAATTATAAATCCCGCCTCTTGTGTCCAATCACTGTGCTGTGATTCGTTACAGCACAAGCTGATTTTTGGGAAGGGTGGGCGTCCCTGAATGGTGGTTTGGAAATGTGGTCACCCTATATGCGACTGTATCAGGTTCCCGCCCGGTTGATCGCAAAGCTCCGGCTATTAACTTCTTGGAGGATGACGCCCGCTGAGCAGTGATGGGGCTCCCAGAAGAAGCTCGTGCCACCCTGGAAACAGATCGTGACACACCTAGCGAGCCCGTTCAGAGAGAACGAGACGATCCCAGAATGGAGGCACAGATTGTTCGTTCAGAGACAACAAGGAAGACGAGAGCTTGACTCATTTTACAGTGGCCCTACAAAACCTCTGGTAATGCCTGGAGAAGAGAAATGTGCGCGGCTGTGCCGATATCACGCACTTGGATCACCTGTTGAGAGACCAGTTCATGGTAGGATTGAAAGGTGGCTCAGTTAGGAGTTCCTGATGTAGCACCAGTGGCGGTGCGTCCATAGTGGGCGCAGGAGCGCCGCCCCCTCTCTCTCCTGCGCCCGTCACTCACGTCAACAATACATACATTCATGCATTGCATGAACCTATGTATTGTCGCCGGCGCCGCTGCCGCCCCTTATTCAGATGGCCGGCCCCCTGGTGAGCGCCAGCCATCTGAATAACAGCGGCTGGTTGGTGTTTGGAAGTGTCTATCAGAGTCAGCGGTTCTGATAGGCTTCCCGATTACGGCCTGTGGGCTCTAATCGGCTTCCGAATAGTTAACCAGGGGACACACATGGTGTGCGTTCCTTGGTTAACACTGACACGCGTCTCAGCCAATCAGGTTCACCGGGTCTGGTTACCGGTAACCTGATTGGCTGAAGCGACATCGAGGGCGGGAGAAGGCATCGAGGGAGCGTGGAGAGGAGGGTGCTGACCCAAGGAAGGTAAGTGCCGGGCTGGGGACAAACTTGCTGTATTTGGGGGGAAACTGGCTGTATTTGGGGGGAAACTGGCTGCATTTGGGGGGAAACTGGCTGCATTTGGGGGGAAACTGGCTGCATTTGGGGACAAACTGGCTGCATTTGGGGACAAACTGGCTGCATTTGGGGACAAACTGGCTGCATTTGGGGAGAAACTGGCTGCATTCGGGGGGAAACTGGCTGCATTCGGGGGGAAACTGGCTGTATTCGGGGGGAAACTGGCTGTATTTGGGGGGAAACTGGCTGTATTTGGGGGGAAACTGGCTGTATTTGGGGACAAACTGGCTGTATTTGGGGACAAACTGGCTGTATTTGGGGACAAACTGGCTGCATTTGGGGACAAACTGGCTGCATTTGGGGACAAACTGGCTGCATTTGAGGGGGCAAACTGGTGGCGTTTGATGGGCACAGTGGTGGCAATTGATGTTTTTTTTTTTTTTTCTCAGTATGTTTGCGCCCCCCAAAAAATTCTGAGCACCAGCCGCCACTGTGTAGCACCCTGATGTTTAGGCAGGGTTGCTCTTAAATTTATTTGCCAAGTGATAGTTGCCTTGGCTAATTGTCAGGAGGTCAATTGATTTCCCCCTAATTCTGGAATTGCTGCACTTCTCTCTTCTGTCACTAGGTGGCCGGGTATCTGGTGACATTAGATAAGACAAGGGTATTGCAAGGACAGATTAGGAATGAATGTCTCAGCCAATGGGCAGGGATTTTCTTGGGCCCCTTGGCTTGCCGGGAGAGCCTGTTTATTTGGGTGGAGTCAGGTGATCGTGGTTCTGTGCCACCTGGACGGCTGTCCGGGTGGACGTGGGCTGTCCTACCCCGGGCTGCTAGGCCAGAAACTTAAAGTGGTTGTAAACCCAACCACACAACTTGCACCTACAGGTAGGCCTAGATTAAGGCTTACCTGTAGGTGCAAGAAATATCTCCTTAACCTACACGGTTAAGGAGATATTTGCAGAAAACCCTGCACCAATGTCTACGGCGCATGCGCACTGAGCGGTGCCGGTTTTCTGAATTGGAGAATTCCGGCACCCGCGCGCATGCGTGTGACGTCATCGCCGCTCCGGCCAATCACAGCGCCGGAGCGGCCATACACGGAAGGGACATCAAGGCAAGATGGCAGGGGCGGCGGCGGAGGGAACGAGGAGCAGTTCGGGGGCTTCGATCTCAGGTAAGTCATTCATAATGTGCTAGTATGCTATGCATACTAGCTCATTATGCCTTTCTTTTGCTGTTTTTTTTTTTTTTTTTTTTTTAAATACCGGGTTTACTTCCTCTTTAAAGAGGAAGTAAACCCTCCAAAACTTTTTTACTTAAAAAATACCCCTGCAAGAGAAAGGCATAATGAGCTAGTATGCATAGCATACTATGTGAAATCGAAGCCCCCGAAGTCCTCCTCGTTCTCCGCCGCCGCCACTGCCATGTCCACTCGTAGCTTCTTCCTGTTATCGTCGCTCCGGCGCTGTGATTGGCCGGAGCGGCGATGACGTCACACGCATGCGCGCTCGGGCACGGCAAGATCCCATTCAGAAAACCGGCAATGATGCTGGCCCGCTAGCGCGCATGCGTGTGATGTCATCGGTGCAGTGTTTTACAGCAAATATAGGTTAGGTTAAGGAGATATTTCTTGCACCTACAGGTAAGCTTTAATCTAGGCCTACCTGTGGGTGCATGTTGTCAAAGTGGGTTTACAACCACTTTAAGGCCTATCCCGGGGGCATCTGTCTGCTAGACTGTCTGAGGGCCTATCCAGAAGCAAGAAGCAGCGCAGGGTTGGGATTGCGGGCTCGCCGGCCCGGAGAACCTGTCACGGTCGGAGGTAGAGGGGGGAGCTGTCTCCACTAAGGGACCACTGTGAGTAGCTGAATAGTGATGAGCCGAACACCCCCGGGTTCGGTTCGCACCAGAACCCGCGAACGGACCGAAAGTTCGAACGAACATTAGAACCCTATTAAATACAATGGATGCGAACGTTCGAATTCTAAAGTGCTAATTATAACAACTATTATGCATGTTATTGTCATAAATAGGGTTTGGGAACCCGGGTTCTGCACCAGGGGACATGTATCAATGCAAAAAGAAGTTTTAAAAACGGTCGTTTTTCGGGAGCAGTCATTTTAATGATGCATAAAGTGAAAAAAAAAAAGTCAAATATTCCTTTAAATATCGTACCTGGGGGGTGTCTAAAGTATGCCTGTGAAGTGCCACGTGTTTCCCGTGTTTAGAACTGTCCCTGCACAAAATGACATTTCTAAAGGAAAAAAAAGCCATTTAAAACTGCTTGCGGCTTTAATGTAATGTCTGGTCCCGGTAATATGGATGAAATTCTTTAAGAAAAATGGCATAGCTACCCCATGACCCCCCCCCCCTACCCCAGCCCATTACCAGCCCCTTTGGGTCTTGTATGGATATTAAGGGGAACCCCGCACATAAAATAAAAAAGGCCCTATATACTCTGAACAGCCGTATACAGGCGGTGCATACAAGACAGGGACTGTAGGTTTGTTCTTATGTAGAATGTGTTTGTAATTTTGAACAGGTACATTGTTGAAGTGTAGCTCCAGCCCAAAAATCTATTTTTAAACTTTTTGGAAAACATAGGTAAGGGTTATCACCCCTGTAACATTTGTTTTGCTGTCTGTGCCCCTGTTCAGAACATTTCACCTCACTTTCCGTCCCAATGACAACTGTTTTTGAAATGTGGTGTTTTTCTTGAAACAAGGATTGCTGATAAAGCATCAGTACAGATGAGACCCCTTTCTCCCATATTTATTCTTACAGGAGAGAATTTTCCTTTCTAGGGGTAGATTTCCTCTCACTTCCTGTTGTCTTCTTTCGTTTGCAAGTAGGAGTCGTTTGTAAGTTGGATGTTTGAAAGTAGGGACCTGCCGTATATACTCTGCAGAAATAGGCCCCTTAGTTGTTGGTGTTGGCACAACACTGTAAGCACTCAGTTACTCTTGGTTGGTGCTGGAACGCCCTGCTGTCAACTATTATATCAGGAATTTTAATTACATATAATTGTTGAACAGTGGTAGTAAAAATTGGGGCTTTGATGGTGGTGCTGGTGCCACAAGACTGTAAGCCCTGACAGTTACTCTTGGTGGGTGCAGCAATGGGCCCTGCTGTGAATTATTAGATCAAGAATTGTAATTACATGCCCCTTTTGAACAGGGGCTGAAAAATTGGGCCTTTCGTGGTGGTGGTGGTGGTGGCATTGCCACAACACTGTAAGCCCTCAGAGTTACTCTTGGTGGGTGCAGCAATGGACCCTGCTGTGAATTATTAGATCAAGAATTGTAATTGCATGCCCCTGTTGAACAGGGGCTGAAAAATTGGGCCTTAGGCACTGGTGGTACAACACTACAACCCCTCACAGATACTGTACTTGGAGCACAGCAATGAGCCCTGTTGCAAAGTATTGCTTCAAAAATTGTAATGACACGCCCCTGTTAAACAGGGGCTGAAAAATTGGGCCTTAGGCACTGGTGCCACAACACTCCAACCCCTCACAGATACTGTACTTGGAGCACAGCAATGAGCCCTATGGCAAATTATTGCTAAAAAAAATGTAATTACACGCCCCTGTAAAACAGGGGCTGAAAAATTGGGCCTTAGCCACTGGTGGCGGCACCCATAAACAAAAATGATCTTCCAAGCTATCATCATCAATCGTATCATTGAGGACTCGGAGGAGGAGGATAGCCAGTCAACATAACAGCACAGGCACTCAGCATCAGCATCAGTCTTGAAGGGATGTGACATGTTAAAATCAATTAGTCTGTTATATCAGCATCAGGTGTGTGGTAGCTGGTGGTGATCCAAGACTGGTTCATCTTGATGAAAGTCAGTCGATCAACCGAGTCGGTGGACAGGCGCACCCTGTGATCCGTGACAAATCCTCCAGCAGCACTGAATGTGCGTTCCGAAAGAACGCTGGATGCAGGACAGGCCAGTAGCTCAATTGCATACTGTGCAAGCTCTGGCCAGTGATCCATCCTCAAGACCCAGTAAGCCAGAGGATTTTCGGTGGGGAAGGTGTCCAAGTCTGACCTTGCCCCTAGATATTCCTGCACCATGTTTATCAGACGCTGGCGATGGTTGCTGGAACCGATCATACTTTGGGGCTGCGGACTAAAGAATTGTCTGAACGCATCGGTCAGATGGCCACCTTCCCCACCGCTCCTTCTTTGACTGGCCGAAGCCTCAGCAACTCGTTGTCCAGGACCAGGAGTTTGTAACCTCCCAGTCTCTGGGAACGCGTTGCACAGACCTTTCTGCAAGGCCTCCCGGAGTTGTCTCATCCTCTGCTCCCTCTGCGACGGTAACATAAGGTCCGCAACCTTACCCTTGTACCGTGGATCAAGGAGAGTGGCCAGCCAGTAATGGTCCCTCTCCTTGATCCGAAGAATACGAGGATCCTTCCGCAGACTTTGCAGGATCAGGGAGGCCATGCAGCGTAGGTTTGCTGAGGCATTCGCTCCGGAGTCCTCTGGGTCACTAAGGACGACATGATCCGCAGCCACCTCCTCCCAGCCACGTACAAGTCCACTGGTTTCTTGGGACTGTAAATCATCCCTAAAAGACTGCTGCTGATGATGCTGAGTGCCAGCCTCCACCTCCATGCTGACACAATCCTCCTCCTCCTCCTCCTCCTCTTCCTGTGCGATGGGTGGGACAGAAGGAACACTGTCTGGGTAAAGGGGGCCTTGAGAGGCAAGGAAGTCCTCCTCTTCCTGCCTCTGTTCTGCCTCAAGTGCCCTGTCCATTATTCCACGCAGCGTGTGCTCCAACAGGTGGACAAGAGGTACAGTGTCACTGATGCATGCACTGTCACTGCTCACCATCCTCGTGGCCTCCTCAAATGGTGCCAGGACAGTGCATGCATCCCTGATCATGCCCCACTGGCGTGGAGAAAAGAAACCAAGCTCCCCTGACCCTGTCCTGGTGCCGTAGTCGCACAGGTACTCATTGATGGCCCTCTGCTGCGTGTGCAGCCGCTGCAGCATGGCCAACGTTGAGTTCCACCTGGTGGGCATGTCACATATAAGGCGGTTCTTGGGCAGGTTCAACTCCTTTTGCAGCTCAGCCAGGCGAGCACTGGCATTATAAGATCTGCGGAAATGCACACAGACTTTCCTGGCCTGCCTCAGGACATCCTGTAAGCCCGGGTACCTGCCCAAGAACCGCTGCACCACCAGGTTAAGGACGTGAGCCACACAGGGCACATGGGTCAGTTGTCCCTGTCGGAGGGCGGAGAGGAGGTTGGTGCCATTGTCGCAAACCACCATTCCTGGCTTAAGCTGGCGTGGCGTCAACCACCTCTCGGCCTGGCCCTGCAGAGCAGACAGGACCTCTGCCCCAGTGTGGCTTCTGTCCCCCAAACACACCAGCGCAAGCACGGCATGGCATCTTTTTGCCTGCGTACTTGCGTAGCCCCGTGAACGGCTACGGAGCACCGCTGGTTCATAGGACAAACCACAGGAAGAGGCCATGGAGGAAGAAGAAGAGGAGGGGGTGGAGGAGAGAGGTGTGTCACAACCAGTAGTAGCATTTTGGAGGCGTGGCGGTGGAACAACCTCCAACACTACTGCACCTTGTCCTGCATCCTTCCCAGCTGCCAAAAGAGTGACCCAATGGGCCGTGAAAGAAAGGTAACGTCCCTGTCCATGCCTGCTGGACCATGAGTCAGCGGTAATATGCACCTTACCGCTGACCGCCCTGTCCAGCGAGGCCAAGACATTGCCTTCCACATGCCGGTAGAGAGCCGGAATAGCCTTCCGTGAGAAAAAGTGGCGTTTGGGAACCTGCCACTGAGGAACCGCACATTGCACAAACTCACGGAAGGGGGCCGAGTCTACCAACTGAAAAGGCAGCAGTTGAAGCGCTAGCAATTTAGCCAAGCTAGCATTCAACCGCTGGGCATGTGGATGGCTGGGAGTGAACTTCTTTCGACGGTCCAGCAGCTGGGGCAGGGAAATTTGCCTGCTAGAATCGGACGTCGGTGTACTGCTAGCAGAGTGGCCGCAAGTACTTGGCTGTGACACACCTAATTCTACACCTTCATTCCTCTCAGTGCATGTTTCAGAGAGGACTGAAGTTATAGTGGGGTTGGAGATCCCAGCTGATGCGGTGCAAGGAGAGGTCCGCTTTGTTCTTTGGTGTGGGTCTTTGAGGTAGGCTTGCCAACGAGCTGCATGGCAGGTCAACATATGTCTGGTCAGGCATGTGGTACCCAAGCGGCTGATGTTTTGGCCACGCGATATACGCTTGAGACATATGTTGCAAACAGCAGCTGTGCGATCTGATGCACTAGCCTCAAAAAAGGCCCACACCAAAGAACTTTTTGAATGACGGGCAGAGGCAGCGCCCTGCACAGGCGGAGCTCTGCGGTGTGATTCCGTCGGTGTACTGCCCTTACGCTGGCCACCAAAGGGCATCCTGCCTCGTTGGAGATGTGCCTCCTCCTCATCCTCCTCCTCCTCCTCTCTCCTATTAGGCACCCACGTGGAGTCAGTGACCTCATCATCACCTCCCTCCTCATCACTGGAGCCAATCTGGCAGTATGCTGCAGCTGCTGGAACATGACTGCCAGATTGGTGTCCTTCTTGAGCATCCCCTCTGTCTGCTCTCACGCTACTGCCTTCCTCTAGCTGGGTTTCATCATCAGACCCTTCGAAACGCTGGGCATCCTCCTGGAGCATGTACCCAACACTGTGCTGAAACAGTTCGGGGGACTCCTCAGGAGGAGGACATGGTGGGTCTAGGGAAGGAGTGACTGATGATGAGTCTGACATTGATACCAGGGAAGAGGACGCTTTGGCAGCTGCTTTTCCAGTACCCTGAGCCTGGGTGAGAGAGGATGAGGAGGAGGAGGAGGGCTTGGTCATCCACTCTACCAAGTCTTCGGCATGATGTGGCTCAACATGTCCAGCTGCCGAAAAGAAGGACAAGCGTGTCCCATGGCCATGTGCTGATGACAATGCACCGCGTCCACGACCAGCACTGTTGCCCCCAGACACAGAGCCTGCTTGCCCTCTTTTATTGCCTCCTGACTGTCTGCCTCTCCTTGTTTGCCTTCCAGACATTCTAATAGATGGCCTGCAGGGAGATGGGAAAAAAGCAATAAGGGCTACCTTCAGGTGTCCTTCTCTGTCCCTTGAAACAAGGACTTTGACAGTGAAAGAAACTGACACACTCTCCCTACCTACAGTTTTCTGTCCCTAGAAAAAATGTTTTTTTTAAGCACAATTTAGCACAAGGAAAATTCACTCACTGTCCTTCCAGGTCCCTGGAAACAAGGACTTTGACAGTGAAAGAAACTGACACACTCTCCCTACCTACAGTTTTCTGTCCCTAGAAAAAATGTTTTTTTTAAGCACAATTTAGCACAAGGAGAATTCACTCACTGTCCTTCCAGGTCCCTGGAAACAAGGACTTTGACAGTGAAAGAAACTGACACACTCTCCCTACCTACAGTTTTCTGTCCCTAGAAAAAATGTTTTTTTTAAGCACAATTTAGCACAAGGAGAATTCACTCACTGTCCTTCCAGGTCCCTGGAAACACGGACTTTGACAGTGAAAGAAACTGACACACTCTCCCTACCTACAGTTTTCTGTCCCTAGAAAAAATGTTTTTTTTAAGCACAATTTAGCACAAGGAGAATTCACTCACTGTCCTTCCAGGTCCCTGGAAACAAGGACTTTGACAGTGAAAGAAACTGACACACTCTCCCTACCTACAGTTTTCTGTCCCTAGAAAAAATGTTTTTTTTAAGCACAATTTAGCACAAGGAGAATTCACTCACTGTCCTTCCAGGTCCCTGGAAACAAGGACTTTGACAGTGAAAGAAACTGACACTCTCCCTACCTACAGTTTTCTGTCCCTAGAAAAAATGTTTTTTTTAAGCACAATTTAGCACAAGGAGAATTCACTCACTGTCCTTCCAGGTCCCTGGAAACAAGGACTTTGACAGTGAAAGAAACTGACACACTCTCCCTACCTACAGTTTTCTGTCCCTAGAAAAAATGTTTTTTTTAAGCACAATTTAGCACAAGGAGAATTCACTCACTGTCCTTCCAGGTCCCTGGAAACAAGGACTTTGACAGTGAAAGAAACTGACACACTCTCCCTACCTACAGTTTTCTGTCCCTAGAAAAAATGTTTTTTTTAAGCACAATTTAGCACAAGGAGAATTCACTCACTGTCCTTCCAGGTCCCTGGAAACAAGGACTTTGACAGTGAAAGAAACTGACACACTCTCCCTACCTACAGTTTTCTGTCCCTAGAAAAAATGTTTTTTTTAAGCACAATTTAGCACAAGGAGAATTCACTCACTGTCCTTCCAGGTCCCTGGAAACAAGGACTTTGACAGTGAAAGAAACTGACACACTCTCCCTACCTACAGTTTTCTGTCCCTAGAAAAAATGTTTTTTTTAAGCACAATTTAGCACAAGGAGAATTCACTCACTGTCCTTCCAGGTCCCTGGAAACAAGGACTTTGACAGTGAAAGAAACTGACACACTCTCCCTACCTACAGTTTTCTGTCCCTAGAAAAAATGTTTTTTTTAAGCACAATTTAGCACAAGGAGAATTCACTCACTGTCCTTCCAGGTCCCTGGAAACAAGGACTTTGACAGTGAAAAAAACTGACACACTCTCCCTACCTACAGTTTTCTGTCCCTAGAAAAAATGTTTTTTTTAAGCACAATTTAGCACAAGGAGAATTCACTCACTGTCCTTCCAGGTCCCTGGAAACAAGGACTTTGACAGTGAAAGAAACTGACACACTCTCCCTACCTACAGTTTTCTGTCCCTAGAAAAAATGTTTTTTTTAAGCACAATTTAGCACAAGGAGAATTCACTCACTGTCCTTCCAGGTCCCTGGAAACAAGGACTTTGACAGTGAAAGAAACTGACACACTCTCCCTACCTACAGTTTTCTGTCCCTAGAAAAAATGTTTTTTTTAAGCACAATTTAGCACAAGGAGAATTCACTCACTGTCCTTCCAGGTCCCTGGAAACAAGGACTTTGACAGTGAAAGAAACTGACACACTCTCCCTACCTACAGTTTTCTGTCCCTAGAAAAAATGTTTTTTTTAAGCACAATTTAGCACAAGGAGAATTCACTCACTGTCCTTCCAGGTCCCTGGAAACAAGGACTTTGACAGTGAAAGAAACTGACACACTCTCCCTACCTACAGTTTTCTGTCCCTAGAAAAAATGTTTTTTTTAAGCACAATTTAGCACAAGGAGAATTCACTCACTGTCCTTCCAGGTCCCTGGAAACAAGGACTTTGACAGTGAAAGAAACTGACACACTCTCCCTACCTACAGTTTTCTGTCCCTAGAAAAAATGTTTTTTTTAAGCACAATTTAGCACAAGGAGAATTCACTCACTGTCCTTCCAGGTCCCTGGAAACAAGGACTTTGACAGTGAAAGAAACTGACACACTCTCCCTACCTACAGTTTTCTGTCCCTAGAAAAAATGTTTTTTTTAAGCACAATTTAGCACAAGGAGAATTCACTCACTGTCCTTCCAGGTCCCTGGAAACAAGGACTTTGACAGTGAAAGAAACTGACACACTCTCCCTACCTACAGTTTTCTGTCCCTAGAAAAAATGTTTTTTTTAAGCACAATATAGCACAAGCACAAAACACACTGACACTCTCCCTACCTATCCTTCTCTTTCCCTAAACTAAAGGAATCCAGGTTAAGCAAGAAAGAAATAAAAGTCACTGTCCCTGCCTATGCTGCTCTTTCCCTGCTCCGGAACACACTACACTAGGCCGCCGTGCTGGCGGCCTTTTATAGTGTGGGGCGTGTACTAAACACCCTCAGCAATAATTGGCCACAGGCATCCTGCCTGTGGCCAATCATTGCTCTCCTCGCTGCCGGCGCTGTGATTGGCCAAGCATGCGGGGTCACAGTGCATGCTTGGCCAATCACAGCGCCTGGATGACACTGCGATGGCGTAGTGCATTGTGGGCCGTTCGCGTCACTCGAATTTGGCGCGAACGGCCCAAATCGTTCGATCTTCGTCGAACGATCGAACAGCCGATGTTCGAGTCGAACGTATGTTCGACTCGAACACGAAGCTCATCCCTATAGCTGAAGCAAGTCCCGGAGCAGTGTTCTCACCAGCCAGAGATGGTGAAGAATCTGGAGACTTCAGCAGAGGTCAAGCCAGGGACCCAACCAGCGGTGGTGACACTTGCGGAGCAGCCTTGTGTGTCAAGCCAGGGACCCAACCAGCGGTGGTGACACTTGTGGAGCAGCCTTGTGTGTCAAGCCAAGGACCCAACCAGCGGTGGTGACACTTGTGGAGCAGCCTTGTGTGTCAAGCCAGGGACCCAACCAGCGGTGGTGACACTTGTGGAACAGCCTTGTGTGTCAAGCCAGGGACCCTACCAGCGGTGGTGACACGTGGTCACCCTATGTGGCACCCTTTTTTGGGAGCATCAGTTTGGCCCGGGGGGGGGGTGGCTGTGTTAGTTTCATTCCTGGGACACTGTATTGTCCTGGAATGAAGGGACCACTGTGAGTAGCTGAAGCAAGTCCCGGAGCAGTGTTCTCACCAGCCAGAGATGGTGAAGAATCTGGAGACTTCAGCAGAGGTCAAGCCAGGGACCCAACCAGCGGTGGTGACACTTGCGGAGCAGCCTTGTGTGTCAAGCCAGGGACCCAACCAGCGGTGGTGACACTTGCGGAGCAGCCTTGTGTGTCAAGCCAGGGACCCAACCAGCGGTGGTGACACTTGCGGAGCAGCCTTGTGTGTCAAGCCAGGGACCCAACCAGCGGTGGTGACACTTGCGGAGCAGCCTTGTGTGTCAAGCCAGGGACCCAACCAGCGGTGGTGACACTTGCGGAGCAGCCTTGTGTGTCAAGCCAGGGACCCAACCAGCGGTGGTGACACTTGCGGAGCAGCCTTGTGTGTCAAGCCAGGGACCCAACCAGCGGTGGTGACACTTGCGGAGCAGCCTTGTGTGTCAAGCCAGGGACCCAACCAGCGGTGGTGACACTTGTGGAGCAGCCTTGTGTGTCAAGCCAAGGACCCAACCAGCGGTGGTGACACTTGTGGAGCAGCCTTGTGTGTCAAGCCAGGGACCCAACCAGCGGTGGTGACACGTGGTCACCCTATGTGGCACCCTTTTTTGGGAGCATCAATTTGGCCCGGGGGGGGGGGGGGTGGCTGTGTTAGTTTCATTCCCGGGACACTGTATTGTCCTGGAATAAAGGTGCCCGGGACAGACCCGCAAAATGCGGGACTGTCCCAGGCCATTCGGGACACCAGGGTGAGGATCCAAGGCTGGCGATCAAGTGGTGGACCCGCCTCTCAAAAGTGTTCTGTTGCGGATCATTTTCCAGAGGGGTGGTAAAAAAAACAAAAACAAGGCCTTACATTGGAGAGAGAAGCCATCAACACTGGTGTCCTTGGCTCTGCGAGAGTTAATGAAATGTACGAAAAGCAACATCAGAAAGAAAAAAAATAAAATCCGTGCGTCTATCAAAACAAAACTAAAGAGCCGAGGAGGCAAAAATCCGAGGCGTTCCTTCCATGAGGAATATTCATTAAATCTGCCCCAGAAAACGGGCGAAACGCATCAGCAGCCCCCCGGAATCTGACAGAAGAAGGTTAATGACATCAAAATCGGGAAATGTCGGCCTATTAGTCAGTTCACTCCGACGGTGATTGTTGTCCCCGGGCCTTCTCCCCGCCTGAAGCCCGACTACAGTTACCTAGCAACCGCCGTCTCTCCGCAAAACGCTCCACTGAGCATCATGTTCCCCCCTCTCCCCCCATCGACGGCTCTTCAGTCCGACCTCCAGAATCGCGCTCAGGCAACAAGCTACTCATCCCTCCGCAACCCTCCGCATCCCTCCGCAACCCACCGCATCCCTCCGCATCCCCCCGCATCCCCCCGCATCCCTCCGCAACCCTCCGCAACCCTCCGCATCCCTCCGCATCCCCCCGCATCCCCCCGCATCCCTCCGCAACCCTCCGCATCCCTCCGCATCCCTCCGCATCCCCCCGCATCCCTACGTATCCCTCCACAACCCTCCGCATCCCCCAGCATCCCTCCGCAACCCTCTGCAACCCTCCGCATCCCTCCGCAACCCTCCGCATCCCTCCGCAACCCTCCGCATCCCTCCGCAACCCCCGCATCCCTCCGCAACCCCCCGCAACCCTCTGCAACCCTCCACATCCCTCCGCATCCCCCCGCATCCCTCCGCATCCCCCCGCATCCCCCGCATCCCTCCGCAACCCTCCGCAACCCTCCGCATCCCTCCGCAACCCTCCGCATCCCTCCGCATCCCTCCGCATCCCCCCGCATCCCTCCGCATCCCTCCGCATCCCTCCGCAACCCTCCGCATCCCTCCGCATCCCCCCGCATCCCTACGTATCCCTCCACAACCCTCCGCATCCCCCAGCATCCCTCCGCAACCCTCTGCAACCCTCCGCATCCCTCCGCAACCCTCCGCATCCCTCCGCAACCCTCCGCATCCCTCCGCAACCCCCGCATCCCTCCGCAACCCCCCGCAACCCTCCGCAACCCTCCACATCCCTCCGCAACCCTCCGCATCCCTCCGCATCCCTCCGCAACCCTCCGCAACCCTCCGCATCCCTCCGCAACTCTCCGCATCCCTCCGCAACCCTCTGAAACCCTCCGCATCCCTCCTCAACCCTCCGCATCCCTCCACAACCCCCCCGCAACCCTCCGCATCCCTCCATAACCGTCCGCAACCCTCCGCATCCCTCCGAAACCCTCCGCAACCCCCCGCATCCCTCCGCAACCCTCCGCATCCCCCTGCATGCCCCCCGCATCCCTCCGCAACCCTCCGCATCCCTCCGCATCCCTCCGCATCCCTCCGCATCCCTCCGCAACCCTCCGCATCCCTCCGCATCCCTCCGCAACCCTCCGCATCCCTCCGCAACCCTCCGCATCCCCCTGCATGCCCCCCGCATCCCTCCGCAACCCTCCGCATCCCTCCGCATCCCTCCGAAACCCTCCGCAACCCTCCGCATCCCTCCGCAACCCCCCGCAACCCTCCGCATCCCTCCGAAACGCTCCGAAACACCGAGCAAACCTTCGCATCCCTCCGCATCCCTCCGCAACCCTCCGAAACACCCCGCATCCCTACACATCCCTCCGCAACCCTCCGTATCCCTCCGCAACCCTCCGCATCCCTCCGCAACCCCCCGCAACCCTCCGCATCCCTCCGAAACGCTCCGAAACACCGAGCAAACCTTCGCATCCCTCCGCAACCCTCCGCATCCCTCCGCAACCCTCCGAAACACCCCGCATCCCTACACATCCCTCCGCAACCCTCCGTATCCCTCCGCAACCCTCCGCAACCCTCCGCATCCCTCCGCAACCCTCCGCATCCCTCCGCATCCCTCCGCATCCCCCCGCATCCCCCCGCATCCCTCCGCATCCCTCCGCATCCCTCCGCAACCCTCCGCATCCCTCCGCATCCCCCCGCATCCCTACGTATCCCTCCACAACCCTCCGCATCCCCCAGCATCCCTCCGCAACCCTCTGCAACCCTCCGCATCCCTCCGCAACCCTCCGCATCCCTCCGCAACCCTCCGCATCCCTCCGCAACCCCCCGCATCCCTCCGCAACCCCCCGCAACCCTCCGCAACCCTCCACATCCCTCCGCAACCCTCCGCATCCCTCCGCATCCCTCCGCAACCCTCCGCAACCCTCCGCATCCCTCCGCAACTCTCCGCATCCCTCCGCAACCCTCTGAAACCCTCCGCATCCCTCCTCAACCCTCCGCATCCCTCCACAACCCCCCCGCAACCCTCCGCATCCCTCCATAACCGTCCGCAACCCTCCGCATCCCTCCGAAACCCTCCGCAACCCCCCGCATCCCTCCGCAACCCTCCGCATCCCCCTGCATGCCCCCCGCATCCCTCCGCAACCCTCCGCATCCCTCCGCATCCCTCCGCATCCCTCCGCATCCCTCCGCAACCCTCCGCATCCCTCCGCATCCCTCCGCAACCCTCCGCATCCCTCCGCAACCCTCCGCATCCCCCTGCATGCCCCCCGCATCCCTCCGCAACCCTCCGCATCCCTCCGCATCCCTCCGAAACCCTCCGCAACCCTCCGCATCCCTCCGCAACCCCCCGCAACCCTCCGCATCCCTCCGAAACGCTCCGAAACACCGAGCAAACCTTCGCATCCCTCCGCAACCCTCCGCATCCCTCCGCAACCCTCCGAAACACCCCGCATCCCTACACATCCCTCCGCAACCCTCCGTATCCCTCCGCAACCCTCCGCATCCCTCCGCAACCCTCCGCATCCCTCCGCAACCCTCCGCAACCCCCCGCATCCCTCTGCATCCCTCCGCAACCCTCCGAAACCCTCCGCATCCCTCCGCAACCCTCCGCAACCCACCGCATCCCTCCGCAACCCACCGCATCCCTCCGAAACCCTCCGCAACCCTCCGCATCCCTCCGCAACCCCCCGCATCCCCCCGCATCCCCACGTATCCCTCTGCATCCCCCCGCAACCCTGCGCATCCCTCCGCATCCCTCCGCAACCCTCCGCAACCCTCCGCACCCCTCCGCATCCCTCCGCAACCCTCCGCATCCCTCCGCATCCCTCCGCAACCCCTCCGCATCCCTCCGCATCCCTCCGCAACCCTCCGCATCCCTCCGCATCCCTCCGCAACCCTCCGAAACCCTCCGCATCCCTCCGAAACCCTCCGCAACCCTTCGCATCCCTCCGCAACCCCCCGCAACCCCTCGCATCCCTCCGAAACACCCCGCAACCCTCCGCATCCCTCCTCAACCCTCCGCATCCCCCCGCATCCCTCCTCAACCCTCCGCATCCCCCTGCATCCCTACGTATCCCTCCGCAACCCTCCGCATCCCTCCGCAACCCTCCGCATCCCTCCGCAACCCTCCGCATCCCCCCGCATCCCTCCGCAACCCTCCGCATCCCTCCGCATCCCTCCGCAACCCTCCGCATCCCTCCGCAACCCTCCGCATCCCTCCGCAACCCTCCGCATCCCTCCGAAACCCTCCGCATCCCTCCGCAACCCTCCGAAACCCTCCGCATCCCTCCGCAACCCTCCGCAACCCTTCGCATCCCTCCGCAACCCTTCGCATCCCTCCGCAACCCCCCGCAACCCCCCGCATCCCCCCGCATCCCTCCGAAAACCTCCGCAACCCCCCGCATCCCTCCGAAAACCTCCGAAACACCCCGCAACCCTCCGCAAACCTCCGCAACCCTCTGCATCCCTCCGCATCCCTCCTCAACCCTCCGCACCCCCCGCATCCCTACGCATCCCTCCGCAACCCTCCGCATCCCCCCGCATCCCCCCGCATCCCTCCGCAACCTCCGCATCCCTCCGCAACCCTCCGCATCCCCCCGCATCCCCCCGCATCCCTCCGCAACCCTCCGAAACCCTCCGCATCCCTCCGCAACCCTCCGCAACCCTCCGCATCCCTCCGCAACCCTCCGCATCCCTCCGCAACCCCCCGCAACCCTCCGCAACCCTCCGCAACCCTCCACAACCCCCCGCATCCCTCCGAAACACCCCGCAACCCTCCGCATCCCTCCGCAACCCTCCGCATCCCTCCGCAACCCTCCGAAACCCTCCGCAACCCTCCGCATCCCTCCGCAACCCCACTGCATCCCTCCGCATCCCTCCGCAACCCTCCGCAACACTCCGCAACCCTCTGCATCCCTCCGAAACGCACTTCACATTCCAAGTGTTTTATTAAAAAATAAGGAGGACAATGAGTGCAAACATTTCATGTGAGGACCCTCATACCTCCCGATCCCTATTAGATGTAATGATCAGGACCCTCATACCTCCCGATCCCTATTAGATGTAATGATCAGGACCCTCATACCTCCCGATCCCTATTAGATGTAATGATCAGGACCCTCATACCTCCCGATCCCTATAGGATATAATGATCAGGACCCTCATACCTCCCGATCCCTATTAGATGTAATGATCAGGACCCTCATACCTCCTGATCCCTATTAGATGTAATGATCAGGACCCTTATACCTCCTGATCCCTATTAGATGTAATGATCAGGACCCTCATACCTCCCAATCCCTATAGGATATAATGATCAGGACCCTCATACCTCCCGATCCCTATTAGATGTAATGATCAGGACCCTCATACCTCCTGATCCCTATTAGATGTAATGATCAGGACCCTCATACCTCCTGATCCCTATAGGATGTAATGATCAGGACCCGCATACCTCCCGATCCCTATTAGATGTAATGATCAGGACCCTCATACCTCCTGATCCCTATTAGATGTAATGATCAGGACCCTCATACCTCCCGATCCCTATTAGATGTAATGATCAGGACCCTCATACCTCCTGATCCCTATTAGATGTAATGATCAGGACCCGCATACCTCCCAATCCCTATAGGATATAATGATCAGGACCCTCATACCTCCCGATCCCTATTAGATGTAATGATCAGGACCCTCATACCTCCTGATCCCTATTAGATGTAATGATCAGGACCCTCATACCTCCTGATCCCTATAGGATGTAATGATCAGGACCCTCATACCTCCCGATCCCTATAGGATGTAATGATCAGGACCCTCATACCTCCCGATCCCTATAGGATGTAATGATCAGGACCCTCATTCCTCCCGATCCCTATTAGATGTAATGATCAGGACCCTCATACCTCCTGATCCCTATAAGATGTAATGATCAGGACCCTCATACCTCCCGATCCCTATTAGATGTAATGATCAGGACCCTCATACCTCCTGATCCCTATTAGATGTAATGATCAGGACCCTCATACCTCCCGATCCCTATGAGATGTAATGATCAGGACCCTCATACCTCCCAATCCCTATTAGATGTAATGATCAGGACCCTCATACCTCCCGATCCCTATAGGATGTAATGATCAGGACCCTCATACCTCCCGATCCCTACTAGATATAATGATCAGGACCCTCATACCTCCCGATCCCTATTAGATGTAATGATCAGGACCCTCATACCTCCCGATCCCTATAGGATGTAATTATCAGGACCCCCATACCTCCCGATCCCTATTAGATGTAATGATCAGGACCCTCATACCTCCCGATCCCTATAGGATGTAATGATCAGGACCCCCATACCTCCCGATCCCTATTAGATGTAATGATCAGGACCCTCATACCTCCCGATCCCTATAGGATGTAATGATCAGGACCCTCATACCTCCCGATCCCTATGATGTAATGATCAGGACCCTCATACCTCCCGATCCCTATGATGTAATGATCAGGACCCTCATACCTCCCGATCCCTATTAGATGTAATGATCAGGAGCCTCATACCTCCCGATCCCTATTAGATGTAATGATCAGGACCCTCATACCTCCCGATCCCTATTAGATGTAATGATCAGGACCCTCATACCTTCCGATCCCTATGATGTAATGATCAGGACCCTCATACCTCCCGATCCCTATGATGTAATGATCAGGACCCTCATACCTCCCGATCCCTATAGGATGTAATGATCAGGACCCTCATACCTCCCGATCCCTATAGGATGTAATGATCAGGACCCTCATACCTCCCGATCCCTATAGGATGTAATGATCAGGACCCTCATACCTCCCGATCCCTATAGGATGTAATGATCAGGACCCTCATACCTCCCGATCCCTATAGGATGTAATGATCAGGACCCTCATACCTTCCGATCCCTATGATGTAATGATCAGGACCCTCATACCTCCCAATCCCTATGATGTAAATGAAGTACGTTGCCTTGCTCAGGCACTGTAATAAAGGTTCCCATGCCATTTTTTGCCATGTGGGTCATTCTTGGCCACCATTGTCCTGGCTCAGCTCCCAGTTATTATCTTTTGTGCTGGAATCTCATATTACGGACTCTGCAGGTCCCGCGCTCTGTTCAGATCCGCACTGCGCACACGATATCATTCCACCACAAGCTGGCCGGGGCCAGGCGCATAATGGGCCGCGTTTCCTGTTATTTAATCAGACGCTTTCAGAGAACAGTTCATCTCTCACATAAAGAGGACAAACGGTCCTAAGAAGAGCCCCGGAGGGTCCGCAGGACATTCCCCCCGAGCCTTTGAAGAGCAGAAGGATCAGAGAGTCCTGGAATAATGGGGACGATTCTATAGATCCTCATCGCCGTCCGCACACCGCACGCCATCCGTCATAAAACATCACAGAGTCCCGGAATAATGGGGATGACTCTGAGAACCATCATCGCCATCTGCGCACCGTGTTCCCTCCAATGTCCGATCATAAAACATCACAGAGTCCCGGAATAAAAGGGACAGTTCTATGGATCAATTATTGCCATCCGCACAACGCACACCATCCAATGTCTCGTCATAAAATATCACAGAGTCCCGGAATAAAAGGGACGGTTCCATGGATCATCATCGCCATCCACACAACGAGAGAAAAAGAGTTACCGCTCCGATGTGACTGTTGACACTCTCACTGGATTCAAAGCCGAGAGTGCAGGCAATGCATATAAAGATGCGGAAATTGAAGAAAGTCTGGACAGCCGCACTTCAAAAATAGTTCCAAAATACATGCCACAGCAAAAAAAAAAACAGATGCAAACTGACGCGTTTCACACTGTAGTTCAGTGCTTATTCATAGCTATGAATAAGCACTGAACTGTACAGTGTGAAACGTGTCAGTTGCCTCTGTTTTTTTTGCTGTGGCATTGTATTTTGGTGATTTGATTTTACAATAAAAGGAACTATTTTTGAAGTGCGGCTGTCCAGACTTTCTTCAATTATCGCCATCCGCACAACGCGCACCATCCAATGTCCCGTCATAAAACATCACAGAGTCCCGGAATAATGGGGACGGTTCTATGGGCCATATACTGTACCAATTATCAATCAGAGAAGCAGCACAAAGATCAGTGATGACACGTGACGCTCTGAGCCGTACAATCAGAATCCAGAACTCCCTGACCTAACTAGTGTAACCTAAAATCTGATTGGTTACCACAGTCTGCGCAGCCTAAGCTGGTCATGCACTATACAATCTGATCAGGGCCGCCATCAGGAATTTTGGGGTTCCTTACACAGCTTCAGGCATGGGCCCCCCTGGAGCCGAGGAGAACCGGGGGGGTTAAAAATAATTAATAAAAAAATGGGGGTTGTTATCCGGGGCCCTGGGGACCTCCGGGCCCCTTACAAAAAAAAGAAAAAAAAGGAGGGGGTTGCCATCCGGGCCCCTTACAGGTGTACTGCCCGTACCCCCCTGATGGCGGCCCTGAATCTGATTGTACAATCTCCTTTAGCTTTACGGCAACTATCAATCAATTCAATTACTATCAAACTGGGCAGATCCTTTCTCTACATACTGTAGATCTGAAGGGTGGGGGCAGGGGGGGTGTACTGGGAGGGAGGCATACTGGTGGGGGAGGTCTGCACTAGTGGGGATCTGTACTAGTGGGGAGCTGTACTGGTGGGGGGGGGGGGGTGTCACATGATACAGTTAAAGAAGGACTTCCCCTCATACTAAAATACCTGATCTGGTAAGTGGATTTATTGAAAGGGGAGAGCTGAACTGGAGGAAAGAAGATCTGTACCGGGGGGGGGAACCGTACTGGTGGGGGGAGGTCTGCGCTGGAGGGGATCTGTATTGGTGGGGGGGGTCTATACTGGAGGGGATCTGTACTGGGGGGGGGTCTATACTGGAGGGGATCTGTACTGGGGGGGTCTATACTGGAGGGGATCTGTACTGGGGGGTCTATACTGGAGGGGATCTGTACTGGGGGGTCTACACTGGAGGGGATCTGTACTGGTAGGGGGGTCTATACTGGAGGGGGTCTATACTGGAGGGGATCCGTACTGGTGGGGGGGTCTATACTGGAGGGGATCCATACTGGTGGGGGGGTCTATACTGGAGGGGATCCGTACTGGTGGGGGGGTCTATACTGGAGGGGGTCTATACTGGAGGGGATCCGTACTGGTGGGGGGGTCCATACTGGAGGGGATCCGTACTGGTGAAGAGAGATCTGTACTGGTGGAGAGAGATCTGTACTGGGGGAAATCTGTACTGGGTTGTAGATCAGTACTGGGGGAGGGGTAACTGTAATAATTATTTTCCTTTAGGTGCCCTAAGCTGACCCCATCCCCCCCGCCCTTAACCCCAGGAGACATAGTTGATGGTAGATCTAAAGGAGATTGTACGATCAGATTGTACAGTGTGTGGTCTCCTTACGTGTGTCGCCAACATCTACCGGTCTCTGTGATTAATTAAAACCTGAAGTCGTAATAAAAGGTCTCAGTCACATATTGCTACAAACAAACATAGAGGATTTTTTTTAGCATGAAAATTGCTGCCGTCACCATCTGTGGGCGGAGAATAATAACGGAATTTCCATAATAGGACCGGTCACATGATAGACAGGCTCTGCCTATTTCTGCCTCTATATTACACAGAAGATATCTGGGACCTCCCCCTGTGATGGTTTTCATCCAAGTGGACTCTTGAAACAGATGATGGTGGATGACTTGCAGGACACAGACTGACACACGCGGGGATGATTTTGGCACAGCCAATGAAATCACATGATGGAGGTAACAAGGAGGAGCCAGAAGGACAGAGCAGAGAGCAGAGAGCTGACAGAGCGATCAGCAGACAATCTAGGAGGCTGTCACTGCGGAAGGTGGGTTCAGAGTGCCGGAAATAATACTGCCTGACCTACAGGGGGCAGAGTGCAGAATATCCACACATGTCCATTGTACTATTAGTGCCACACAAAGCATGACTGCTCAGTAATAGTAGTATTGTTACCCTACAACAATGGTAAAGTGAGAGGACATTAGAGTGTAAGCTCCTCTGTACAGAGACTGATGTGATGTGAGGGGGAGGGGATATTAGAGTGTAAGCTCCTCTGTACAGAGACTGATGTGATGTGGGGGGGAGGGGACATTAGAGTGTAAGCTCCTCTGGTACAGAGACTGATGTGATTGGCTCAGTGTTCTCTGTACAGCACTGCGGTATATGTCAGAGCTATAGAAATGTATAATACTTATATTAGCAGCAGGAAGCCAGTCTGGGGGGGTGACTGTTTGGTGTAGTCCCCCCCCCCCCCCCCCCCGTGGGCCTGCAGTGGAATGACACGGGAGGCAGCCCAGTATATAAACATCTATCATGTGATCTGCTCAGAGGTGGATTCTAGGGGGCGGGTCACACTGGTCTGACGCGCTCCGACTTTGACAGCACAAATCGCATGACATGTCAAAATAAATGGTTCCCTATGAGAGCCGCCTTACCTGGAGCGACTTGTGTCGGTCCGACTTTGAATAAAGCCTCCTACACTACTTTGGTCCGACTTTGGCACGATTTCAGCCCATTGATTTGAATGGAAGTCGGGATCATCATCTTAACTGATCAGACTCGTGGCATACGACTTGCGCTCTGGGGATTTTGAAGGGGAACCCCACGCCAAAATTTAAAAAAAAAAACGGCTTGGGGTCCCCCCAAGACCATACCAGACCCTTCAGTCTGGCTCTGCGCCCCCCACCCCAAAGCACCTTGATGGGGACAAGGGCCTCTTCCCGACAACCTTGGGCGTTGGTTGTGGGGGTCTGCGGACGGGGGGCTCATTTGAATCTGGATGCCCTCCTTTAACAAGATCCCGCCTCTAGATCCCGCACCCCCCCATGTGAATGAGTATGGGGTACATTATACCCCTACCTATTCACCCCAAAAAAGCAGTGTAGTGTAAATAAAAACAAGAGATGGTTTTTGACAAGTCCTTAATGAAGAATGTCCCCCGCCGTAGCTCCGTGTCTTCTTTCTCCGGTTCCGCCACCGATGTGTTCTTCCTCCAGGCTTCTCCCTCCGGTGATGTGTTCTTCCTCCGGTCTTCTTCCTCCACTGCTGTCTTCTCTGCCACCGACCCGGTCCTCCTCAGGCGCTGGCTCCCGTCGTTGTGTCTTCTCCAATGTCTGCCAGTTCTTAAATTTGCCATGAGGTGTGGCCATCAGGTGACTTCAACATGAGACTCTGCCCCTTGTGATGGCACGTGATGTCACAAGGGGCAGAGTCTCATGTTGACATCACCAAATGACCACGCCCCATGGCTATATAAGAACTGGCAGACATCAGGGATGAGACCACAACGGGAGCCAATGTCGGAGGAGGACCGGGTCGGCAGCAGAGAAGACAGCGCTGGAGGGAGAAGACCAGAGAAAGAACATATCACCGGAGGGAGAAGACCGGAGGAAGGACACATCACCGGAGGGAGAAGACCGGAGGAAGGACACATCACCGGAGGGAGAAGACCAGAGAAAGAGCATATCACCGGAGGGAGAAGACCGGAGGAAGGACACATCACCGGAGGGAGAAGACTGGAGAAGAAACACATCACCGGAGGGAGAAGACTGGAGGAAGGACACATCACCGGAGGGAGAAGACTGGAGGAAGGACACATCACCGGAGGGAGAAGACTGGAGGAAGCACGCATCACCGGAGGGAGAAGACTGGAGGAAGCACACATCACCGGAGGGAGAAGACCGGAGGAAGGACACATCACCGGAGGGAGAAGACCGGAGGAAGGACACATCACCGGAGGGAGAAGACCGGAGGAAGGACACATCACCGGAGGGAGAAGACCGGAGGAAGGACACATCACCGGAGGGAGAAGACCGGAGAAAGGACACATCACCGGAGGGAGAAGACTGGAGAAGAAACACATCACCGGAGGGAGAAGACTGGAGGAAGGACACATCACCGGAGGGAGAAGACTGGAGGAAGGACACATCACCGGAGGGAGAAGACCGGAGGAAGAACACATCACCGGAGGAAGAAGACCGGAAGAAGAACACATCACCGTAGGGAGAAGACCGGAGGAAGAAGACCGGAAGAAGAACACATCACCGTAGGGAGAAGACTGGAGAAGGAGCACATCACCGGAGGGAGAAGACCGGAAGAAGAACACATCACCGTAGGGAGAAGACTGGAGAAGGAACACATCACCGGAGGGAGAAGACCGGAGGAAGGACACATCACCGGAGGGAGAAGACCGGAGGAAGGACACATCACCGGAGGGAGAAGACCGGAGGAAGGACACATCACCGGAGGGAGAAGACCGGAGGAAGGACACATCACCGGAGGGAGAAGACCGGAGGAAGGACACATCACCGGAGGGAGAAGACTGGAGAAGGACACATCACCGGAGGGAGAAGACCGGAGGAAGGACACATCACCGGAGGGAGAAGACTGGAGAAGGAACACATCACCGGAGGGAGAAGACTGGAGAAGGACACATCACCGGAGGGAGAAGACCGGAGGAAGGACACATCACCGGAGGGAGAAGACCGGAGGAAGGACACATCACCGGAGGGAGAAGACCAGAGGAAGGACACATCACCTGAGGGAGAAGACTGGAGAAGGAGCACATCACCGGAGGGAGAAGACCGGAGGAAGGACACATCACCGGAGGGAGAAGACTGGAGAAGGAGCACATCACCGGAGGGAGAAGACTGGAGGAAGGACACATCACCGGAGGGAGAAGACCGGAGGAAGGACACATCACCGGAGGGAGAAGACTGGAGAATGAACACATCACCGGAGGGAGAAGACTGGAGAAGAAACACATCACCGGAGGGAGAAGACCGGAGAAGGAACACATCACCGGAGGGAGAAGACCGGAGGAAGGACACATCACCGGAGGGAGAAGACCGGAGAAGGACACATCACTGGAGGGAGAAGACTGGAGAAGAAACACATCACCGGAGGGAGAAGACTGGAGAAGGAGCACATCACCGGAGGGAGAAGACTGGAGAAGGAACACATCACCGGAGGGAGAAGACTGGAGAAGGAGCACATCACCGGAGGGAGAAGACTGGAGAAGAAACACATCCCTGCAGGGAGAAGACCGGAGAAAGGACACATCACCGGAGGGAGAAGACTGGAGAAGAAACACATCACCGGAGGGAGAAGACCGGAGAAGGAACACATCACCGGAGGGAGAAGACCGGAGGAAGGACACATCACCGGAGGGAGAAGACCGGAGAAGGAACACATCACCGGAGGGAGAAGACCGGAGAAGGGACACATCACCGGAGGGAGAAGACCGGAGAAGGACACATCACCGGAGGGAGAAGACTGGAGAAGAAACACATCACCGGAGGGAGAAGACCGGAGAAAGGACACATCACCGGAGGTAGAAGACTGGAGAAGGAACACATCACCGGAGGGAGAAGACCGGAGGAAGGACACATCACCGGAGGGAGAAGACTGGAGAAGGAACACATCACCGGAGGGAGAAGACTGGAGAAGGAGCACATCACCGGAGGGAGAAGACCGGAGGAAGGACACATCACCGGAGGGAGAAGACCGGAGGAAGAACACATCACCGGAGGGAGAAGACTGGAGAAGGACACATCACCGGAGGGAGAAGACCGGAGGAAGGACACATCACCGGAGGGAGAAGACTGGAGAAGGAGCACATCACCGGAGGGAGAAGACTGGAGAAGGAGCACATCACCGGAGGGAGAAGACTGGAGAAGGAGCACATCACCGGAGGGAGAAGACTGGAGAAGGAGCACATCACCGGAGGGAGAAGACTGGAGAAGGAGCACATCACCGGAGAAGAAACACATCACCGGAGGGAAAAGACTGGTGGAAGAACACCTCACCGGAGGAAGAAGACCAGAAGAAGAACACATCACCGGCGGGAGAAAACTGGAGGAAGGACACATCACCGGAGGGAGAAGACTGGAGGAATGACACATCACCGGAGGGAGAAGACTGGAGGAAGAACACATCACCGGAGGAAGAAGACCGGAAGAAGAACACATCACCGGAGGGAGAAGACTGGAGGAATGACACATCACCGGAGGGAGAAGACTGGAGGAATGACACATCACCGGAGGGAGAAGACTGGAGTAGAACACATCACCGGAGGGAGAAGACCGGAGGAAGAACACATCACCGGAGGGAGAAGACTGGAGGAAGAACACACCGGTGGCGGAACCGAGGAAAGAAAACACGTTGGAGCTACTGTGAGGGACATTCTTCATTTTTATTAAAGGACTTGTCAAAAACCGTCTTGTTTTTATTTGCACTACACTGCTTTTTTTTGGGGGGTGAATAGGTAGGGGTTCCCAATGTACCCCATACTCATTCACATAGGGGAGGGGGGCTTCCAGGATTCTGATAAGCCCCCTGCCCACAGATCCCCACAACCACTTCCCACAGTTGTCAGGAAGAGGCCTTTGTCCCCATCAACAAGGTTCTCATGTTGAGCCCCCGCCTCAAAGCACCCACTCCCCCCATGTTGAGGGCATGTGGCCTGGTATGGTCCGGGGGGGGGGGGCACCTGCTCGTCCCCCCTCTTTTTTGACCTGCCAGGCTGTATGCTCAGATAAGGGTTTTGGTACGGATTCTGGGGGGGGGGGGGGCGCACACAGTTGTTTTTTTATGGGGTTCCCCCTAAAAATCCATAGTCTTGGTGGGGAACCCCACGCCGTTTTTCTTTATTTTCATTTGGCGTGGGGTTCCCCCTTGAGATTCAAGCCGGACTCCAAGGGCCTGGTATGGTCGGATCCATTGAAGTCGCATGGAAGTCGGATATGAAGTCATACGACTTTCGTGTCGGATGAGTGGGAAAAAGCCTTACTCTGCGTTTTATTGATAAGGCCGCCGCCCTTTTTTTGGGGGCGGGGGGATCCAGGAAGAGAATTTGGAGAAATTAGAAGACGAAGCAGCAAAGTCTCAGTAATAAGAGAAGCAGAAAACTTCCAGGTTAGTGAGAGTTACAGTGCAGATTGGGAAAGTGCAATCACAAGAACACAGGAGATGAGACCACAGTGCACAGGATTGGATGAAATAACTGGAGGGGAGGAGCTACAGGAAGGTGTATGAGAACAACTGGAAAGGAGGAGTTAGATGAATGAGAACAGCTGGAGGGGAGGGGCTAAGTGTATGAGAACAGCTGGAGGGGAGGAGTTATATGTACCAGAACAGCTGGAGGGGAGGAGTTAGGTGTATGAAAACAGCTAGAGGGGAGGAGATAAGTGTATAAAAACAGCTGGAGGGGAGGAGTTAGATGTATGAGAATAGCTGGTGGGGAGGAGTTAGTTGTATGAGAACAACTGGAGGGGAGGAGTTATACGTACCTGAACAGCTGGAGGGGAGGAGTTAGGTGTATGACAGCAGCTGAAGGGGAGGAGTTAGGTGTATGACAGCAGCTGGAGGGGAGGAGTTAGGTGTATGACAGCAGCTGAAGGGGAGGAGTTAGGTGTATGACAGCAGCTGGAGGGGAGGAGTTAGGTTATGAAAAAATCTGGAGGGGAGGAGTTAGAAAGACTGGTGTATGAGAAAAGTTGGAGGGGAGGAGTTAGGTGAATGAAAACAGCTGAAGGGGAGGAGTTAGGTGTATGAGAACAGCTGAAGGGGAGGGGTTAGAAGGAGGTGTATGAGAACAGCTGGAGGGGAGGAGTTTGTAAATGAGAACAGCTGGAGGGGAGGAGTTAGGTGAATGAGAACAGCTGGAGGGGAGGAGTTAGGCATACGAGAACAGCTGAAGGGGAGGGGTTAGAAGGAGGTGTATGAGAACAGCTGGAGGGGAGGAGTTTGTAAATGAGAACAGCTGGAGGGGAGGAGTTAGGTGAATGAGAACAGCTTGAGGGGAGGAGTTAGGCATATGGGAACTGCTGGAGGGGAGGGGTTAGAAGGTGGTGTATGAAAACAGCTGGAGGGGAGGAGTTAGGTGAATAAGAACAGCTGGAGGGGAGGAGTTAGGCTATGAGAACAGATGAAGGGGAGGGGTTAGGCATTTGAGAACAGCTGAAGGGGAGGGGTTAGAAGGAGATGTATGAGAACAGCTGGAGGGGAGGAGTTTGTAAATGAGAACAGCTGGAGGGGAGGAGTTAGGTGTATGAGAACAGCTAGAGGGGAGGAGTTAGGCGTATGAGAACAGATGAAGGGGAGGGGTTAGGCATATGGGAACTGCTGGAGGGGAGGAGTTAGGTGTATGAGAACAGCTGAAGGGGAGGAGTTAGGCGTATGAGAACAGATGAAGGGGAGGGGTTAGGCATATGGGAACTGCTGGAGGGGAGGAGTTAGGTGTATGAGAACAGCTGAAGGGGAGGGGTTAGAAGGAGGTGTATGAGAACACTTGGAGGGGAGGAGTTAGGTGAATGAGAACAGCTCAGAGGGGAGGAGTTAGGTGTATGAGAACAGCTCGGAGGGGAGGAGTTAGGCTATGAGAACAGCTGAAGGGGAGGGGTTAGAAGGAGGTGTATGAGAACACTTGGAGGGGAGGAGTTAGAAGGAGGTGAATGAGAAACAGTTGGAGGGGAGGAGTTAGGTGAATAAGAACAGCTGGAGGGGAGGAGTTAGGCTATGAGAACAGATGAAGGGGAGGGGTTAGGCATTTGAGAACAGCTGAAGGGGAGGGGTTAGAAGGAGATGTATGAGAACAGCTGGAGGGGAGGAGTTTGTAAATGAGAACAGCTGGAGGGGAGGAGTTAGGTGTATGAGAACAGCTAGAGGGGAGGAGTTAGGCGTATGAGAACAGATGAAGGGGAGGGGTTAGGCATATGGGAACTGCTGGAGGGGAGGAGTTAGGTGTATGAGAACAGCTGAAGGGGAGGAGTTAGGCGTATGAGAACAGATGAAGGGGAGGGGTTAGGCATATGGGAACTGCTGGAGGGGAGGAGTTAGGTGTATGAGAACAGCTGAAGGGGAGGGGTTAGAAGGAGGTGTATGAGAACACTTGGAGGGGAGGAGTTAGGTGAATGAGAACAGCTCAGAGGGGAGGAGTTAGGTGTATGAGAACAGCTCGGAGGGGAGGAGTTAGGCTATGAGAACAGCTGAAGGGGAGGGGTTAGAAGGAGGTGTATGAGAACACTTGGAGGGGAGGAGTTAGAAGGAGGTGAATGAGAAACAGTTGGAGGGGAGGAGTTAGGTGAATAAGAACAGCTGGAGGGGAGGAGTTAGGCTATGAGAACAGATGAAGGGGAGGGGTTAGGCATTTGAGAACAGCTGAAGGGGAGGGGTTAGAAGGAGATGTATGAGAACAGCTGGAGGGGAGGAGTTTGTAAATGAGAACAGCTGGAGGGGAGGAGTTAGGTGTATGAGAACAGCTAGAGGGGAGGAGTTAGGCGTATGAGAACAGATGAAGGGGAGGGGTTAGGCATATGGGAACTGCTGGAGGGGAGGAGTTAGGTGTATGAGAACAGCTGAAGGGGAGGAGTTAGGCGTATGAGAACAGATGAAGGGGAGGGGTTAGGCATATGGGAACTGCTGGAGGGGAGGAGTTAGGTGTATGAGAACAGCTGAAGGGGAGGGGTTAGAAGGAGGTGTATGAGAACACTTGGAGGGGAGGAGTTAGGTGAATGAGAACAGCTCAGAGGGGAGGAGTTAGGTGTATGAGAACAGCTCGGAGGGGAGGAGTTAGGCTATGAGAACAGCTGAAGGGGAGGGGTTAGAAGGAGGTGTATGAGAACACTTGGAGGGGAGGAGTTAGAAGGAGGTGAATGAGAAACAGTTGGAGGGGAGGAGTTAAGGTAAAGGAACATGTATGAGAACATCTATAAGGGAGGAGTTACATAGAGGGGAGGAGTTATAAATGGTGTGAGAACTTGTGATTACACCATTGGATTGGATCTCATGCAGTATAGGGGGGGGGGGGGGTCACTCACAGGCAGATCATTATTTGCTGTATTAGTCATTCTAGTCGTCTATAAAGGGGCCCTCCACTCTCATCCAATGAGTGGACATCCCCTTTAAGTCTCATGCAGAGGGAGGATCTTTGTAGGCAGTGGCGTGCAGATAGCGCTCTGGAGCCGCCCCCGCGCAGTGGGGGGGAGGGGGATCGGGGGGAGGGGGAGGGGCATGCAGAAGGGAAGACATAAACATACCAGTTACCTGACAGATAACGTTATCATAGTAAGCCAATGCACGGGCATGGGGGGAGAGGTTAGATGGAGTGTCGCAAAGTTTCCTTACATTTGGGTGGGAACCTTCCGCAATGGTGGACAGAGAGAAATTATCATTGTGAAGCTCCGACGGAGTCCGGTACCTGCTGAGAGAGAGAGAAGGACGGCCATGACTGCTCCGCCATACTTCCTGTTCATTCTGATATCACAATTATTACCAGGAACCACCCCCAATAAATACCAGGGTGGGGCCCCATCCATAGGCCCCACCCACACACACTGTCCATCCAGTCCTCAGATTTACACAGAGAGCTCAGCCGGTTTGGTGACCTGACTTTTTTTTCCTACTGCAGTTAAGCAGCACAGCCTAGTCCCAGCCCCGCCCCCAGCCTGAGAATGGCCACACCTCCTGTCTTCTTTTGTCATCAGATCTGATTGGCCCCTGTTTCAGCCCCTCCCTCTCCCAGATTGTCGCTATACGGAGCGTTTAACCTGCTTATAAATCTGACCTCCGGCCTTCCCAGGTGTACCGGCCCCTCCCCCCCCGAAAATGACTTCCTCTGATTTCACTGCACACTCTGAGCTTCCTCACAATGTGCATTAGAAGCTGCAGCAAGTCAGACAGAGCCCCGCCTCCACACATAGAGTCCCGCCTCCACACAGAGTCCCGCCTCCACACATAGAGCCCCGCCCCCATTTCCTGGCTGGGGGACGTCCAGCATCATCTAGCTCTTTCCTCCCCCAGCCTGGCTGTCCCTGTCCCCGCCCCTTTTATTCACTGGATTTCAGTTCTTACAATCATGGAGGCTCAGTATCACATGTGGGCGTTGCCTATGTAAATACAGCCTGCTTAGAAACGCCCACTCCTCCATCCAGCGACACATAACTCCTCCCACTGCTTGCATCATGGATGGCTCAGGGCTTTGGAGAGGAGTACTGAGGTGAGGGGGAGGGGGGGTGACGATGTCGGGAATCTATGTACAGCCCCCTGCCGTCCCCTCCCACCAGCCACAATCTGCCTGCATTGCATAGAGAAGCACAGATACCCAGTGATGCTGTCAATAGGACTAAAAAAGGATAAAGAGTGAGAATGGAAAAGTTTGAATAAAACATATAAATAAGGGGGGAGGGGGAGGAAGGCAAAATATAAGCATGAAAAACTTTACCTTTAAATGGTGTCTAAGATCAAAACTTTTTTTTTCTCTTTGATTTGAAAGCAGTAGGGAAGCAATAAAAGCCCACTGGGGACATTTTCCTTCACTTCCTGTCCCGCTGACACAACAGGAAGCGGGACGAAATCCCTTCTTAGGTGTCCCCATTGGATGGTTTCCCTTCTGTTCCTGTATCGGTCACAACCGTAATATCACAGATTCTCCCATCACTTTGTGTTCAGGAGACACCGAGAGTGAAAAGAGGGGAATCTTCCCACTGGGGACACCCTTCCCTACCCCATCCAAACTGGAAGGAAGTATTCTTTATTTATTATACTAATTGTTACTTTCATGTTATTTTTTTATCATGTTGTTACTTTTGTATCATCGGCCGGGATTTTGGGGATTTCCTGTGTTTCTGGTCCTGTGATGGGGGGGGGGGGGGGGGGGGACTTCTCCTGAAATCTCATTCCCCTTCAGATTTCAGAACCCGCCGGGGCCCCATGTACATGATCAAGTGGGCCCCTTCCCCTAATCAGTGGTTGGCAGGGCCACCATCAGGGGGGTACAGGTAGTACACCTGTAAGGGGCCCAGGGGTCCCCAGGGGACCGGATTGCAAACCCCCTTTTTTTATATAATTTTTTTTGTAGGGGCCCAGAGGTCCCCAAAAGGCCCCGGATGGCAACACCCATTTTTTTTAATACATTTTTTTATAATTTTTTTACTTTTTATTTTTTGTAAGGGGCCCAGCGGTCCCCAGGGCCCCGGAGGGCAACCCCCTTTTTTCTTTTTTTCGTCCATCAGCACCCAAAGCCCCCCCGACCTCAACAATTCGCAGCGGCATGCGCCGCCCCCCCCCAACCCCGCTTCCCAATTCGCTGGCAGCAGAACCCCCCCCCCCCCGGTTCTCCTCTGCTCCAGGGGGCCCATGCCTGAAGCTTTTGTAACGGGCCCCAAAATTTCTGATGGCGGCCCTGGTGGTCGGTGAAGCCCCCAGGTCATGTGAGGTCTATAAGCAGCTGCCTCATCTTTTGGGCGGCTGACCCCCCCCCCAATATTAGGCACGTCCCGCAGGCAGAGATCCCTGCATGCATTGCAGCACTTGTGTATAGAAATGCTAACCCCCCCCCCCCAACAGCACAATACATACCTCCATCCACAATAGAACCCCCCTCCCCCCCCCCCACACACTCCCCGTCCTTTCAGATCTCATTATGGAGCAGCTGCTGCACAGTAGGGGGGGGCTCTCCGGACTAAATCCTGGGGGCTGACAGATGGACCTTTGTCTCTTCCCGCCAGGAGGGGGGCGCTTTATATCAGTGAAGTAGAAAAAGATAACAAAAAACTTTCCTCCCTCTTCTGCCTCCGAGCCGAGAGGATCCATCGCCCCCCAGGATCCATCGCCCCCCCCGAGATCCATCGCCCCCCCCCCCCGAGATCCATCGCCCCCCCGAGATCCATCACCCCCCCCGAGATCCATCGCCCCCCCAAGATCCATCGCCCCCCGAGATCCATCACCCCCCCGAGATCCATCGCCCCCCCGAGATCCATCGCCCCCCCCGAGATCCATCGTCCCCCCGAGATCCATCGCCCCCCGAGATCCATCGTCCCCCGAGATCCATCGCCCCCCCGAGATCCATCGTCCCCCGAGATCCATCGCCCCCCCCGAGATCCATCGCCCCCCCCAAAATCCATGGCCCCCCGAGAACCATCGTCCCCCGAGATCCATAGCCCCTCCGAGATCCATCGTCCCCCGAGATCCATCGTCCCCCCGAGATCCATCGTCCCCCGAGATTCATCGCCCCCCCGAGATCCATCGCCCCCCCCAAAATCCATGGCCCCCCGAGAACCATCGTCCCCCGAGATCCATAGCCCCTCCGAGATCCATCGTCCCCCCGAGATCCATCGTCCCCCGAGATCCATCGCCCCCCCGAGATCCATCACCCCCCCGAGATCCATCGCCCCCCAGGATCCATCGCCCCCCCGAGATCCATCGCCCCCCGAGATCCATCGCCCCCCCCGAGATCCATCGCCCCCCCCGAGATCCATCGTCCCCCGAGATCCATAGCCCCCCCGAGATCCATCGCCCCCCGAGATCCATCGTCCCCCGAGATCCATCACCCCCCGAGATCCATCGCCCCCGAGATCCATCGTCCCCCCCCGAGATCCATCGCCCCCCGAGATCCATCGTCCCCCGAGATCCATCGCCCCCACCGAGATCCATCGCCCCCCGAGATCCATCGCCCCCGAGATCCATCGTCCCCCGAGATCCATCGCCCCCCCCGAGAATCCATCGCCCCCACGAGATCCATCGCCCCCCGAGATCCATCGTCCCCCGAGATCCATCGCCCCCCGAGATCCATCGCCCCCCGAGATCCATCGTCCCCCCGAGATCCATCGCCTCCCCGAGATCATCGCCCCCCCCGAGATCCATCGTCCCCCCCCCCGAGATCCATCGTCCCCCCGACTATTACCACTGGAGGGATGGGGCGAAATGGCTCCCCATGTGGGTGGAACCAATGAGGGGGCGCCATGGGCGGATTTTATTACCAACAAAAATATCCAAGAAAATATACAATGCCTTGAAAAAGTATTCATACCCCTTGAAATTTCCCACATTTTGTTACAACCAAAAACGTAAAAGTATTTTATTGGGATTTTATGTGATAGAACAACACAAAGTGTCACATAATTGTGAAGTGGAAGGAAAATGATAAATGATACAAATAAATGTGTGAAAAGTGTGTGTGTGTAGGGGGGGGGGGGGGGGGGGGGGAGGGGCATTTGTATTCAGCCCCCTTTACTCTGATAACTAAAATCTAGAGGAACCAATTGCCTTCAGAAGTCATCTAATTAGTAAATAGAGTCCACCTGTGTGTAATGTCATCTCAGTATAAATACAGCTGTTCTGTGAAGCCCTCAGAGGTTTGTTAGAGAACCTTAGTGAACAAACAGCAACAAATAATATGTGAAAAGTGTGGGGGGGGGGGCATTTGTATGGCACCCCCCGGAGTCAATACTTTGTAGAACCCCCTTTCTCTGCAAGTCTTTTTGGGGGTGTCTCTACCAGCTTTGCACATCTAGAGAGGGACATTTCTGCCCATTCTTCTTTGTAAAATATCTCAAGTTCTGTCAGATTGGATGGAGAGCGTCTGTGATCAGCAATTTTTCAAGTCTTGCCACAGATTCTCAATGGGATTTAGGTCTGGACTGTGACTGGGCCATTCTAACACATGAATATGCTTTGATCTAAACCATTCCATTGTAGCTCTGGCTGTACTTTAGGGTCGTTGTCCTGCTGGAAGGTGAACCTCCGCCCCAGTCTCAAGTCTTTTGCAGACTCTAACAGGTTTTCTTCTAAGATTGTCCTGTATTTGTCTCCATCCATCTTCCCCATCAACTCTGACCAGCTTCCCTGTCCCTGCTGAGGAAAATAATCCCCACCACATGATGCCGGCCCACCATGTTTCACGGTGGGGATGGTGTGTTTCTGGGTGATGTGCAGTGTTAGTTTTCCCCACACCATAGCGTTTTGCTTTTAGTCCCAAGAAGTTGAATTTTGGTGTCATGTGACCAGAGCACCTTCTTCCACATGTTTGCTGTGTCCCCCACATGTTTGCTGTGTCCCCCACATGTTTGCTGTGTCCCCCACATGTTTGCTGTGTTCCCCACATGTTGTCTGTGTCCCCCACATGTGTCTGCGTCCCCCACATGTTTGCCGTGTCCCCCACATGTTTGCTGTGTCCCCCACATGTTTGCTGTGTCCCCCACATGTTGTCTGTGTCCCCCACATGTTTGCTGTGTCCCCCACATGTTGTCTGTGTCCCCCACATGTTGTCTGTGTCCCCCACATGTTTGCTGTGTCCCCCACATGTTTGCCGTGTCCCCCACCATGTTTGCCGTGTCCCCCACATGTTGTCTGTGTCCCCCACATGTTTGCCGTGTCCCCCACATGTTTGCTGTGTCCCCCACATGTTTGCTGTGTCCCCCACATGTTTGCTGTGTCCCCCCACATGTTGTCTGTGTCCCCCACATGATTGCTGTGTCCCCCACATGTTGTCGTGTCCCCCACATGTTGTCGTGTCCCCCACAAGTTGTCGTGTCCCCACATGTTGTCTATGTCCCCCACATGTTGTCTGTGTCCCCCACATGTTTACTGTGTCCCCCACATGTTTGCTGTGTCCCCCACATGTTTGCCGTCCCCCACATGTTGTCTGTGTCCCCCACATGTTTGCTGTGTCCCCCACATGTTTGCTGTGTCCCCCACATGTTTGCCGTGTCCCCCACATGTTTGCCGTGTCCCCCACATGTTGTCTGTGTCCCCCACATGTTTGCTGTGTCCCCACATGTTTGCTGTGTCCCCCTCATGTTGTCTGTGTCCCCCACATGTTGTCTGTGTCCCCCACATGCTTGCTGTGTCCCCCACATGTTTGCTGTGTCCCCACATGATTGCTGTGTCCCCCACATGATTACTGTGTCCCCCACATGTTTGCTGTGTCCCCCACATGATTACTGTGTCCCCCACATGTTTGCTGTGTCCCCCACATGATTACTGTGTCCCCCACATGTTGCTGTGTCCCTCACATGTTTGCTGTGTCCCCCACATGTTTGCTGTGTCCCCCACATGTTTGCTGTGTCCCCCACATGATTGCTGTGTCCCCCACATGTTTGCTGTGTCCCCCACATGATTGCTGTGTCCCCCACATGATTGCTGTGTCCCTACATGTTTGCTGTGTCCCCCACATGTTGGCTGTGTCCCCCACATGATTGCTGTGTCCCTCACATGTTTGCTGTGTCCCCCACATGGCTTCTCACAAACTACAAACAGGACTTCTTATGACTTTCTTTCACCAATGTCTTTCTTCTTGTCACTCTTCCATAAAGGGCAGATTTGTGGAGAAGCACGACTAATAGTTGTCCTGAGGACAGATTCTCCCCCCTGAGCTGTGGATCTCTGCAGCTCCTCTAGAGTTACCATGGGCCTCTTGGCTGCTTCTCTGATGAATGCTCTCCTTGCCCGGCCCGGTCAGTTTAGGTGGACGGCCATGTCTTGGTAGGTTTGCAGTTGTGCCATACTCTTTCCATTTTCCGATGATGGATTGAACAGAGCTCCGTGAGATGGTCAAAGATTGGGAGATTTTTTTATAACCTAACCCTGCTTTATACTTCTCCACACTTTATCCTGACCTGTCTGGTGTGTTCCTTGGCCTTCATGATGCCGTTTGTTCACTAAGGTTCTCTAACAAACCTCTGGGGGCTTCACAGAACAGCTGTTTTTATACTGAGAGTAAATGACACACAGGTGGACTCTATTTACTAATTAGGTGACTTCTGAAGGGCAATTGGTTCCTCTAGATTTTAGTTATCAAAGTAAAGGGGGTGCCATACAAATGCCCCCCCCCCCCACACTTTTCACGTATTTATTTGTATCATTTATCACTTCCTTCCACTTCACAATTATGTGACACTTTGTGTTGGTCTATCAAATAAAATCCCAATAAGACACATCTACGTTTATGGCTGTAACATGACAAAAGGTGAAAAAAATTAAAGGGGTGTGAATACTTTTTCCAGGCAGTGTATTTAGATTGCGTTCGCACCTCTCTGGGTATCATTTTAGGGCCCATTCACACCGGAGGTTTACATGAGCTTCAAAAGCGGGCGTTTTTATCTGCATTTTTCCAAGCCTCGCAAACACAGTCGGCGCTCTGCGATCATTGTGCGCGTTGCAGGCGAACGGCGCGGTTCACAGGTCGGGGGGCACGCGTTGCTTCACATTGCCCCGCGCCAAAATTTTATTCCAATCGTCCGGCTGGCTTTTACCGCTCCCCAAACACCTCCAGTCACGTCGACGGAAACGCACCAGCAAAATACGCTGCAAACACCTCACAAACGCCCCTGTGGCGTTTAAAGTGCGTTTGAGAAGCGTTTACCAGCCGAGATGATAGAACAAGAAATCGCACAACGCAGGAGGCGCCTGGAAAAGTGTTTTTTAAACCACGGCACAAACACGTCAATAACGCATTTTTAACGCGATGGGCGTGCACGTTATCTAAAATTTCAAACAAGCCCCCCCCCCCCGGTTCACACCTATGCAGGTTGCAGTTCATGCGTTTTGCTAATATTTTATTTTTTTCACGGGCGTTTTTGATGCGTTTTTGGGAGGTGTCTGTTTTCTGGTGGGGAGAAACCAGCAAAAAATGCAGCACAAACATGTCCGAAACTTTCCGTGCGTTTGCCTTTCCGCTGCATTTTATAGACATGGGCGCCGTCAATAAATTTGTTCCGATTCGTATTAGACGAAAATTCGTATTTCGTGATTCGTGTCCGAAATTCAATTTGGATTCGTTTCGTACAAAATAAGAATTTTCGTTACATTCGTTAACTTTTCGTAACAATTACCAACATTCGTTATGAGAATTTAAAAAGCAAAAAATACCTTTCTCAATATGTCAGTTGTCTGACTCCTTATGAGGGGCTCCCCCCATCCCTGTGCTGTGCTCATTATGAGGGGCTCCCATCATCCCTGTGCTGTGCTCATTATGAGGGGCTCCCATCATCCCTGTGCTGTGCTCATTATGAGGGGCTCCCACCATCCCTGTGCTGTGCTCATTATGAGGGGCTCCCACTACCCCTGTGCTGTGCTCATTATGAGGGGCCCCCACCATCCCTGTGCTGTGCTCATTATGAGGGCTCCCCCCATCCCTGTGCTGTGCCCATTATGAGGGGCTCCCCCATCCCTGTGCTGTGCTCATTATGAGGGGCTCCCACCATCCCTGTGCTGTGCTCATTATGAGGGGCTCCCACCATCCCTGTGATGTGCTCATTATGAGGGGCTCCCACCATCCCTGTGCTGTGCTCATTATGAGGGGCTCCATCATCCCTGTGCTGTGCTCATTATGAGGGGCTCCCTCCATCCCTGTGCTGTGCTCATTATGAGGGGCTCCCTCCATCCCTGTGCTGTGCTCATTATGAGGGGCTCCCATCATCCCTGTGCTGTGCTCATTATGAGGGACTCCCCCCATCCCTGTGCTGTGCTCATTATGAGGGGCTCCCCCCATCCCTGTGCTCATTATGAGGGGCCCCCACCATCCCTGTGCTGTGCTCATTATGAGGGGCTCCCACCATCCCTGTGCTGTGCTCATTATGAGGGGCTCCCACCATCCCTGTGCTGTGCTCATTATGAGGGGCTCCCTCCATCCCTGTGCTGTGCTCATTATGAGGGGCTCCCATCATCCCTGTGCTGTGCTCATTATGAGGGACTCCCCCCATCCCTGTGCTGTGCTCATTATGAGGGGCTCCCCCCATCCCTGTGCTCATTATGAGGGGCCCCCACCATCCCTGTGCTGTGCTCATTATGAGGGGCTCCCACCATCCCTGTGCTGTGCTCATTATGAGGGGCTCCCACCATCCCTGTGCTGTGCTCATTATGAGGGGCTCCCTCCATCCCTGTGCTGTGCTCATTATGAGGGGCTCCCATCATCCCTGTGCTGTGCTCATTATGAGGGACTCCCCCCATCCCTGTGCTGTACTCATTATGAGGGACTCCCATCATCCCTGTGCTGTGCTCATTATGAGGGGCTCCCCCCATCCCTGTGCTGTGCTCATTATGAGGGGCTCCCCCCATCCCTGTGCTGTGCTCATTATGAGGGACTCCCATCATCCCTGTGCTGTGCTCATTATGAGGGGCTCCCACCATCCCTGTGCTGTGCTCATTATGAGGGGCTCCCCCCATCCCTGTGCTGTGCTCATTATGAGGGGCTCCCACCATCCCTGTGCTGTGCTCATTATGAGGGGCTCCCCCCATCCCTGTGCTGTGCTCATTATGAGGGGCTCCCACCATCCCTGTGCTGTGCTCATTATGAGGGGCTCCCACCATCCCTGTGCTGTGCTCATTATGAGGGGCTCCCCCCATCCCTGTGCTCATTATGAGGGGCTCCCACCATCTCTGTGCTGTGCTCATTATGAGGGACTCCCCCCATCCCTGTGCTGTGCTCATTATGAGGGACTCCCCCCATCCCTGTGCTGTACTCATTATGAGGGGCTCCCATCATCCCTGTGCTGTGCTCATTATGAGGGGCTACCCCCATCCCTGTGCTGTGCTCATTATGAGGGACTCCCCCCATCCCTGTGCTGTGCTCATTATGAGGGACTCCCCCCATCCCTGTGCTGTACTCATTATGAGGGGCTCCCATCATCCCTGTGCTGTGCTCATTATGAGGGACTCCCCCCATCCCTGTGCTGTGCTCATTATGAGGGGCTCCCCCCATCCCTGTGCTCATTATGAGGGACTCCCCCCATCCCTGTGCTGTGCTCATTATGAGGGGCTCCCCCCATCCCTGTGCTCATTATGAGGGACTCCCCCCATCCCTGTGCTGTACTCATTATGAGGGGCTCCCCCCATCCCTGTGCCGTGCTCATTATGAGGGACTCCCCCCATCCCTGTGCTGTGCTCATTATGAGGGACTCCCCCCATCCCTGTGCTGTACTCATTATGAGGGGCTCCCCCCATCCCTGTGCTGTGCTCATTATGAGGGGCTCCCACCATCCCTGTGCTGTGCTCATTATGAGGGGCTCCCACCATCCCTGTGCTGTGCTCAATATGAGGGACTCCCACCATCCCTGTGCTGTGCTCATTATGAGGGGCTCCCCCCATCCCTGTGCTGTGCTCATTATGAGGGGCTCCCCCCATCCTGTGCTGTGCTCATTATGAGGGGCCCCCACCATCCCTTTGCTGTGCTCATTATGAGGGGCCCCCACCATCCCTGTGCTGTGCTCATTATGAGGGGCTCCCACCATCCCTGTGCTGTGCTCATTATGAGGGGCTCCCACCATCCCTGTGCTGTGCTCATTATGAGGGGCTCCCACCATCCCTGTGCTGTGCTCAATATGAGGGACTCCCACCATCCCTGTGCTGTGCTCATTATGAGGGGCCCCCACCATCCTTTGCTGTGCTCATTATGAGGGGCCCCCACCATCCCTTTGCTGTGCTAATTATGAGGGGCCCCCACCATCCCTGTGCTGTGCTCATTATGAGGGGCTCCCCCCATCCCTGTGCTGTGCTCATTATGAGAGGCTCCCCCATCCCTGTGCTGTGCTCATTATGAGGGGCTCCCCCCATCCCTGTGCTGTGCTCATTATGAGGGGCCCCCACCATCCCTGTGCTGTGCTCATTATGAGGGGCTCCCCCCATCCCTGTGCTGTGCTCATTATGAGGGACTCCCACCATCCCTGTGCTGTGCTCATTATGAGGGGCTCCCCCCATCCCTGTGCTGTGCTCAATATGAGGGACTCCCACCATCCCTGTGATGTGCTCATTATGAGGGGCTCCCCCCATCCCTGTGATGTGCTCATTATGAGGGGCTCCCCCCATCCCTGTGCTGTGCTCATTATGAGGGGCTCCCATCATCCCTGTGCTCATTATGAGGGGCTCCCCCCATCCCTGTGCTGTGCTCATTATGAGGGGCTCCCACCATCCCTGTGCTGTGCTCATTATGAGGGGCTCCCACCATCCCTGTGCTGTGCTCATTATGAGGGGCTCCCACCATCCCTGTGCTGTGCTCATTATGAGGGGCTCCCCCATCCCTGTGCTCATTATGAGGGGCTCCCCCATCCCTGTGCTGTGCTCATTATGAGGGGCTCCCCCCATCCCTGTGCTCATTATGAGGGGCTCCCACCATCTCTGTGCTGTGCTCATTATGAGGGGCTCCCCCATCCCTGTGCTGTGCTCATTATGAGGGGCTCCCCCATCCCTGTGCTGTGCTCATTATGAGGAGCTCACACCATCCCTGTGCTGTGCTCATTATGAGGGGCTCCCACCATCCCTGTGCTGTACTCATTATGAGGAGCTCACACCATCCCTGTGCTGTGCTCATTATGAGGGGCTCCCACCATCCCTGTGCTGTGCTCATTATGAGGGGCTCCCACCATCCCTGTGCTGTGCTCAATATGAGGGACTCCCCCCATCCCTGTACTGTGCTCATTATGAGGGGCTCCCCCCATCCCTGTGCTGTGCTCATTATGAGGAGCTCCCCCCATCCCTGTGCTGTGCTCATTATGAGGGGCTCCCACCATCCCTGTGCTGTGCTCAATATGAGGGACTCCCCCCATCCCTGTGCTGTGCTCATTATGAGGGGCTCCCCCATCCCTGTGCTGTGCTCAATATGAGGGACTCCCACCATCCCTGTGCTGTGCTCATTATGAGGGGCTCCCCCCATCCCTGTGCTGTGCTCATTATGAGGAGCTCCCACCATCCCTGTGCTGTGCTCATTATGAGGGGCTCCCCCCATCCCTGTGCTGTGCTCATTATGAGGGACTCCCCCCATCCCTGTGCTGTACTCATTATGAGGGGCTCCCCCATCCCTGTGCTGTGCTCATTATGAGGAGCTCACACCATCCCTGTGCTGTGCTCATTATGAGGAGCTCCCACCATCCCTGTGCTGTGCTCATTATGAGGGGCTCCCCCCATCCCTGTGCTGTGCTCATTATGAGGACTCCCCCATCCCTGTGCTGTACTCATTATGAGGGGCTCCCCCATCCCTGTGCTGTGCTCATTATGAGGAGCTCACACCATCCCTGTGCTGTGCTCATTATGAGGAGCTCACACCATCCCTGTGCTGTGCTCATTATGAGGAGCTCCCCCCATCCCTGTGCTGTGCTCATTATGAGGGGCTCCCACCATCCCTGTGCTGTGCTCATTATGAGGGGCTCCCACCATCCCTGTGCTGTGCTCATTATGAGGGGTTCCCACCATCCCTGTGCTGTGCTCATTATGAGGGACTCCCCCCATCCCTGTGCTGTGCTCAATATGAGGGACTCCCACCATCCCTGTGCTGTGCTCATTATGAGGGCCCCCACCATCCCTGTGCTCATTATGAGGGACTCCCACCATCCCTGTGCTGTGCTCATTATGAGGGGTTCCCACCATCCCTGTGCTGTGCTCATTATGAGGGACTCCCCCCATCCCTGTGCTGTGCTCAATATGAGGGACTCCCACCATCCCTGTGCTGTGCTCATTATGAGGGGCCCCCACCATCCCTGTGCTCATTATGAGGGACTCCCACCATCCCTGTGCTGTGCTCATTATGAGGGACTCCCACCATCCCTGTGCTGTGCTCATTATGAGGGACTCCCCCATCCCTGTGCTGTGCTCAATATGAGGGACTCCCACCATCCCTGTGCTGTGCTCATTATGAGGGGCTCCCACCATCCCTGTGCTGTGCTCATTATGAGGGGCTCCCACCATCCCTGTGCTGTGCTCATTATGAGGGGCTCCCATCATCCCTGTGCTGTGCTCATTATGAGGGGCTCCCACCATCCCTGTGCTGTACTCATTATGAGGAGCTCACACCATCCCTGTGCTGTGCTCATTATGAGGGGCTCCCACCATCCCTGTGCTGTGCTCATTATGAGGGGCTCCCCCCCATCCCTGTGCTGTGATGACTTCCTGGGTTTTTACCTTCATCATAACGAATAATGGTAATTATTATGACAATAATAAAACGATATTAATGAACATTCTTATTTGTCCGATTCTGAATCTCCCATCGACTACCAGTACCAGTCTGAGCCGTCTCTCCCACTCCCGTCTCTCCACTCCCTTAGCGAAATTCGTCAACGAAATTTCGTATAAAATTCGTAAGAATAGAAATTCGGATTTCGGATGCGTCCGAATGTACGAATCGCACATGTCTGGCATTTTTCATTGAAGTCTATGGAACCAAAAACACAGCCTGCTGCGGGGAAAAAAAAAAGTCCCCAACCCTTCCAAAAAAAATAAAAATGCACAGAGGTGAACGTGACCCATAGGAAACCATGTTAAATGGACTGTAGTGCATCCCTGCAAGTCTCAAAACGCACTGAAAAACGCATAGGTGTGAACCAGACCTATACAAAGCAAAAAAATGAAACAAGTACAACAAGCTGCATTTTCTCGCACCACAAATGCATGGAAATGCAACGCAGCACCCAATAAAAGCCCAAAGTACGGAAAAACGCACCCCAAAGACATGAAAGCGCATGTAAAAAGTGCTTTAAGCGTACGTCAACACTTTGAGGTGATGGGGGACTTTGATGTGAAGGGGACTCTGATGTTAAGGGGGACTCTAAAGTGATGGGGGGCTTTGATGTGAAGGGGGGGCTCTGATGTGAAGGGGGGACTTTGATGTGAAGGGGGGCTCTGATGTGATGGGGGGACTCTGATGTGATGGGGGGGCTCTGATTAGGAGACTCTGATGTAAAGGGATATCTCTGATGTGATGGGGGGACTTTGATGTGAAGGGGGGGCTCTGATGTAAAGGGGGGGCTTTGAGGTGACGGGGGGCTCTGATGTGAAGGGGGGCTTTGAGGTGATGGGGGGGACTTTGATGTGAAGGGGACTCTGATGTGATGGGGGGGCTCTGATGTGAAGGGGGGCTTTGAGGTGATGGGAGGACTTTGATGTGAAGGGGACTCTGATGTGATGGGGGGCTTTGAGGTGATGGGGGGCTTTGAGGTGATGGGGGGGACTTTGATGTGAAGGGGACTCTGATGTGATGGGGGGGCTCTGATGTGAAGGGGGGCTTTGAGGTGATGGGGGGACTTTGATGTGAAGGGGACTCTGATGTGATGGGGGGGCTCTGATGTGAAGGGGGGCTTTGAGGTGATGGGGGGACTTTGATGTGAAGGGGGGCTCTGATGTGAAGGGGGGCTTTGAGGTGATGGGGGGACTTTGATGTGAAGGGGACTCTGATGTGATGGGGGGACTCTGATGTGATGGGGGGACTTTGATGTGAAGGGAGGGCTCTGATGTGAAGGGGGGCTTTGAGGTGATGGGGGGACTTTGATGTGAAGGGGACTCTGATGTGATGGGGGGCTCTGATGTGAAGGGGGGCTTTGAGGTGATGGGAGGACTTTGATGTGAAGGGGGGCTCTGATGTGAAGGGGGCTTTGAGGTGATGGGGGGACTTTGATATGAAGGGGACTCTGATGTTAAGGGGGGCTTTGAGGTGATGGGGGGACTTTAATGTGAAGGGGACTCTGATGTGATGGGGGGACTTTGATGTGAAGGGGGGGGCTCTGATGTGAAGGGGGGACTTTGATGTAAAGGGGGGCTCTGATGTGAAGGGGGCTCTGATGTGATGGGGGGACTCTGAGGTGAAGGGGGGCTCTGATTAAGAGACCCTGATGTAAAGGGATATCTCTGATGTGATGGGGGGACTTTATTGTGAAGGGGGGGCTCTGATGTGAAGGGGGCTCTGATGTGATGGGGGGGACTCTGAGGTGAAGGGGGGGGCTCTGATTAGGAGACTCTAATGTAAAGGGATATCTCTGATGTAATGGGGGGACTTTGATGTGAAGGGGGGGCTTTGAGGTGACAGGGGGACTTTGATGTGAAGGGGGGGCTCTGATGTGAAGGGGACTCTGATGTGATGGGTGGACTTTGATGTTAAGGGGGGCTCTGATGTGAAGGGGGCTTTGAGGTGATGGGGGGACTTTGATGTGAAGGGGGCTCTGATGTGATGGGGGGCTCTGTTGTGAAGGGGGGCTTTGAGGTGATGGGAGGACTTTGATGTGAAGGGGACTCTGATGTGATGGGTGGACTTTGATGTAAGGGGGGGCTCTGATGTGAAGGGGGGCTTTGAGGTGATGGGGGGACTTTGATGTGAAGGGGACTTTGATGTGAAGGGGGGCTTTGAGGTGATGGGGGGACTTTGATGTGAAGAAGGGGGCTCTGATGTGAAGGGGGCTCTGATGTGATGGGGGGACTCTGAGGTGAAGGGGGGCTCTGATTAGGAGACTCTGATGTAAAGGGATATCTCTGATGTGACGGGGGGCTCTGATGTGATGGGGGGACTCTGAGGTGAAGGGGGCTCTGATTAGGAGACTCTGATGTAAAGGGATATCTCTGATGTGACGGGGGCTCTGATGTGAAGGGGGGCTTTGAGGTGATGGGGGGACTTTGATGTGAAGGAGGGGGCTCTGATGTGAAGGGGGCTCTGATGTGATGGGGGGACTCTGAGGTGAAGGGGGCTCTGATTAGGAGACTCTGATGTAAAGGGATATCTCTGATGTGACGGGGGGCTCTGATGTGATGGGGGGACTCTGAGGTGAAGGGGGGGCTCTGATTAGGAGACTCTGATGTAAAGGGATATCTCTGATGTGACGGGGGGCTCTGATGTGAAGGGGGGCTTTGAGGTGATGGGGGGACTTTGATGTGACAGGGGATCTCTGATGTGAAGGGGGACTTTGAGGTGATGGGGGGACTTTGATGTGAAGGGGGGGCTCTGATGTGAAGGGGGGCTTTGATGTGATGGGGGGACTTTGATGTGAAGGGGGGGCTCTGATGTGAAGGGGGGCTTTGATGTGATGGGGGGACTTTGATGTGAAGGGGGGGCTCTGATGTGAAGGGGGGCTTTGATGTGATGGGGGGACTTTGATGTGAAGGGGGGGCTCTGATGTGAAGGGGGGCTTTGAGTTGATGGGGGGACTTTGATGTGATGGGGAATCTCTGATGTGATGGGGGGACTCTGATGTAAAGGGGGGGCTCTGCTGTTAAGGGGGGCTCTGCTGTGAACAGGGATGGACTGGCCATAGGGACTACCGGGAGTTTCTCAGTGGGCCGTTTTAACAATTTTTTTTATTTTTTTTGTGGCCTGTTTTTTTTATGCAGTTCGGCAGCAGCGGGAGCGTGGCAGCAAACAGCGGCGGGGATTCGGGGAAGGTGGCCATGGAGGAGGGCAGTTGGATGTAAAATTCCGAGGAGGGAGAAGAGCTCCACCCCCTCCCTGACCACCGAAGAAGCGAACAGTAGCGAGCGCGGCCACCCCGTCGCTCCCAGAACCTCGATTCCTCCACCTCCTCTCTGCTCCAGGAACCATGCAGCCTGGGCCGGAGGGCAGGCTGACTGGAAGCCCGGAGGAAGAGAACATGCGCCACTGTAAGGAGCAGAGCAGCGAGAGCACCCTCCGGATCAAGAGGGAGACTCAGCGCTGCCGCTGATGGCCATCAGGTACCTGGCATCCTACACAAACATGCCAGAACACTGAGACAGAGGGGAGGTGAGCAGAGGAGGGACTGCAGAAAGGGACAGTGCTATGTGGTCTGTCTCAGCCCTCCCCTCTGTCTCTCAGCTCTCCTCCTCTGTCTCAGCCCTCCCCTCTGTCTCTCAGCTCTCCTCCACTGTCTCTCAGCCCCCTCCTCTATCTCTCATCTCCCCCCTCTGTCTCTCAGCTCCCCCCTCTGTCTCTCAGCTCCCCCCTCTGTCTCTCAGCTCCCCCCTCTGTCTCTCAGCTCCCCCTCTGTCTCTCAGCTCCCCCTCTGTCTCTCAGCTCCCCTGTCTCTCAGCCCCCCTGTCTCTCAGCCCCCCTCTCTCTCAGCCCCCCCTGTCTCTCAGCCCCCCTGTCTCTCAGCCCCCCCTGTCTCTCAGCCCCCCTGTCTCTCAGCCCCCCCTGTCTCTCAGCCCCCCTCTGTCTTTCAGACCCCTCCTCTGTCTCTTAGACCCCTCCTATGTCTCTCAGCTCCCCCTCTGTCTCTCAGCTCCCCCCTCTGTCTCTCAGCCCCCTCTCTGTCTCTCAGCCCCCTCTCTGTCTCTCAGCCCCCTCTCTGTCTCTCAGCCCCCTCTCTGTCTCTCAGATCCCCCCTCTGTCTCTCAGATCCCCCCTCTGTCTCTCAGATCCCCCCTCTGTCTCTCAGCTCCCCCCTCTGTCTCTCAGCTCCCCCTCTGTCTCTCAGCTCCCCCTCTGTCTCTCAGCTCCCCCTCTGTCTCTCAGCTCCCCCTCTGTCTCTCAGCCTCCCCCTCTGTCTCTCAGATCCCCCTCTGTCTCTCAGATCCCCCTCTGTCTCTCAGATCCCCCTCTGTCTGTCAGATCCCCCTCTATCTCTTAGACCCCCCTCTATCTCTTAGACCCCCCTCTGTCTCTCAGACCCCCCTCTGTCTCTTAGAGCCCCCTCTGTCTCTTAGAGCCCCCTCTGTCTCTCAGTTCCCGTGTCTCTCAGCCCCCCTCTTTTAGCCCCTCCTCTGTCTCTCAGCTCCCCTCTGTCTCTCAGCCCCCTCCTCTGTCTCTCAGCCCTCTCCTCTGTCTCTCAGCCCTCTCCTCTGTCTCTCAGCCCCCTCCTCTGTCTCTCAGCCCCCTCCTCCGTCTCTCAGCCCCCTCCTCCGTCTCTCAGCCCCCTCCTCCGTCTCTCAGCCCCCTCCTCCGTCTCTCAGCACCCTCCTTCGTCTCTCAGCACCCTCCTCCGTCTCTCAGCACCCTCCTCCGTCTCTCAGCACCCTCCTCTGTCTCTCAACTCTCCTCCTCTGTCTCTCAGCTCCCTCCTCTATCTCTCAGCTCTCCTCCTCTGTCTCTCAGCTCTCCTCCTCTGTCTCTCAGCTCCCTCCTCTATCTCTCAGCTCTCCTCCTCTGTCTCTCAGCTCCCTCCTCTGTCTCTCAGCTCCCTCCTCTATCTCTCAGCTCTCCTCCTCTGTCTCTCAGCTCTCCTCCTCTGTCTCTCAGCTCTCCTCCTCTGTCTCTCAGCTCCCTCCTATATCTCTCAGCTCTCCTCCTCTGTCTCTCAGCTCCCTCCTCTGTCTCTCAGCTCTCCTCCTCTGTCTCTCAGCTCTCCTCCTCTGTCTCTCAGCTCCCCCCTCTGTCTCTCAGCTCTCCTCCTCTGTCTCTCAGCTCCCCCTCTGTCTCTCTGCCCTTTCCTCTGTCTCATTCACTCCCTGACTCTTAGGCTGCTTTCACACTGGGGCGGGCATTGACGGTAAAACGCTGCTAGTTTTAGCAGCACTTTACTGTCGTTTTAGCTGCGCTATTCGGCTTCTAGCAGGTGCTTTTAACCCCGGCTAGCAGCCAAATTAAAGGTTAAATGCGCCCGTGTAGCGCTGCTGCCGAAGTGCTTTGCAGGCGATTCAGCAACGGTGGCCATTCATTTCAATGGGCAGGAGCGGTGTGTACACCGCTCCTCCACCGCCCCAAAGATGCTGCTTGGAGGACTTTTTTAACGCCCTGGCAGCGCCCCAGTGTGAAAGCATTCGGACTTTCACACTGGGACAGCAGTGGAGGCGTTTTTCAGGCGCTTTACAGGCGCTATTTTTAGCTCAAAAGCGCCTGAAAAACGCCTCAGTGTGAAAGGGGTCCTACACTCACCCCCTCTCTTTTACACTCACTCCCTCTCTCTCACTTTCCCTCAACCCTCCCTCTCTCTCTCTCTCTCTCACCCTCTCATGATATACAATAATGGATGTAGGGGCCTTTTGGTGGGCGTGATTTTTCGGGGGGGTGGGGGGCAGCATTTTATTGAATTAAAGTGGGCCGGTCTGGATGAAGTCCAGGGCCAAATTTTTGTCCCAGTCCAGCCCTGGCTGTGAATGTCATGCAGATAGTTGTGTAAGTAACATTTACATGATTTACATTTTAGACCCGGGGGGGCTCCAGATTTTGGATACCGTTAAAGGGGCCGCCACAGAAAAATGGTTGAGAACTGCTGGCTGAAAGTATCCCCTCTCCCCCCCCCCGTCAGGTGTTTCTTGCTGTCTCTGTCCCTAATCTGAAGATCCTCCCCCTCTATGTGTCCTGTGTAATGTTATCACTGAGAGTGAAAGAAAATCCCAATTTTTGTTGTTGTCACTGGAACAACAAAGGAGGGGAAATCTTCCAATGGGGACACCAGTTCATCTCACTTTGGAGGGATTTCCCTCACTTCCTGTTGTGGCCAGGGAACAGGAACTGAAGGGAAATCTCCCCAATGGGGACACACAGAGGGTGTAACCTTCCACTACGCCACCCAAAATAAAATAAAAAAACGTTTTTAGTTTTACTTTTTACTTTTTTTTTAACAGTTTTAGTTTTACTTGAGTATTTTAGTCTTCATACCTGAGTATTGGATTCTATTATTTATATTATAATGATAACAAAGGAAGTGACTTTCTATTTCCATTTCTATATCTATTTCTGATCCTCCTATTACTGTGATAAGAAGCCCCTCCCTCTACGCAGCACACCTCGGGGACGTTGCCGGGGATGCCTGGTATTTGAGCGCAAGCTCTGTGCAGATATGAGGACCAGGCAGAGATCGGGGGTTACGGGAATTCCCATCTACACACTCAGTACTGTTTCTATAGTTGCAAGCAAAAAAAAAAAAAAGAAAAGAAAATGGCAGTTTCAGGTAGACATGTGCAATTCGTTTCTGAATTTGTTTTTCAACGAAATTCGACAAATTCAACAAATTCGTTAATTTGGAAATGAAAGAAAACCGTTTAACAAATTTTTCGTAAATTGGAAAATAAGAAAATACCAAAAATTTGTAAAATTAAAAAAATTGTTAAAAATAAATACGAAAATGACCCGAAAAAACAAACAAAAACAAAAAACGAATGAAACGAAAAATATTTTTTTTTCCGGCAGTGCACATGTCTAGTTTCAGGACTCCTTTGTGGGGTGACAGATCGGGGGGCAACTTACTTCCTTTTGCGCAGTTTATAGTTCTCCGTCTTGAGCAGGTAGAGTTTTTTGGCGAAGAAGACGGTCATCATGAAGAGGAGGAGGACCACCAGCGCCGCCGTGCCGACCGCCACGCACATTACCTGGAAGTCGGTGATGATGGACTCGCAGCGGAGACCCTTGTGCCAAATGTAATCCTGAGTGTTACACCTGAGGAGGGAGAGACGATACATTGTTACATAGAGATACATTGTTACATAGAGATACATTGTTACACAGAGATACATTGTGTTATATAGAGTTGATTATTGTTACATAACCACTTGAAGACCCGGCATTTTCTGCCACTTTTTCTTAGAAAATTACTTAGAACCCCCAAACATTATATATATATTTTTTTATTTTTTAGCAGAGACTCTAGAGAATAAAATGGCGGTCGTTGTAATTTTTTACGTTTTTTGGGAAAAAATACATTCTTATGAATTTTATTGCAAAAAAAAAACAAAAAAAAAAAAAAAAACGCAATATATAACCCAATATTTTTGTAAAATATAAAAAATGATGTTACGCCGAGTAAATAGATGCCAAACATGTCAAACGTTAAAATTGCGCACACTCGTGGAAAGGCAACAAACTACGGTACCTAAACATCTCCATAGGTGACGCTTTATACATATTACAGGTTACCTGTTCAGAGTTACAGAGGAGGTCTAGTGCTAGAATTATTGCTCTCGCTCTAATGATCGCGGCGATACCTCACATGTGTGGTGCGAACACTGTTTACATATCTGGGTGCGACTTACTTATGTGTTCGCAAGCTCGGAGGGATGCTTCACTTTTTTTTTTTCCTTATTTATTTTATTTTTACACTGTCCCTTTAATTTTTATGGATCACTTTTATTCACTTTTATTCCTATTACAAGGAATATAACATCCCTTGTAATAGAAAAAAGGGGTGACAGGTCCTCTTTATGGGGGAGATCATGTAATAGAAATAAGGGGTGACAGGTCCTCTTTATGGGGAGATCATGTAATAGAAATAAGGGGTGACAGGTCCTCTTTATGGGGAGATCATGTAATAGAAATAAGGGGTGACAGGTCCTCTTTATGGAGAGATCATGTAATAGAAATAAGGGGTGACAGGTCCTCTTTATGGGGAGATTATGTAATAGAAATAAGGAGTGACAGGTCCTCTTTATGGGGAGATCATGTAATAGAAATAAGGGGTGACAGGTCCTCTTTATGGGGAGATCATGTAATAGAAATAAGGGGTGACAGGTCCTCTTTATGGGGAGATCATGTAATAGAAATAAGGGGTGACAGGTCCTCTTTATGGGGAGATCATGTAATAGAAATAAGGGGTGACAGGTCCTCTTTATGGGGAGATCATGTAATATAAATAAGGGGTGACAGGTCCTCTTTATGGGGAGATCATGTAATATAAATAAGGGGTGACAGGTCCTCTTTATGGGGAGATCATGTAATATAAATAAGGGGTGACAGGTCCTCTTTATGGGGGAGATCATGTAATAGAAATAAGGGGTGCCAGGTCCTCTTTATGGGGAGATCATGTAATAGAAATAAGGGGTGACAGGTCCTCTTTATGGGGAGATCATGTAATAGAAATAAGGGGTGACAGGTCCTCTTTATGGAGAGATCATGTAATAGAAATAAGGGGTGACAGGTCCTCTTTATGGGGAGATTATGTAATAGAAATAAGGGGTGACAGGTCCTCTTTATGGAGAGATCATGTAATAGAAATAAGGGGTGACAGGTCCTCTTTATGGGGGAGATCATGTAATAGAAATAAGGGGTGACAGGTCCTCTTTATGGGGAGATCATGTAATAGAAATAAGGGGTGACAGGTCCTCTTTATGGGGAGATCATGTAATAGAAATAAGGGGTGACAGGTCCTCTTTATGGAGAGATCATGTAATAGAAATAAGGGGTGACAGGTCCTCTTTATGGGGAGATTATGTAAGAGAAATAAGGGGTGACAGGTCCTCTTTATGGGGAGATCATGTAATAGAAATAAGGGGTGACAAGTCCTCTTTATGGGGAGATCATGTAATAGAAATGAGGGGTGACAGGTCCTCTTTATGGGGAGATCATGTAATAGAAATAAGGGGTGACAGGTCCTCTTTATGGGGAGATCTTGTAATAGAAATAAGGGGTGACAGGTCCTCTTTATGGGGAGATCATGTAATATAAATAAGGGGTGACAGGTCCTCTTTATGGGGAGATCATGTAATATAAATAAGAGATGACAGGTCCTCTTTATGGGGAGATCATGTAATATAAATAAGGGGTGACAGGTCCTCTTTATGGGGAGATCATGTAATAGAAATAAGGGGTGACTGGTCCTCTTTATGGGAAGATCATGTAATAGAAATAAGGGGTGACAGGTCCTCTTTATGTAGAGATCCTGTGATAGAAATAAGGGGTGACAGGTCCTCTTTATGGGGAGATCATATAATAGAAATAAGGGGTGACAGGTCCTCTTTATAGGGAGATCATGTAATAGAAATAAGGGGTGACAGGTCCTCTTTATGGGGAGATCATGTAATAGAAATAAGGGGTGACAGGTCCTCTTTATAGGGAGATCATGTAATAGAAATAAGGGGTGACAGGTCCTCTTTATGGGGAGATCATGTAATATAAATAAGGGGTGACAGGTCCTCTTTATGGGGAGATCATGTAATAGAAATAAGGGGTGACAGGTCCTCTTTATGGGGAGATCATGTAATAGAAATAAGGGATGACAGGTCCTCTTTATGGGGAGATCATGTAATAGAAATAAGGGGTGACAGGTCCTCTTTATGGGGAGATCATGTAATAGAAATAAGGGATGACAGGTCCTCTTTATGGAGAGATCATGTAATAGAAATAAGGGATGACAGGTCCTCTTTATGGGGAGATCATGTAATAGAAATAAGGGATGACAGGTCCTCTTTATGGGGAGATCATGTAATAGAAATAAGGGATGACAGGTCCTCTTTATGGGGAGATCATGTAATAGAAATAAGGGGTGACAGGTCCTCTTTATGTAGAGATCCTGTGATAGAAATAGGGGGTGACAGGTCCTCTTTATGGGGAGATCATGTAATAGAAATAAGGGGTGACAGGTCCTCTTTATGGGGAGATCATGTAATAGAAATAAGGGGTGACAGGTCCTCTTTATGGGGAGATCATGTAATAGAAATAAGGGGTGACAGGTCCTCTTTATGGGGAGATCATGTAATAGAAATAAGGGGTGACAGATCCTCTTTATGGGGAGATCATGTAATAGAAATAAGGGGTGACAGGTCTTCTTTATGGAGAGATCATGTAATAGAAATAAGGGGTGACAGGTCCTCTTTATGGGGAGATTATGTAATAGAAATAAGGGGTGACAGGTCCTCTTTATGGGGAGATCATGTAATATAAATAAGAGATGACAGGTCCTCTTTATGGGGAGATCATGTAATAGAAATAAGGGGTGACAGGTCCTCTTTATGGGGAGATCATGTAATAGAAATAAGGAGTGACAGGTCCTCTTTATGGGGAGATCATGTAATAGAAATAAGGGGTGACAAGTCCTCTTTATGGGGAGATCATGTAATAGAAATAAGGGATGACAGGTCCTCTTTATGGGGGAGATCATGTAATAGAAATAAGGGGTGACAGGTCCTCTTTAGATCATGTAATAGAAATAAGGGATGACAGGTCCTCTTTATGGGGAGATCATGTAATAGAAATAAGGGGTGACAGGTCCTCTTTATGGGGAGATCATGTAATAGAAATAAGGGGTGACAGGTCCTCTTTATAGGGAGATCTTGTAATAGAAATAAGGGGTGACAGGTCCTCTTTATGGGGAGATCTTGTAAATAAGGGGTGACAGGTCCTCTTTATGGGGAGATCTTGTAATAGAAATAAGGGGTGACAGGTCCTCTTTTTGGGGAGATCTTGTAATAGAAATAAGGGGTGACAGGTCCTCTTTATGGGGAGATCATGTAATAGAAATAAGGGGTGACAGGTCCTCTTTTTGGGGAGATCATGTAATAGAAATAAGGGGTGACAGGTCCTCTTTATGGGGAGATCTTGTAATAGAAATAAGGGGTGACAGGTCCTCTTTATGGGGAGATCATGTAATAGAAATAAGGGGTGACAGGTCCTCTTTTTGGGGAGATCATGTAATAGAAATAAGGGGTGACAGGTCCTCTTTATGGGGAGATCATGTAATATAAATAAGGGGTGACAGGTCCTCTTTATGGGGAGATCATGCAATATAAATAAGAGATGACAGGTCCTCTTTATGGGGAGATCATGTAATAGAAATAAGGGGTGACTGGTCCTCTTTTTGGGGAGATCATGTAATAGAAATAAGGGGTGACAGGTCCTCTTTATGGGGAGATCATGTAATATAAATAAGGGGTGACAGGTCCTCTTTATGGGGAGATCATGTAATAGAAATAAGGGGTGACAGGTCCTCTTTATGGGGAGATCATGTAATAGAAATAAGGGGTGACTGGTCCTCTTTATGGGAAGATCATGTAATAGAAATAAGGGGTGACAGGTCCTCTTTATGTAGAGATCCTGTGATAGAAATAAGGGGTGACAGGTCCTCTTTATGGGGAGATCATGTAATAGAAATAAGGGGTGACAGGTCCTCTTTATAGGGAGATCATGTAATAGAAATAAGGGGTGACAGGTCCTCTTTATGGGGAGATCATGTAATAGAAATAAGGGGTGACAGGTCCTCTTTATAGGGAGATCATGTAATAGAAATAAGGGATGATAGGTCCTCTTTATGGGGAGATCATGTAATAGAAATAAGGGGTGACAGGTCCTCTTTATGGGGAGATCATGTAATAGAAATAAGGGGTGACAGGTCCTCTTTATGGGAAGATCTTGTAATAGAAAAAAGGGGTGACAGGTCCTCTTTATGGGGAGATCATGTAATAGAAATAAGGGGTGACAGGTCCTCTTTATTGGGGAGATCATGTAATAGAAATAAGGGGTGACAGGTCCTCTTTATGGGAAGATCTTGTAATAGAAATAAGGGGTGACAGGTCCTCTTTATGGGGAGATCATGTAATAGAAATAAGGGGTGACAGGTCCTCTTTATGGGGGAGATCATGTAATAGAAATAAGGGGTGACAGGTCCTCTTTATGTAGAGATCCTGTGATAGAAATAAGGGGTGACAGGTCCTCTTTATGGGGAGATCATGTAATAGAAATAAGGGGTGACAGGTCCTCTTTATGGGGAGATCATGTAATAGAAATAAGGGGTGACAGGTCCTCTTTATGGGGAGATCATGTAATAGAAATAAGAGGTGACAGGTCCTCTTTATGGGGAGATCATGTAATAGAAATAAGGGGTGACAGGTCCTCTTTATGGGGAGATCATGTAATAGAAATAAGGGGTGACAGGTCCTCTTTATGGGGAGATCATGTAATAGAAATAAGGGGTGACAGGTCCTCTTTATGGGGGAGATCATGTAATAGAAATAAGGGGTGACAGGTCCTCTTTATAGGGAGATCATGTAATAGAAATAAGGGATGACAGGTCCTCTTTATGGGGAGATCATGTAATAGAAATAAGAGGTGACAGGTCCTCTTTATGGGGAGATCATGTAATAGAAATAAGGGGTGACAGGTCCTCTTTATGGGGAGATCATGTAATAGAAATAAGGGGTGACAGGTCCTCTTTATGGGAAGATCTTGTAATAGAAATAAGGGGTGACAGGTCCTCTTTATGGGGAGATCATGTAATAGAAATAAGGGGTGACAGGTCCTCTTTATGGGGGAGATCATGTAATAGAAATAAGGGGTGACAGGTCCTCTTTATAGAGAGATCATGTAATAGAAATAAGGGATTACAGGTCCTCTTTATGGGGAGATCATGTAATAGAAATAAGTGGTGACAGGTCCTCTTTATGGGGAGATCATGTAATAGAAATAAGGGGTGACAGGTCCTCTTTATGGGGGAGATCATGTAATAGAAATAAGGGGTGACAGGTCCTCTTTATGGAGAGATCATGTAATAGAAATAAGGGGTGACGGGTCCTCTTTATGGGGGAGATCATGTAATAGAAATAAGGGGTGACGGGTCCTCTTTATGGGGGAGATCATGTAATAGAAATAAGGGATGACAGGTCCTCTTTATGGGGAGATATTGTAATAGAAATAAGGGGTGACAGGTCCTCTTTATGGGAGATCATGTAATAGAAATAAGGGGTGACAGGTCCTCTTTATGGGGATATCATGTAATAGAAATAAGGGGTGACAGGTCCTCTTTATGGGGAGATCATGTAATAGAAATAAGGGGTGACAGGTCCTCTTTATGGGGAGATCTTGTAATAGAAATAAGGGGTGACAGGTCCTCTTTATAGGGAGATCATGTAATAGAAATAAGGGATGACAGGTCCTCTTTATGGGGAGATCATGTAATAGAAATAAGGGGTGACAGGTCCTCTTTATGGGGAGATAATGTAATAGAAATAAGGGGTGACAGGTCCTCTTTATGGGGGAGATCATGTAATAGAAATAAGGGGTGACAGGTCCTCTTTATAGGGAGATCATGTAATAGAAATAAGGGGTGACAGGTCCTCTTTATGGGGAGATCATGTAATAGAAATAAGGGGTGACAGGTCCTCTTTATGGGGAGATCTTGTAATAGAAATAAGGGGTGACAGGTCCTCTTTATAGGGAGATCATGTAATAGAAATAAGGGGTGACAGGTCCTCTTTATGGGGAGATCATGTAATAGAAATAAGGGGTGACAGGTCCTCTTTATGGGGAGATCTTGTAATAGAAATAAGGGGTGACAGGTCCTCTTTATGGGGAGATCATGTAATAGAAATAAGGGGTGACAGGTCCTCTTTATGGGGGGATCATGTAATAGAAATAAGGGATGACAGGTCCTCTTTATGGAGAGATCATGTAATAGAAATAAGGGGTGACAGGTCCTCTTTATGGAGAGATCATGTAATAGAAATAAGGGATGACAGGTCCTCTTTATGGAGAGATCATGTAATAGAAATAAGGGGTGACAGGTCCTCTTTATGGGGGGATCATGTAATAGAAATAAGGGGTGACAGGTCCTCTTTATGGGGGGATCATGTAATAGAAATAAGGGATGACAGGTACTCTTTATGGAGAGATCATGTAATAGAAATAAGGGATGACAGGTCCTCTTTATGGGGAGATCATGTAATAGAAATAAGGGATGACAGGTCCTCTTTATGGGGAGATCATGTAATAGAAATAAGGGGTGACAGGTCCTCTTTATGGGGAGATCATGTAATAGAAATAAGGGGTGACAGGTCCTCTTTATGAGGAGATCTTGTAATAGAAATAAGGGGTGACAGGTCCTCTTTATGGGGAGATCATGTAATAGAAATAAGGGGTGACAGGTCCTCTTTATGGGGGAGATCATGTAATAGAAATAAGGGGTGACAGGTCCTCTTTATGGAGAGATCATGTAATAGAAATAAGGGGTGACAGGTCCTCTTTATGGGGAGATCTTGTAATAGAAATAAGGGGTGACAGGTCCTCTTTATGGGGAGATCTTGTAATAGAAATAAGGGGTGACAGGTCCTCTTTATGGGGAGATCTTGTAATAGAAATAAGGGGTGACAGGTCCTCTTTATGGGGAGATCTTGTAATAGAAATAAGGGGTGACAGGTCCTCTTTATGGGGAGATCTTGTAATAGAAATAAGGGGTGACAGGTCCTCTTTATGGGGAGATCTGGGGGTCAAAAGGACTCCAAATCTCTTCTTTACCTTTAAAAGCGAAACATTTTTTTTTTTGATCTTTTAAAAAAAAAAAATAGTCTTTTTCTGCCTTAGACCAGAAGTGATGTCCTGACGTCACTCCGGTCCTCCAAGATCATAGAGTGGGGCCAGCACTGTGCGCTCCATTTGCATTACTCGGTGCTGGCTGTCTCACACTGGAGGCTCCCCAACAGGAGGGGGGGAGCAGAGGAATTATCTCACAAATGTTCTGTTGCTCTCTCGCTGTCCAATCAGAGGCTGGGGGCGGGCCTTTGACCAGACCACATACATAGTCGGCAGGGGTGGGGGGTGGGGAGGATCACAGACCTGCCTATGCTGTCTGGCAGGGGTCACAGATACCACCTGTACCCAGCTGGACTCTACTGTACAATGTGTGGATGTCATACATGATGAATGACCCCGCAGAGATCGCAGAGGTCATGAATGCGTGCATTTTAGCGTGCCTGGGCCCCAAGGCGGGAATGGCGCGTTCACCGCAGAGGGGCCCCTGTCACATCTCTGAATTTTTGCCGCATTTGTTTCCTCAATTAAACGGAGATGGAAATGCATCCAATCGCATCGGCCCGTGTCACTGTGCGTTTTATTGCGCATTGGGAATTAACTTAAAATTGCGCACAGATGCACCTCCCCCCGAATCGAAGTGTGGCGGCGTGCTTTGCGACGTGTGCGGCGATGCGTTTCAAGTCGTGTTTTCAGCCTTTATAAAAGGTTGAATTCAGTTGCATCGTTTGTTTTTCAGACACGCTCGCTGCCCCTCCCCCGCCAGGCACGGTCGTTTGGGCATTTTGTCAGCATAGACAGATTCTATTTGTAGCCTCCGATTCCCCCTCTGCGGGGCGTTCAATGTGCGGCGAATGATTGTGTACCATCGGCTGTATCCTGAGGAAATAAACAGAGGGGGCCAGGCAAATGTCAGTGAGGCCGGGCTCACGCCGACGCGTTTCAGGAGATGCTCAGGCATCGCTGCGCTTCCCGGCATCGCACCGCACCGCACTGTGTTCGTGCAATCTGCTGCGAGCGACTCCCAAAAAGCAGGTCGCAGAACGCAGTGCGTTTGCCTGAATCGGATGGCATCGGTATGAACACCTAGTTCACCGAGCAAAAAAATAGCTGCCCCCACCTTTTTTCATGCAGATGCAGTGCGATTTGAGCCATACAAAGGGGAAAGGGCTCAAATCGCACCGCACAGAATCGCATGTGATTTGCGCAGGAATGCAGTGCGATTCCGGTGCAAATCACATGCGATGTGACAGTGTTGAACCGGGGGGGGGGGCTAAAGGGCGGATATACAATTATAAGAGCACCCTGTGTGCGCATTTGTTGCAGCCCAGGTGATAAATTCTGGCACTGAGCCAGTCGCGTGTTTTTGCAACCACATTTTGCCGTGATTTTTGCACACTTTGTTGCATGACAATCGTAGCCAAATCGCACCGTGCATGGGGCGCCAATAAAATGAATAGCACCCAAATGCAAAACAGGCTTTTTGTCACACATTCAACTAAAAATAGCCTAAAATAATATCCAACAACATTCAACACTTAACTGAAAATAGCCTAAAACAATATCCAACAACATTCAACCAAAAATAATAGCCCAACGTTATTTAATCAAAAATAGCCTAAAACAATGGCCCAACAACATTAAACCAAAAATAGCCTAAAACAATGGCCCAACAACATTAAACCAAAAATAGCCTAAAACAAAAGCCCAACAACATTAAACCAAAAATAGCCTAAAACAAAAGCCCAACATTATTCAACTGAAAATAGCCTAAAACAACAGTTCAACAACATTCAGCCAAAAAAAGTCTAAAACAACAGTTCAACAACATTCAACCAAAAATAGCCTAAAACAATGGCCCAACAACAGTCAACCAAAGTAGCCTAAAACAATGGCCCAACAACATTAAAAGCGGAGGTCCGACTAAATTATGAACACTTACCTGTCCAGGGCGCCCGCGATGTCGGCACCCGAGGCCATCCCGTCGCTCGGTCCTCGGATGCTTCCGTCGCCATCTTCGGTAAGGGAATCAGGAAATTAAGCCTTGCGGCTTCACTTCCTGGTTCCCTACTGCGCATGTGCGAGTCGCGCTGCGCAATCCAAATGGCCCCTGCTGTCTCCTGTGACCCCTTGTGTCTTCCAGAAGACAGCGGGGGGGGGGATGTGGCATAGATACCCGCAGATTCTGCGGCTATCTATGCCCGGAAGTGGGTGCAAATACCTGTATAATACAGGTATCTGCACCCCCTCCCCCCTGAAAGGTGCCAAATGTGACACCAGAGGGGGGGAGGGTTCCAAAAAGCGGAGGTTCTATTTTTGTGTGGACCTCCGCTTTAAACAAAAATAGCCTAAAACAATGGCCCAACAACATTTAACCATAAATAGCCTAACGTAATAACCCAACAACAATTAATTGAAAATAGCCTAAAGCAATAGTACAACAACATTCAACCAAAAATAGCCTAAAACAATGGCCCAACATCATTTAACCAAAGATAGCCTAAAACAATGGCCCAACAACATTCAACCAAAAATAGCCTAAAACAATGGCCCAACAACATTCAACCAAAAATAGCCTAAAACAATAGCCCAACATTATTCAATAAAAAATAGCCTAAAACAATAGCCCAACAACATTCAACCAAAAATAGCCTAAAACAATAGCCCAACATTATTCAATAAAAAATAGCCTAAAACAATAGCCCAACAACATTCAACCAAAAATAGCCTAAAACAATAGCCCAACATTATTCAATAAAAAATAGCCTAAAACAATAGCCCAACAACATTCAACCAAAAATAGCCTAAAACAATAGCCCAACAACATTCAACCAAAAATAGCCTAAAACAATAGCCCAACAACATTCAACCAAAAATAGCCTAAAACAATAGCCCAAAATTATTCAACCAAAATAGCCTAAAACAATAGCCCAAAATTATTCAACCAAAATAGCCTAAAACAATAGCCCAAAATTATTCAACCAAAATAGCCTAAAACAATAGCCCAAAATTATTCAACCAAAATAGCCTAAAACAATAGCCCAAAATTATTCAACCAAAATAGCCTAAAACAATAGCCCAACAACATTCAACCAAAAATAGCCTAAAACAATATCTGACAACATTCAACCAAAAATAGCCTAAAACAATGGCACAACAAGATTCAACCAAAAAATAGCCTAAAACAATGGCCCAACAACATTCAACCAAAAATAGCCTAAAACAATAGCCCAACATCATTCAATCAAAAATAGCCTAAAACAATAGCCCAACAACATTCAACCAAAAATAGCCTAAAGCAACAGTTCAACAACATTTGCGCAGAGGAGGAAAAGCCTAAAAGAGTAACCCAGGCACATTTCATAAAAAACGAAAACAGCAATAAACGACCTTCGACCAAAAATAACCTAAAACAATAGAAAAAAAGTACCTTAAGAACATTCACAGTTTTGCAAAAAAAAATCCCTAAAACGAATAGGCAAATACTGGCTAATCAACAAAGAATGAATGCACATGCCGTTCCTCTGGACAAGTAGCTATGCACATTTTTTATATAAATAGACCCCCAGGAGTCAATTGTCCAAATGTAAATGTATTCCGATACAAGATCAGGTAAAAGACTTTATCACAGACCCAACGCATTTCGGGGGCCAGAAATCGCTTCATCAGGCCTTGGAGATGGAACATAGTATATACTTGGACTGAATTAAAAATACAAAGTATGTTTTATTTTGCCGATACAAGTAAAATAACTTTTTCACAGAAATGCCTCGTGCACACGAACGTGATTTCTGACAAGAAAACAGCGTTTTTTCTTCAGCAGGAAAACGGTTGAAACTTGTCTTGCATACACACGGTCACACTAATCTTGGCTGAAATTCCGACCGTCAAGAACGCCGTGACGTACAAGACGTACGACAAGCCGAGATAAATGAAGTTTAATAGGCAGTTCGGCTCTTCTGCTTGATTCTGAGCATGCGCATTTTTTTTCCCCACGTCGTAATTGCATACAGACGAACGCGATTCGCGATAGGAGTTTTTCCTGTCACGAAAATTTAGCTCCTGCTCACAATATTTTCTTGGCCGAAATTCTGACAGAAAAAGTGCGATGGAGCCTACACAGGCATTAGACTCACTGAAATAAGATGACTCTGGTCATTGGTTCAGTGGTGGGCGGTCGTGGTACGGCAGACATTGCAGGTCTCAATCAGTGACAGCTGCTGGAACACGTCCAGGTTTTATGTTAGCCGAGTGTTTTCAGATTGATAACTCTTTACGTCATTCTGTATAAAATAACTTTTTTCACAATTAGACTCACAGACCTAGGATGACTCTGGTCATTGGTTCAGTGGTGGGCGGTCGTGGTACGGCAGACATTGCAGGTCTCAAGCAGTCAGCGACAGCGTGATGTCCAGCTGCTGGAACACGTCCAGGTTTTATGTTAGCCGAATGTTTTCAGATTGATGACTCTTTACGTCATTCTGTATTATTCTCTGGCAGCAGCACATCGGGAACCTTCCACCGAATCTCACCACATGCCGCCGGTGTTCTGCCGAGCTGGTTCCGCCTATCGATATGGTTCCGAGCTCGACTGTGCAGGCGCAATCCGAGGCGACGGAATTCTCTGAGCGTGAACAGCTGTTCGGCAGCTGTAGACGCGCTCGCTCCCAATGCTAGGGGAACCAGCTCGACAAGAAAGCGGCGGAGGCGGAGACTGGGACACGCCGCTCTATAGGGCAGCATTAAACAAGTTGATGGCCGGGTGACACGCCGCTCCGTACACATTTAAAAAAATACAGAGCGGCGTGTCACCCGGCCATCAACTTGTTTAATGCTGCCCTATAGAGCGGCGTGTCCCAGTCTCCGCCTCCGCCGCTTTCTTGTCGAGCTGGTTCCCCTAGCATTGGGAGCGAGCGCGTCTACAGCTGCCGAACAGCTGTTCACGCTCGGAGAATTCCGTCGCCTCGGATTGCGCCTGCACAGTCGAGCTCGGAACCATATCGATAGGCGGAACCAGCTCGGCAGAACACCGGCGGCATGTGGTGAGATTCGGTGGAAGCGGCATGTCCCAGTCTCCGCCCCCGCCGCTTGCTGCGCGGTGTGTATCCTCGGGAGCGAGCGCGTCTACAGCTGACGAACAGCTGTAGATGTTCGTAGATTTTCGTGTGTTCCGAGTGCGCATGCGCAGACGCGCTCGGAACCATATCGATAGGGGAACTAGGTGGACATGCCGCCGGCAGACGCATCTTCTCTCCTTCCAATACAGATCAGGATTCGGACACACGGAAATTCAAAGACGTTTTCTAGATTTCTGAACACGGACAGAGTTCGGTCTCTTGCCGTACATCGCCGTGTACAGTACATCGCCGCAGCCTATGCTTGTGCTTTTATTAATTGATGATTTCGGAAAGGGAACAAAGATAAAAAAAATAAAATCACTATAATAGATGAATGAGAATGATTTTCCGGGTCCTGTTCGCTGTCACGCGGGGCCATGATGGGCGGATGAACATCTCCACACCGCCCAGCACTGCGCGTTATACACGGAAGAGACACTTCTGTTCACTTCATATCGTGCGATGGGTTCAGGGGGAGGGGGGGGGACCGGTATTGGACGGCATCCATTCCCGCACATTTTATGTCGCCATTACTAATCATACTGAAGATTCTCACCCCCCCCCCCCAACTACTGTCCTCCAAATTAGGAGCAAGCGCTCACTTTACATTTTATTTCTTTTATTTTCTCTCTGTTTTTTTTTTCCTTCTGTTAATAAATTGTAAAACATTGAGGACAACGAGGGGACAATTCTTGGCACAGGAAAAGGTCCAGGATTGGTGACAGGAGCTTCGTTACCCCTCTGAAGACATCGATGGTCCTTTATAATAAACGTTTTTTCAGGAGCGTCGACTTCTGTACAGTAATGTGTGTTATGTGGTGCGCTAACAACGCACTATGACATCACAGAAGATCGGACATCTTTGTCATGCAACACATGCTCAGATCTTCCAATCATCTGTGCAATTTCATCCTCCATGATCATCCTCCATGTGTTCCTTCTGTAATCATCCTCCATGTGTTCCTTCTGTAATCATCCTCCATGTGTTCCTTCTGTAATCATCCTCCATGTGTTCCTTCTGTAATCATCCTCCATGTGTTCCCTCTGTAATCATCCTCCATGTGTTCCTTCTGTAATCATCCTTCATGTGTGCCTCCTGTAATCATCCTCCATGTGTTCCCTCGGTAATCATCCTCCATGTGTTCCTTCTGTAATCATCCTCCATGTGTTCCTTCTGTAATCATCCTCCATGTGTTCCTCCTGTAATCATCCTCCATGTGTTCCTTCTGTAATCATCCTCCATGTGTTCCTTCTGTAATCATCCTCCATGTGTTCCTTCTGTAATCATCCTCCATGTGTTCCTCCTGTAATCATCCTCCATGTGTTCCTTCTGTAATCATCCTCCATGTGTTCCCTCTGTAATCATCCTCCATGTGTTCCCTCTGTAATCATCCTCCATGTGTTCCTTCTGTAATCATCCTCCATGTGTTCCTTCTGTAATCATCCTCCATGTGTTCCTTCTGTAATCATCCTCCATGTGTTCCTTCTGTAATCATCCTCCATGTGTTCCTTCTGTAATCATCCTCCATGTGTTCCTTCTGTAATCCTCCTCCATGTGTTCCTTCTGTAATCATCCTCCATGTGTTCCTTCTGTAATCATCCTCCATGTGTTCCTTCTGTAATCATCCTCCATGTGTTCCCTCTGTAATCATCCTCCATGTGTTCCCTCTGTAATCATCCTCCATGTGTTCCTTCTGTAATCATCCTCCATGTGTTCCTTCTGTAATCATCCTCCATGTGTTCCTTCTGTAATCATCCTCCATGTGTTCCTTCTGTAATCATCCTCCATGTGTTCCCTCTGTAATCATCCTCCATGTGTTCCTCCTGTAATCATCCTCCATGTGTTCCCTCTGTAATCATCCTCCATGTGTTCCTTCTGTAATCATCCTCCATGTGTTCCTTCTGTAATCATCCTCCATGTGTTCCTTCTGTAATCATCCTCCATGTGTTCCTTCTGTAATCATCCTCCATGTGTTCCCTCTGTAATCATCCTCCATGTGTTCCCTCTGTAATCATCCTCCATGTGTTCCTTCTGTAATCATCCTCCATGTGTTCCTTCTGTAATCATCCTCCATGTGTTCCTCCTGTAATCATCCTCCATGTGTTCCTTCTGTAATCATCCTCCATGTGTTCCTTCTGTAATCATCCTCCATGTGTTCCTTCTGTAATCCTCCTCCATGTGTTCCTTCTGTAATCCTCCTCCATGTGTTCCTTCTGTAATCATCCTCCATGTGTTCCCTCTGTAATCATCCTCCATGTGTTCCTCCTGTAATCATCCTCCATGTGTTCCTTCTGTAATCATCCTCCATGTGTTCCTTCTGTAATCATCCTCCATGTGTTCCCTCTCTAATCATCCTCCATGTGTTCCTTCTGTAATCATCCTCCATGTGTTCCCTCTGTAATCATCCTCCATGTGTTCCCTCTGTAATCATCCTCCATGTGTTCCTCCTGTAATCATCCTCCATGTGTTCCTTCTGTAATCATCCTCCATGTGTTCCTTCTGTAATCATCCTCCATGTGTTCCTTCTGTAATCATCCTCCATGTGTTCCTTCTGTAATCATCCTCCATGTGTTCCTTCTGTAATCCCCCTCCATGTGTTCCTTCTGTAATCATCCTCCATGTGTTCCTCCTGTAATCATCCTCCATGTGTTCCCTCTGTAATCATCCTCCATGTGTTCCTTCTGTAATCATCCTCCATGTGTTCCTTCTGTAATCATCCTCCATGTGTTCCTTCTGTAATCATCCTCCATGTGTTCCTTCTGTAATCATCCTCCATGTGTTCCTTCTGTAATCCCCCTCCATGTGTTCCTCCTGTAATCGTCCTCCATGTGTTCCCTCTGTAATCATCCTCCATGTGTTCCCTCTGTAATCATCCTCCATGTGTTCCCTCTGTAATCATCCTCCATGTGTTCCTCCTGTAATCATCCTCCATGTGTTCCTTCTGTAATCATCCTCCATGTGTTCCTTCTGTAATCATCCTCCATGTGTTCCTCCTGTAATCATCCTCCATGTGTTCCTTCTGTAATCATCCTCCATGTGTTCCTCCTGTAATCATCCTCCATGTGTTCCTTCTGTAATCATCCTCCATGTGTTCCTCCTGTAATCATCCTCCATGTGTTCCCTCTATAATCATCCTCCATGTGTTCCTTCTGTAATCATCCTCCATGTGTTCCCTCTGTAATCATCCTCCATGTGTTCCTTCTGTAATCATCCTCCATGTGTTCCTTCTGTAATCATCCTCCATGTGTTCCCTCTGTAATCAGCCTCCATGTGTTCCTTCTGTAATTATCCTCCATGTGTTCCTCCTGTAATCATCCCCCATGTGTTCCCTCTGTAATCCCCCGCCATGTGTTCCTTCTGTAATCATCCTCCATGTGTTCCTCCTGTAATCATCCTCCATGTGTTCCTTCTGTAATCATCCTCCATGTGTTCCCTCTGTAATCATCCTCCATGTGTTCCTCCTGTAATCATCCTCCATGTGTTCCCTCTGTAATCATCCTCCATGTGTTCCTTCTGTAATCATCCTCCATGTGTTCCTTCTGTAATCATCCTCCATGTGTTCCTTCTGTAATCATCCTCCATGTGTTCCTTCTGTAATCATCCTCCATGTGTTCCTTCTGTAATCATCCTCCATGTGTTCCTTCTGTAATCATCCTCCATGTGTTCCCTCTGTAATCATCCTCCATGTGTTCCCTCTGTAATCATCCTCCATGTGTTCCTTCTGTAATCATCCTCCATGTGTTCCTTCTGTAATCATCCTCCATGTGTTCCTCCTGTAATCATCCTCCATGTGTTCCTTCTGTAATCATCCTCCATGTGTTCCTTCTGTAATCATCCTCCATGTGTTCCTTCTGTAATCCTCCTCCATGTGTTCCTTCTGTAATCCTCCTCCATGTGTTCCTTCTGTAATCATCCTCCATGTGTTCCCTCTGTAATCATCCTCCATGTGTTCCTCCTGTAATCATCCTCCATGTGTTCCTTCTGTAATCATCCTCCATGTGTTCCTTCTGTAATCATCCTCCATGTGTTCCCTCTCTAATCATCCTCCATGTGTTCCTTCTGTAATCATCCTCCATGTGTTCCTCCTGTAATCATCCTCCATGTGTTCCCTCTATAATCATCCTCCATGTGTTCCTTCTGTAATCATCCTCCATGTGTTCCCTCTGTAATCATCCTCCATGTGTTCCTTCTGTAATCATCCTCCATGTGTTCCTTCTGTAATCATCCTCCATGTGTTCCCTCTGTAATCAGCCTCCATGTGTTCCTTCTGTAATTATCCTCCATGTGTTCCTCCTGTAATCATCCCCCATGTGTTCCCTCTGTAATCCCCCGCCATGTGTTCCTTCTGTAATCATCCTCCATGTGTTCCTCCTGTAATCATCCTCCATGTGTTCCTTCTGTAATCATCCTCCATGTGTTCCCTCTGTAATCATCCTCCATGTGTTCCTCCTGTAATCATCCTCCATGTGTTCCCTCTGTAATCATCCTCCATGTGTTCCTTCTGTAATCATCCTCCATGTGTTCCTTCTGTAATCATCCTCCATGTGTTCCTTCTGTAATCATCCTCCATGTGTTCCTTCTGTAATCATCCTCCATGTGTTCCTTCTGTAATCATCCTCCATGTGTTCCTTCTGTAATCATCCTCCATGTGTTCCCTCTGTAATCATCCTCCATGTGTTCCCTCTGTAATCATCCTCCATGTGTTCCTTCTGTAATCATCCTCCATGTGTTCCTTCTGTAATCATCCTCCATGTGTTCCTCCTGTAATCATCCTCCATGTGTTCCTTCTGTAATCATCCTCCATGTGTTCCTTCTGTAATCATCCTCCATGTGTTCCTTCTGTAATCCTCCTCCATGTGTTCCTTCTGTAATCCTCCTCCATGTGTTCCTTCTGTAATCATCCTCCATGTGTTCCCTCTGTAATCATCCTCCATGTGTTCCTCCTGTAATCATCCTCCATGTGTTCCTTCTGTAATCATCCTCCATGTGTTCCTTCTGTAATCATCCTCCATGTGTTCCTTCTGTAATCATCCTCCATGTGTTCCTTCTGTAATCATCCTCCATGTGTTCCTTCTGTAATCCCCCTCCATGTGTTCCTTCTGTAATCATCCTCCATGTGTTCCTCCTGTAATCATCCTCCATGTGTTCCCTCTGTAATCATCCTCCATGTGTTCCTTCTGTAATCATCCTCCATGTGTTCCTTCTGTAATCATCCTCCATGTGTTCCTTCTGTAATCATCCTCCATGTGTTCCTTCTGTAATCATCCTCCATGTGTTCCTTCTGTAATCCCCCTCCATGTGTTCCTCCTGTAATCATCCTCCATGTGTTCCCTCTGTAATCATCCTCCATGTGTTCCCTCTGTAATCATCCTCCATGTGTTCCCTCTGTAATCATCCTCCATGTGTTCCTCCTGTAATCATCCTCCATGTGTTCCTTCTGTAATCATCCTCCATGTGTTCCTTCTGTAATCATCCTCCATGTGTTCCTCCTGTAATCATCCTCCATGTGTTCCTTCTGTAATCATCCTCCATGTGTTCCTCCTGTAATCATCCTCCATGTGTTCCTTCTGTAATCATCCTCCATGTGTTCCTCCTGTAATCATCCTCCATGTGTTCCCTCTGTAATCATCCTCCATGTGTTCCTTCTGTAATCATCCTCCATGTGTTCCCTCTGTAATCATCCTCCATGTGTTCCTTCTGTAATCATCCTCCATGTGTTCCCTCTGTAATCATCCTCCATGTGTTCCTTCTGTAATTATCCTCCATGTGTTCCTCCTGTAATCATCCCCCATGTGTTCCCTCTGTAATCCCCCTCCATGTGTTCCTTCTGTAATCATCCTCCATGTGTTCCTCCTGTAATCATCCTCCATGTGTTCCTTCTGTAATCATCCTCCATGTGTTCCTCCTGTAATCATCCTCCATGTGTTCTTCCTGTAATCATCCTCCATGTGTTCCTCCTGTAATCATCCTTCATGTGTTCCTTCTGTAATCACCCTCCATGTGTTCCTCCTGTAATCATCCTCCATGTGTTCCTTCTGTAATCATCCTCCATGTGTTCCTTCTGTAATCATCCTCCATGTGTTCCTCCTGTAATCATCCTCCATGTGTTCCCTCTGTAATCATCCTCCTGTAATCATCCTCCATGTGTTCCCTCTGTAACTATCCTCCATGTGTTCCTCCTGTAATCATCCTCCATGTGTTCCTCCTGTAATCATCATCCATGTGTTCCTCCTGTAATCATCCTCCATGTGTTCCTTCTGTAATCATCCTCCATGTGTTCCTTCTGTAATCATCCTCCATGTGTTCCTCCTGTAATCATCCTCCATGTGTTCCTCCTGTAATCATCCTCCATGTGTTCCTTCTGTAATCATCCTCCATGTGTTCCCTCTGTAATCATCCTCCATGTGTTCCCTCTGTAATCATCCTCCATGTGTTCCTTCTGTAATCATCCTCCATGTGTTCCTCCTGTAATCATCCTCCATGTGTTCCCTCTGTAATCATCCTCCTGTAATCATCCTCCATGTGTTCCCTCTGTAACTATCCTCCATGTGTTCCTCCTGTAATCATCCTCCATGTGTTCCTCCTGTAATCATCATCCATGTGTTCCTCCTGTAATCATCCTCCATGTGTTCCTTCTGTAATCATCCTCCATGTGTTCCTTCTGTAATCATCCTCCATGTGTTCCTCCTGTAATCATCCTCCATGTGTTCCTCCTGTAATCATCCTCCATGTGTTCCTTCTGTAATCATCCTCCATGTGTTCCCTCTGTAATCATCCTCCATGTGTTCCTTCTGTAATCATCCTCCATGTGTTCCCTCTGTAACTATCCTCCATGTGTTCCTCCTGTAATCATCCTCCATGTGTTCCTCCTGTAATCATCCTCCATGTGTTCCTCCTGTAATCATCCTCCATGTGTTCCTCCTGTAATCATCCTCCATGTGTTCCTTCTGTAATCATCCTCCATGTGTTCCTCCTGTAATCATCCTCCATGTGTTCCTTCTGTAATCATCCTCCATGTGTTCCTCCTGTAATCATCCTCCATGTGTTCCCTCTGTAATCATCCTCCATGTGTTCCCTCTGTAATCATCCTCCATGTGTTCCTTCTGTAATCATCCTCCATGTGTTCCTTCTGTAATCATCCTCCATGTGTTCCTTCTGTAATCATCCTCCATGTGTTCCTCCTGTAATCATCCTCCATGTGTTCCCTCTGTAATCATCCTCCTGTAATCATCCTCCATGTGTTCCCTCTGTAACTATCCTCCATGTGTTCCTCCTGTAATCATCCTCCATGTGTTCCTCCTGTAATCATCATCCATGTGTTCCTCCTGTAATCATCCTCGATGTGTTCCTTCTGTAATCATCCTCCATGTGTTCCTTCTGTAATCATCCTCCATGTGTTACTCCTGTAATCATCCTCCATGTGTTCCTCCTGTAATCATCCTCCATGTGTTCCTTCTGTAATCATCCTTCATGTGTTCCTCCTGTAATCATCCTCCATGTGTTCCTTCTGTAATCATCCTCCATGTGTTCCTTCTGTAATCATCCTCCATGTGTTCCCTCTGTAACTATCCTCCATGTGTTCCTCCTGTAATCATCCTCCATGTGTTCCTCCTGTAATCATCCTCCATGTGTTCCTCCTGTAATCATCCTCCATGTATTCCTTCTGTAATCATCCTCCATGTGTTCCTCCTGTAATCATCCTCCATGTGTTCCTTCTGTAATCATCCTCCATGTGTTCCTCCTGTAATCATCCTCCATGTGTTCCCTCTGTAATCATCCTCCATGTGTTCCTTCTGTAATCATCCCCCATGTGTTCCCTCTGTAATCCCCCTCCATGTGTTCCTTCTGTAATCATCCTCCATGTGTTCCTCCTGTAATCATCCTCCATGTGTTCCTTCTGTAATCATCCTCCATGTGTTCCTCCTGTAATCATCCTCCATGTGTTCTTCCTGTAATCATCCTCCATGTGTTCCTCCTGTAATCATCCTTCATGTGTTCCTTCTGTAATCACCCTCCATGTGTTCCTCCTGTAATCATCCTCCATGTGTTCCTTCTGTAATCATCCTCCATGTGTTCCTTCTGTAATCATCCTCCATGTGTTCCTCCTGTAATCATCCTCCATGTGTTCCTTCTGTAATCATCCTCCATGTGTTCCTTCTGTAATCATCCTCCATGTGTTCCTCCTGTAATCATCCTCCATGTGTTCCCTCTGTAATCATCCTCCTGTAATCATCCTCCATGTGTTCCCTCTGTAACTATCCTCCATGTGTTCCTCCTGTAATCATCCTCCATGTGTTCTTCCTGTAATCATCCTCCATGTGTTCCTCCTGTAATCATCCTCCATGTGTTCCTCCTGTAATCATCCTCCATGTGTTCCTTCTGTAATCATCCTCCATGTGTTCCTCCTGTAATCATCCTCCATGTGTTCCCTCTGTAATCCCCCTCCATGTATTCCTTCTGTAATCATCCTCCATGTGTTCCTCCTGTAATCATCCTCCATGTGTTCCTTCTGTAATCATCTTCCATGTGTTCCTCCTGTAATCATCCTCCATGTGTTCCTTCTGTAATCATCCTTCATGTGTTCCTTCTGTAATCACCCTCCATGTGTTCCTCCTGTAATCATCCTCCATGTGTTCCTCCTGTAATCATCCTTCATGTGTTCCTCCTGTAATCATCCTCCATGTGTTCCTTCTGTAATCACCCTCCATGTGTTCCTTCTGTAATCATCCTCCATGTGTTCCTCCTGTAATCATCCTCCATGGGTTCCTTCTGTAATCATCCTCCATGTGTTCCTTCTGTAATCATCCTCCATGTGTTCCTCCTGTAATCATCCTCCATGTGTTCCTTCTGTAATCATCCTCCATGTGTTCCCTCTGTAACTATCCTCCATGTGTTCCTCCTGTAATCATCCTCCATGTGTTCCTCCTGTAATCATCCTCCATGTGTTCCCTCTGTAACTATCCTCCATGTGTTCCTCCTGTAATCATCCTCCATGTGTTCCTCCTGTAATCATCCTCCATGTGTTCCTTCTGTAATCATCCTCCATGTGTTCCTCCTGTAATCATCCTCCATGTGTTCCTTCTGTAATCATCCTCCATGTGTTCCTTCTGTAATCATCCTCCATGTGTTCCTTCTGTAATCATCCTCCATGTGTTCCTCCTGTAATCATCCTCCATGTGTTCCTTCTGTAATCATCCTCCATGTGTTCCTCCTGTAATCATCCTCCATGTGTTCCTCCTGTAATCATCCTCCATGTGTTCCTTCTGTAATCATCCTCCATGTGTTCCTCCTGTAATCATCCTCCATGTGTTCCTTCTGTAATCATCCTCCATGTGTTCCTCCTGTAATCATCCTCCATGTGTTCCTTCTGTAATCATCCTCCATGTGTTCCTCCTGTAATCATCCTCCATGTGTTCCTCCTGTAATCATCCTCCATGTGTTCCCTCTGTAATCATCCTCCATGTGTTCCTTCTGTAATCATCCTCCATGTGTTCCCTCTGTAATCATCCTCCATGTGTTCCTTCTGTAATCATCCTCCATGTGTTCCTTCTGTAATCATCCTTCATGTGTTCCTTCTGTAATCCTCCTCCATGTGTTCCTTCTGTAATCATCCTCCATGTGTTCCTTCTGTAATCGTCCTCCATGTGTTCCCTCTGTAATCATCCTCCATGTGTTCCTTCTGTAATCATCCTCCATGTGTTCCTTCTGTAATCATCCTCCATGTGTTCCTTCTGTAATCCTCCTCCATGTGTTCCTTCTGTAATCATCCTCCATGTGTTCCTCCTGTAATCATCCTCCATGTGTTCCTCCTGTAATCATCCTTTATGTGTTCCTTCTGTAATCATCCTCCATGTGTTCCCTCTGTAATCATCCTCCATGGTCCCTACTGTAATCATCCTCCATGTGTTCCTTCTGTAATCATCCTCCATGTGTTCCCTCTGTAATCATCCTCCATGGTCCCTACTGTAATCATCCTCCATGTGTTCCTCCTGTAATCATCCTCCATGTGTTCCCTCTGTAATCATCCTCCATGGTCCCTACTGTAATCATCCTCCATGTGTTCCCTCTGTAATCCCCCTCCATGTGTTCCTTCTGTAATCATCCTCCATGTGTTCCTCCTGTAATCATCCTCCATGTGTTCCTTCTGTAATCATCCTCCATGTGTTCCTCCTGTAATCATCCTCCATGTGTTCTTCCTGTAATCATCCTCCATGTGTTCCTTCTGTAATCATCCTCCATGTGTTCCTTCTGTAATCATCCTCCATGTGTTCCCTCTGTAATCCCCCTCCATGTGTTCCTTCTGTAATCATCCTCCATGTGTTCCTCCTGTAATCATCCTTCATGTGTTCCTTCTGTAATCACCCTCCATGTGTTCCTCCTGTAATCATCCTCCATGTGTTCCTTCTGTAATCATCCTCCATGTGTTCCTTCTGTAATCATCCTCCATGTGTTCCTCCTGTAATCATCCTCCATGTGTTCCTTCTGTAATCATCCTCCATGTGTTCCCTCTGTAACTATCCTCCATGTGTTCCTCCTGTAATCATCCTCCATGTGTTCCTCCTGTAATCATCCTCCATGTGTTCCTTCTGTAATCATCCTCCATGTGTTCCTCCTGTAATCATCCTCCATGTGTTCCTTCTGTAATCACCCTCCATGTGTTCCTCCTGTAATCATCCTCCATGTGTTCCTCCTGTAATCATCCTCCATGTGTTCCTCCTGTAATCATCCTCCATGTGTTCCTTCTGTAATCATCCTCCATGTGTTCCTTCTGTAATCATCCTCCATGTGTTCCTCCTGTAATCATCCTCCATGTGTTCCTCCTGTAATCATCCTCCATGTGTTCCTCCTGTAATCATCCTCCATGTGTTCCTTCTGTAATCATCCTCCATGTGTTCCTTCTGTAATCATCCTCCATGTGTTCCTCCTGTAATCATCCTCCATGTGTTCTTCCTGTAATCATCCTCCATGTGTTCCTCCTGTAATCATCCTTCATGTGTTCCTTCTGTAATCACCCTCCATGTGTTCCTCCTGTAATCATCCTCCATGTGTTCCTTCTGTAATCATCCTCCATGTGTTCCTTCTGTAATCATCCTCCATGTGTTCCTCCTGTAATCATCCTCCATGTGTTCTTCCTGTAATCATCCTCCATTTGTTCCTTCTGTAATCATCCTCCATGTGTTCCTTCTGTAATCATCCTCCATGTGTTCCTCCTGTAATCATCCTTCATGTGTTCCTTCTGTAATCACCCTCCATGTGTTCCTCCTGTAATCATCCTCCATGTGTTCCTTCTGTAATCACCCTCCATGTGTTCCTTCTGTAATCATCCTCCATGTGTTCCTTCTGTAATCATCCTCCATGTGTTCCTCCTGTAATCATCCTCCATGTGTTCCTTCTGTAATCATCCTCCATGTGTTCCCTCTGTAACTATCCTCCATGTGTTCCTCCTGTAATCATCCTCCATGTGTTCCTCCTGTAATCATCCTCCATGTGTTCCTTCTGTAATCATCCTCCATGTGTTCCTCCTGTAATCATCCTCCATGTGTTCCTTCTGTAATCACCCTCCATGTGTTCCTCCTGTAATCATCCTCCATGTGTTCCTCCTGTAATCATCCTCCATGTGTTCCTCCTGTAATCATCCTCCATGTGTTCCTTCTGTAATCATCCTCCATGTGTTCCTTCTGTAATCATCCTCCATGTGTTCCTCCTGTAATCATCCTCCATGTGTTCCTTCTGTAATCACCCTCCATGTGTTCCTTCTGTAATCACCCTCCATGTGTTCCTTCTGTAATCACCCTCCATGTGTCCACCCATTATCTTCCTCTATGTTCTCCTCCTATTATTACCTTCATGTGTCCTTCCTGTTATCATTCTTTAGCATATTTCCTGTTATTATCCTCCATGTGGCCCCCCTGTTATCATAGCTGTGGGAAAGGTCTGTGCTCCTCAATGGATCATCACAGGTCTGTGCTCCTCAATGGACCATCACAGGTCTGTGCTCCTCAATGGATCATCACAGGTCTGTGCTTCTCAATGGATCATCACAGGTCTGTGCTCCTCAATGGATCATCACAGGTCTGTGCTCCTCAATGGACCATCACAGGTCTGTGCTCCTCAATGGATCATCACAGGTCTGTGCTCCTCAATGGATCATCACAGATCTGTGCTCCTCAATGGACCATCACAGGTCTGTGCTCCTCAATGGACCATCACAGGTCTGTGCTCCTCAATGGACCATCACAGGTCTGTGCTCCTCAATGGACCATCACAGGTCTGTGCTCCTCAATGGATCATCACAGGTCTGTGCTCCTCAATGGATCATCACAGGTCTGTGCTCCTCAATGGACCATCACAGGTCTGTGCTCCTCAATGGACCATCACAGGTCTGTGCTCCTCAATGGACCATCACAGGTCTGTGCTCCTCAATGGACCATCACAGGTCTGTGCTCCTCAATAGACCATCACAGGTCTGTGCTCCTCAATGGACCATCACAGATCTGTGCTCCTCAATGGACCATCACAGGTCTGTGCTCCTCAATGGACCATCACAGGTCTGTGCTCCTGCACGGATCATCACAGGTCTGTGCTCCTGCACGGATCATCACAGGTCTGTGCTCCTCAATGGACCATTGCAGGTCTGTGCTCCTCAATGGATCATTGCAGGTCTGTGCTCCTCAATGGACCATCACAGGTCTGTGCTCCTGAATGGATCATCACAGGTCTGCATCCATTTGGTATTATCCTCCATGTGTGCCGCCTGTTATCATCCTGTAGGGATCTGCTGCCATCTACTCTCTGTATTTCTAAATAGCATTTGCTTATTGTTTACCACAGAGTTAATTGGTTACAGTCAGGTATTTCCTGTCCCTGCTACCTGAGATTGAGAAGCCTCGATTGGAGGACTGTGATTTGGAGGAGAGTTTCTAGGAAATAGACACAGAACTGAGATGCATGACCTTAGACACAGTGGAGCTGCTGCTGTGTTTACCAAAACCAGAAGCAGAGACTATTAGGCAAGTATTCCTATGTTCTAATAGTTTATCTGCAGCTGCCCATAGCTCCTTAAGCGTGTATCTAAATCCTTGTGACAGATAGAGTATCTCTGTCCTGTTAGTATTATCTCACATGCATAGTGCCAGATAGCCATTTCTATGCTAATGTATGTGTGTAGTGGTCACCTTCCAGTATATTAGTAGGTGAACCTGTTTATTGCAATAGTGTTTATATGCAGCACCTGGTATTTTAGTTGACCCTGTCCCTTCTGGTCTGGGATTCTATAGCAAGTTTTAGCTCAGAGCTCAATAACCAGCATAGGTCAGAGCCAGGTTAGGCATCCGACGGCCACTTCTGGTCATTAGAGGTCCAGTGGCATGACAATTTAGATGCTACTAGGGACCAGAGTAAACAGGCTGAGTTCCAGCAACACACCAGTTTCTACGAGTGGGAGTCTGCGTTCCAGGCTGGTTGGACAACAGTTGGAGGATCTCCCCATCTCCACTGATCTTGTCTTCAGGTCTCTGACACAAAGACAGACACTGAATCATCCTCAGGGGCCCCTGCAATTCATCTGGAGGTATCTCTATTAATAACTATATATTCCTGGGTATATGTGCACAATTCCACCAGGAATCCTATCCGGTCCTTTGCTGATAATACCTGTTTGAGTGTTTGTACATTGGATGTATATAGTAGGGTTGCTACCTTTCTGGGATTCACCCAGACAGTCACGTTTTTACATCATGTGTCCGGATTTCTGACTGCCAGACACCCACATACATTATTCAGACAGCATGCTTGCCAGTGAGACGTCCCCAGTGCCTGCCACCAATGTGTCTTCCCCTCATCTATGTTTTACATTTACCATGTGCCCCCCATTATCATCCCTCATGTGTCCCCCCCATTATCCTCCTCCATGTGCCCCTCCTTATCCTCCTCCATGTGCCCCCAGTTATCCTCCTCCATGTGCCCCCCATTACCCTTCTCCATGTGCCCCCCCTACGTTATTCCTCTCAATGAGTCCCTACTGCTACCTCTATTCTGCACCTGTCTCCTGCTCTGCCCACTGCATTCTGGGAAGGAGCCGATTTGTGCGGATTTCTTGGCTGCCAAGACAAACTGTTACTATATAAAGAAAATGCTTCCCTGGCATTAACACCCCGTCTGCGGCCACGAGAAACCTTCTGAATATTAATGGCAGCAATCGGAGACGAGGCGCTGCTGATGACTCTCAAGGTGATGGAAAAACAAACTGATTGATCACGGAGCTCACCGCGGGAAGGATATGGGAAGACGGCAGCAAAATTCAAACAAAAGGCGGAGGAGGAGGGTTGTCATTCTACGTTACTTCACCTAACCAATCATTGCGTCACCTCCCGACATTTCCAACTTCACTTCCCTCCATTCCCCCATCACCTCCCTCCATTCCCCTCATCATCTCCCTCAATTCCCCCATCATCTCCCTCCATTCCCCCTGTCACCTACCTCCATCCCCCCGTCACCTCCCTCCATTCTCCCATCACCTCCCTCTCCCCCATCATCTCCCTCCATTCCCCCATCATCTCCCTCCATTCCCCCATCATCTCCCTCCATTCCCCCATCATCTCCCTCCATTCCCCCGTCATCTCCGGACATTTCCCAATTCACTTTCCTCTATTACCCTCATCACCTCCCTCTATTTCCCTCATCATCTCCCCCCATTCCCCTTATCATCTCCCTCAATTCCCCCGTCACCTACCTCCATCCCCCCATCATCTCCCTCCATTCCCCCATCATCTCCCCCCATTCCCCTCGTCACCTAGCTCCATCCCCCCATCACCTCCCTCCATTCCCTCGTCATCTCCCTCCATTCCCCCCGTCACCTACCTCCATACCCCCATCACCCATCTCCATTCCCCCGTCATCTCCGGACATTTCCCACTTCACTTTCCTCTATTCCCCTCATCACCTCCCTCTATTTCCCTCATCATCTCCCCCCATTCCCCTCATCATCTCCCCCCCATTCCCTCGTTCTCTTCCTCCATTCCCCCTTCACCTCCCTCCATTCCCCCTTCACCTCCCTCCATTCACTCTTCACCTCCCTCCATTCCCCCTTCACCTCCCTCCATCCCCCTGTCACCTCCCTCCATTCCCCTGTCACCTCCCTCCATTCCCCCGTCACCTTCCTCCATTCCCCCGTCACCTTCCTTCATTTACCCATCATCTCCTGACATTTCCCACTTCACTTCCCTCCATTCCCCCATCACCTCCCTCCATTCCCTTCATCATCTCCCTCCATTCCCTCGTCACCTCCCTCCATTGCCCCTTCACCTACCTCCATTCCCCGTCACCTCCCGAGATTTCCCACTTCACTTCCCTCTATTCCCCTATCACCTCCCACCATTCCCCTCATCATCTCCCACCATTCCCCATCACCTACCTCCATTCCCCCGTCATCTCCGGACATTTCCCACTTCACTTTCCTCTATTCCCCTCATCACCTCCCTCTATTTCCCTCATCATCTCCCCCCATTCCCCTCATCATCTTCCCCCCATTCCCTCGTTCTCTCCCTCCATTCCCCCTTCACCTCCCTCCATTCCCCCTTCACCTCCCTCCATTCCCCATCATCTCCCTCCATTACCCCATCACCCCCCTCCATTCCCCCATCACCCCCCTCCATTCCCCCATCATCTCCCTCCATTCCCCAGACATCTCCCTCCATTCCCCCCGTCACCTCCCTCTATTCCCCATCACCTCCCTCCATTCCCCCCATCATCTCCCTCCATTCCCCCCATCACCTCCCTCCATTCCCCCATCATCTCCCTCCATTCCCCCATCATCTCCCTCCATTCCCCCATCACCTCCCTCCAGTCCTCCATCACCTCCTTCCATTCCCCGTCACCTCCCTCCATTCCCCCTGTAAAAGTGACTTGTGTCACACCCCCATCACTTCCCTCCATTCCCCTCATCATCTCCCACCATTCCCCCATCTCCTCACTCCATTCCCGTCATCTCCCTCCATTACCCCATCACCTTTCTCCATTCCCCCGTCATCTCCCTCCATTCCCCCCATCACCTCCCTCCAGTCCCCCATCACCTCCCTCTATTCCTCCTGTAAAAGTGACTTGTGTCACACCCCCATCACTTCCCTCCATTCCCCTATCATCTCCCTCCATTCCCTCATCACTTCCCTCCATTCCCCCATCACCTCTCTCTATTGCCCCATCAACTCTCTCAATTCCCTCATCACCTCCCTCCATTCTTTCCCCATCACCTCCCTCTATTCCCCCTTCATCCCACTCTAATCCCCTCATCATCTCCCACCATTCCCCCATCACCTCACTCCATTCCCTCCATCATCTCCCTCCAATCTCCTCATCATCACCCTCCATTCCCTCCATCATCTCCCTCCATTCCCTCATCATCTCCCTCCATTCCCCCATCATCTCCCTCCATTCCCCCATCATCTCCCTCCATTCCCCCATCATCTCCCTCCATTCCCCCATCATCTCCCTCCATTCCCTCCACCATCTCCCTCCAATCCCCCCATCATCTTCCTCCAATCTCCCCATCATCAACCTCCATTCCCTCCATCACCTCCCTCTATTCCCCCATCACCTCCCTCTATTCCCCCATCACCTCCCTCTATTCCCCCATCACCTCCCTCCATTCCCCCATCACCTCCCTTCTCTTCTAGGAAGGGTGTTTACATCCCTGCTGACAGAGAGAGGACGTGCGTACAGCAGCTCCTGACATCCAGGGCTGCACTGCTTTCTCTTCCCAGTTCTCCCTGGCTTTCCCCCGTGCTTTCCTCCTCTCCCCCTGGTCCCCCCACCCCTTCATAGAAAGGACAGACAAAACGATCACGAAACCCTCTGCCGCTGAGCACCCCCCCCCCCCCACAGTCGCCGTCAGGCAAGACCACGGCTGCGGCCTAGCACCATCGGGCATCGGTCCCCCTACAGGCGCATCCCCTGCTCCAGCACAGTGCCCAGCTCACCAGCCGCCACCCGCCGCACTCGGCATCACCTCCACCCGCAGCTGCCGTCAGGAAAGTCCCCGGCTGCGGCCTAGTTGCGGCCGGACACCGCCTTAACTTAAGTATCCCCTCTCCTACAGCCGGAACCTCAGTTAGCCGCTCCCCCCCCCCAGGTCCAGAGCCAAGCCTAGGCGCCAGAGGGCTCCCGAAGCAGCACTAGCAGCTTCCTGGCCCGACAGGATAGTCTGCGGCTTCGGCCTAGCCCCGGCGGCCATCTTGAGCCACCCAGCCTCGGCCCTTAACACCCTCTCCCGGCCCCCTTGGATCACTCCGACCCGGTAAACCACCGGATGGCACCCCCTCACTAACCAAGTGCCCGTGTCCCCCACTGGATCACTCCCAAAAGGCTGCCAGGAGGACGAAGCAAAGATCCGGCCTGGCAAGCAGCGGCCATCTTGGTACACCCAGGAGTTGGCCTCAATCACTGACACACTAAAAAAAAAAAAAAAAAAAACTTTTTTTCTCTCATTCTATATATCCTACTGATATTGCCCCCCCTCCCTCCCACCCCACCACTATTCTTCACAAAACCTCTAAAAACGCTTTCTCCACTCATTACGGTTCTTCCCCACCCGTCGCACTCAGGCTACCCAACCTACAGCTCCGACCACCGCTACTGCACCATCTTCCCAGATCCTCACACACGGTCGAGCAAAACGGACGTTGTAACAGGACCCCTAACCTCATCGCCTCACAGAGCAATCCACACACATGGTCCAGGGGAACGGACGTGTGTGGCAAGAGCTCTGACCTCACCGCTGCACAGAGCAATCCACACGCACGGTCTAGGGTAACGGACGTGTGTGGCAGGAGCTCTGGCCATCCAGGACCCTCCCTAGACTCCTCCATTTTCGCTCCCCTAACAAACGTAAACCTGATGACCTGGGGCTTTCCCTGGACCACACTCTCCCCCAGCTCAGATCACCCAGCTCACCATCACGTTGTCCGCAGCTGCTGACTGCTCCCTGCCGCCATCTTGGCACCCGCCTCTAGACTACTAGACCTGCAGGACAGACAGCGACTGCGGCTTAACTCCGACCATCCCATCACCCTCTCCCCGTTTCGCGCTCCAGCGGGCCCGTGTGTGGTGACCTGGTAAGCACACTGGGGCACCTCCTACCTTTAGGAAGTTGATCCAGGGTTTACCCGATCGCCTCTCGAGGGGTCAGGAAGGAATTTTCCCCTGCTGTAGCAATTGGCCTGACTCGGCTGGGGTTTTTCGCCTTCCTCTGGACCAACAGGGGGGAGGTTAGGTCATTGGGCCCTATTCACCATCCCACCACCTTTTTTTTTCTTCCCATCATGTGCAACTTTAAATACTCAGCGGACACCCTCCAGAGGCTAAGGAATACTGCCTCAACATTACCAACCTCCACCCAAAAAATACTACGAAAAGAACAACTGCTAAGGATCAATCGACAATCGACTATCAAAAACACGAAAACACCACTTCAACTACAACATATAGCTTGCGCCCTGATCAACACCAGATCGGCAGTCAAGCACAGACAGGAAATTCACGACTTCATCACGCAAAACGACATAGATTGCCTCTTTATCACGGAAAGCTGGCTAACACCTGACTGTAACACCATCCTAACAGAATTGGTGCCTGAGAACTACTCCATCCTAACAGAGCATAGAACAGGACAAAGAGGAGGAGGCCTAGCAGTGATCTTCAAATCTCACCTCTCTATCATCAAACCAACTCTACAGAACTCATTGCCGTTCATGGAGACACTCACTCTGCAACTCCAAACAACACCCCAGGACACCATTCACATACTGCTATGCTACAGACCGCCAGGACCAAAGACAAATCTCCTCACACCCTTTACCCAATTCATCTCGACATACACTTTAAAAACCAAAAACTTCCTATTACTCGGGGACTTCAATCTCTGGGCTAACTCCACTCAGGACCCCATCGCCACCTCCTGCATCAACCAATTGGAAGAATTAGGTCTGCAGCAACTGATAAATGCCCCCACGCATGGATCGGGGCACATTCTGGACCTCATCTTCAAACAAAATCTGGACATCAACACAGTGGACAACATGCCGTTACCATGGACGGATCACCACGCTATCAAATTTAAACTTACCACCAACACCATCTCCCAAAAATCAGAACACTCAATAACAACAAAATGGACAAGATCTCAGAAGAAACTACACTCGGAACTCTTCAAAACTACTCTATCAAATAAAATAGGAACGCAAAATCTCAACCACTCAACGGAACAAACACTCAACTCCTTAAACAAAGCATTACTACAAACAGCAGACACAGTCGCTCCGAGACGCAGGGCCCTCATTCGCAGAAACAACTCCGGCTGGTTTAATGACACTCTTACCCTACTGAAGCAAGAACGCAGAAGAGCCGAAGGAGCCTGGAGAAGAAACCCAACAAAGGAAAACCACATTAATTACAAAGCACTCACTAAGAAATATCACAAAGCAATTTTCAAAGCAAAAAAGGAACATTTCTCAAACACCATCAAAAAAGGCCTAAACCGACCTCGTGAACTCTTCAAACTAGTAACTCAAACTATGAACCCCACCTGCCTAGAACCTTCAGCAAACGAAACACAAGAGTTCTGTAATGAGCTATCGGACTTTTTTATCGACAAAATCGAAAACATTCGAGAATCAATTCAACAGAAAAAAACAACCAACCCTGCTCTGCCAAAGCAAATAGAGGAAATCAATATGAACACTATACAATTGACAACATTTTCGCTGGTCCCGATCACCATCGACACCACCAAAAATATAATCAGAAGCCTCAGAGACAGCACATCTCCAAATGACATAATCTCTACAAAACTCCTGAAAGAATGTACCGACATTTTAGCACCCACCATAACACACCTCGTAAATCAATCATTCAAAGAAGGTATTGTTCCAATCTCTCTCAAGCAAGGCATAATCAAACCCCTCCTAAAGAAACCCAACCTGGACCCCAAAGACCCAAACTACCGCAGACCGGTAACAAGCCTCAACACCATCTCCAAGATCATGGAGAAAGCAGTAGTACAACAGCTACAACTCTATTTGGACACCCACAAACTCTTGGATCCACTACAATCAGGCTTCCGCCCAGGCCATGGCACAGAAACAGCACTTCTTAAAATATGGGATGACACCCTCGAAGCAGCAGATGACGGAGAATCATGTCTCCTGGTGCTGCTGGACCTCAGTGCAGCGTTCGACACAGTAGACCACAAAACTCTACTCATTCGCCTTAAAGAAGTAGCCGGAGTCGCAGACCCTGACCTACACTGGTTCGCATCCTTCCTAGACAATCGTTCCCAGACAGTGAAACTAGGAGCCTTCACCTCTGAAACTCGCACAATTTCTTGCGGAGTCCCCCAAGGATCACCCCTGTCACCCGTGCTCTTTAACATCTACCTCCGCCCACTCCTCAAAATCATCAGCAAACAGGGCCTGTGCTACCACTCATATGCTGACGACACCCAACTCTACTTTCGTATCACCGGGAAAAAAGACCAATATCACGGATTGGAAACCTGTCTCACATTGATCGATGAATGGATGACTGAGAATTCCCTCAAACTCAACGGATCCAAAACAGAACTCCTTCTCCTCCACGCAAACCGAAAGACAAAAACTAAGACTTCTTGGACACTCCCCACTATCCTTGGACAGACCGTTACCCCGAGCACCAAAGTCAAAAGTCTCGGAGTCATCTTTGACTCGGAGATGTCGATGGACGCACAAATTGGATCAGTAGTCAGCGGAGCTCACCATCTCCTCCGTCTACTACGTAGACTCATCCCCTTCATCCCAAAAGAGGATACAGCAGTAGTAGTTGGAACAATTATCAACTCCCGACTCGATTACGCAAACGCCCTCTACCTCGGACTACCCAAATACCAGATTTCGCGCCTACAAGTCATCCAGAACACGGCTGGCAGGCTGGTAACGGGAAAAAAACCTTGGGAATCCATCACCCCATCACTAAGGACCCTTCATTGGCTAACCGTAAAGGATCGGATCACATTCAAGACCCTCTGTCTCACCCACAAGTGCACACAGGGAAACGCTCCACAATATCTATGCGAGAAGATAAAACACTACACCCCCAATCGCAATCTCCGATCAACCAACCAAAACCTCCTTCACATCCCCAAGTCCCGCTACAAATCAAAGGGAGAACGAAGATTTGCAGTCCAAGGACCACGGCTATGGAACGCTCTACCCACCAACATCCGCATGGAAGAAAACCACCGGGCCTTCAGGAAAAAACGTAAGACCCACCTATTCTGAAGGGTCAGGATGTCACTGGATGCAAAGCGCCTTGAGGCGATTTAGTTCGCATTTGTAGCGCTATACAAGTTATTCACTCACTCACTCACTCATTCCGTAGGGTTCAGTTTTTATTCTGTATAAGCTGACTATCCCAGGGACCCCATAGGGGCCCCATGCTGACAAACTAAAGCAATAATTTGAAGCTCATTTAGGTAATGCATGTGCTATCCGCAACATGCGGTAATGCACATAACATATACTGCTGCATTGCAGAGCCATTCGTTTTGAATCCATTGTAGTGAATCGCAATGTGCCGGTAGTGCGTTGCATTGGAATAAAAGGGGATCACATGTTTTTTTAAGCGTGTCAGGATACATTGGCAGCCAATCCATTTGGAATCATCTACCTTAACACAATGCATGCTAACATGCGAAGTAACGTAAGCATTGGTAATGCATCACAAATACAGTAATTAATTGGACAAGGCATGAAGCCTGGAGTCTACCACCCCACCACCTAAATTCTAGAATAACTATCTTCCAGGCTGTCTTCTATTTCTGGAGCCTCTGATTGGTGGAGAGTTTACCCATCATAGGTCAGTGCTCGCAAATGGCCCATCATAGGTCTGTGTTCCCGAATGGGCCAATCACAGGTCTGTGCTTCTGAATGACCCATCACAGGTCTGTGCTTCAGAATGGCCCATCACAGGTCTGTGCTTCAGAATGGCCCATCACAGGTCTGTGCTTCAGAATGTCCCATTACAGATTTGCAAAATACAACTCCCACTGGAACAGATAGAGCTCACCAATGAGCCAATAGAAAGCCAATGATAGTGTAGTAGTTTAAATAAAGGTCTATTTTAGAACAGAGCCAGTCGTCCAATTATTACAACGTGACAGCGAAAAAAATGTAAAATCTCACTGAGAGAGCCACTGACAACATGGTTACATTGGTTAATTGGAACATGGTTACATTGGTTGGATGGAACATGGTTACATTGGTCTGATGGAACATGGTTACATTGGCCGGATGGAACATGGTTACATTGGCCGGATGGAACATGGTTACATTGGTTAGATGGAACATGGTTAAATTGGTTGGATGGAACATGGTTAGGTCGGTTGGATGGAACATGGCTACGTCAGTTGGATGGAACATGGTTACGTCAGTTGGATGGAACATGGTATATTGGTTGGATGAAACATGGTTACATTGGTTAGATGGAACATGGCTACATTGGTTGGATGGAACATGGTAATGTCCGTTGGATGGGACATGGTTACATTGGTTGAATGGATCATGGTTACATTGGTTGGATGAAACATGATTACATTGGTTGGATGAAACATGGTTAAATTGGTTGGATGGAACATGGTTATATTGGTTGGATGGAACATGATTACATTGGTTGGATGGATCATGGTTACATTGGTTGGATGGGACATGATTACATTGGTTGGATGGAGCATGGTTATATTGGTTGGATGGAACATGGTTACATTGGTTGGATGGATCATGGTTACATTGGTTGGATGGGACATGATTACATTGGTTGGATGGATCATGGTTACATTGGTTGGATGGGACATGATTACATTGGTTGGATGGAGCATGGTTATATTGGTTGGATGGAACATGGTTATATTGCTTGGATGGAACATGGTTACATTGATTGCATGGATCATGGTTACATTGGTTGGATGGGACATGATTACATTGGTTGGATGGAACATGGTTATATTGGTTGGATGGAACATGGTTACATTGTTTAGATGGAACATGGTTACATTGGTTGGATGGAACATGGTTACATTGGTTGGATGGAACATGGTAATGTCCGTTGGATGGGACATGGTTACATTGGTTGAATGGATCATGGTTACATTAGTTAGATGAAACATGATTACATTGGTTGGATGGAACATGATTACATTGGTTGGATGGAGCATAGTTATATTGGTTGGATGGAACATGGTTACATTGGTTAGATGGAACATGGTAATGTCCGTTGGATGGGACATGGTTACATTGGTTGAATGGATCATGGTTACATTGGTTAGATGGAACATGATTACATTGATTGGATGGAACATAGCTACGTCAGTTGGATGGAACATGGTTATATTGCTTGGATGGAACATGGTTATATTGCTTGGATGGAACATGGTTATATTGCTTGGATGGAACATGGTTATATTGCTTGGATGGAACATGGTTTCATCGGTTGGAAAGAATATGGTACCATTGGGACATGTTTACATTGCTTGGACGGAACATGTTACATTGGATAAATGGCACTAAAAAAAAAAAAAAATGTGGGTTTAGACTCATGGTATTGCCCGTTGGATGGGACATGGTTACATTGGTTGAATAGATCATGGTTACATTGGTTGGATGGAACATGATTACATTGGTTGGATAGAACATGGTTATATTGGTTGGATGGAACATGGTTATATTGGTTGGATGGAACATGGTTACATTGGTTGGATGGATCATGGTTACATTGGTTGGATGGGACATGATTACATTGGTTGGATGGATCATGGTTACATTGGTTGGATGGGACATGATTACATTGGTTGGATGGAGCATGGTTATATTGGTTGGATGGAACATGGTTATATTGGTTGGATGGAACATGGTTACATTGGTTGGATGGATTATGATTACATTGGTTGGATGGAGCATGGTTATATTGGTTGGATGGAACATGGTTACATTGGTTGGATGGAACATGGTTACATTGGTTGGATGGAACATGGTAATGTCCGTTGGATGGGACATGGTTACATTGGTTGAATGGATCATGGTTACATTGGTTAGATGAAACATGATTACATTGGTTGGATGGAACATGATTACATTGGTTGGATGGAGCATAGTTATATTGGTTGGATGGAACATGGTAATGTCCGTTGGATGGGACATGGTTACATTGGTTGAATGGAACATGATTACATTGGTTGGATGGAACATAGTTACGTCAGTTGGATGGAACATGGTTATATTGCTTGGATGGAACATGGTTATATTGGTTGGATGGAACATGGTTACATTGGTTGGATGGATCATGGTTACATTGGTTGGATGGGACATGATTACATTGGTTGGATGGATCATGGTTACATTGGTTGGATGGGACATGATTACATTGGTTGGATGGAGCATGGTTATATTGGTTGGATGGAACATGGTTATATTGGTTGGATGGAACATGGTTACATTGGTTGGATGGATCATGGTTACATTGGTTGGATGGGACATGATTACATTGGTTGGATGGAACATGGTTATATTGGTTGGATGGAACATGGTTACATTGGTTAGATGGAACATGGTTACATTGGTTGGATGGAACATGGTTACATTGGTTGGATGGAACATGGTTACATTGGTTGGATGGAACATGATTACATTGGTTGGATGGAGCATAGTTATATTGGTTGGATGGAACATGGTTACATTGGTTAGATGGAACATGGTAATGTCCGTTGGATGGGACATGGTTACATTGGTTGAATGGAACATGGTTATATTGCTTGGATGGAACATGGTTATATTGCTTGGATGGAACATGGTTTCATCGGTTGGAAAGAATATGGTACCATTGGGACATGTTTACATTGGTTGGATGGATCATGGTTACATTGGTTGGATGGGACATGATTACATTGGTTGGATGGATCATGGTTACATTGGTTGGATGGGACATGATTACATTGGTTGGATGGAGCATGGTTATATTGGTTGGATGGAACATGGTTATATTGCTTGGATGGAACATGGTTACATTGATTGCATGGATCATGGTTACATTGGTTGGATGGGACATGATTACATTGGTTGGATGGAACATGGTTATATTGGTTGGATGGAACATGGTTACATTGTTTAGATGGAACATGGTTACATTGGTTGGATGGAACATGGTTACATTGGTTGGATGGAACATGGTAATGTCCGTTGGATGGGACATGGTTACATTGGTTGAATGGATCATGGTTACATTAGTTAGATGAAACATGATTACATTGGTTGGATGGAACATGATTACATTGGTTGGATGGAGCATAGTTATATTGGTTGGATGGAACATGGTTACATTGGTTAGATGGAACATGGTAATGTCCGTTGGATGGGACATGGTTACATTGGTTGAATGGATCATGGTTACATTGGTTAGATGGAACATGATTACATTGATTGGATGGAACATAGCTACGTCAGTTGGATGGAACATGGTTATATTGCTTGGATGGAACATGGTTATATTGCTTGGATGGAACATGGTTATATTGCTTGGATGGAACATGGTTATATTGCTTGGATGGAACATGGTTTCATCGGTTGGAAAGAATATGGTACCATTGGGACATGTTTACATTGCTTGGACGGAACATGTTACATTGGATAAATGGCACTAAAAAAAAAAAAAAATGTGGGTTTAGACTCATGGTATTGCCCGTTGGATGGGACATGGTTACATTGGTTGAATAGATCATGGTTACATTGGTTGGATGGAACATGATTACATTGGTTGGATAGAACATGGTTATATTGGTTGGATGGAACATGGTTATATTGGTTGGATGGAACATGGTTACATTGGTTGGATGGATCATGGTTACATTGGTTGGATGGGACATGATTACATTGGTTGGATGGATCATGGTTACATTGGTTGGATGGGACATGATTACATTGGTTGGATGGAGCATGGTTATATTGGTTGGATGGAACATGGTTATATTGGTTGGATGGAACATGGTTACATTGGTTGGATGGATTATGATTACATTGGTTGGATGGAGCATGGTTATATTGGTTGGATGGAACATGGTTACATTGGTTGGATGGAACATGGTTACATTGGTTGGATGGAACATGGTAATGTCCGTTGGATGGGACATGGTTACATTGGTTGAATGGATCATGGTTACATTGGTTAGATGAAACATGATTACATTGGTTGGATGGAACATGATTACATTGGTTGGATGGAGCATAGTTATATTGGTTGGATGGAACATGGTAATGTCCGTTGGATGGGACATGGTTACATTGGTTGAATGGAACATGATTACATTGGTTGGATGGAACATAGTTACGTCAGTTGGATGGAACATGGTTATATTGCTTGGATGGAACATGGTTATATTGGTTGGATGGAACATGGTTACATTGGTTGGATGGATCATGGTTACATTGGTTGGATGGGACATGATTACATTGGTTGGATGGATCATGGTTACATTGGTTGGATGGGACATGATTACATTGGTTGGATGGAGCATGGTTATATTGGTTGGATGGAACATGGTTATATTGGTTGGATGGAACATGGTTACATTGGTTGGATGGATCATGGTTACATTGGTTGGATGGGACATGATTACATTGGTTGGATGGAGCATAGTTATATTGGTTGGATGGAACATGGTAATGTCCGTTGGATGGGACATGGTTACATTGGTTGAATGGAACATGATTACATTGGTTGGATGGAACATAGTTACGTCAGTTGGATGGAACATGGTTATATTGCTTGGATGGAACATGGTTATATTGGTTGGATGGAACATGGTTACATTGGTTGGATGGATCATGGTTACATTGGTTGGATGGGACATGATTACATTGGTTGGATGGATCATGGTTACATTGGTTGGATGGGACATGATTACATTGGTTGGATGGAGCATGGTTATATTGGTTGGATGGAACATGGTTATATTGGTTGGATGGAACATGGTTACATTGGTTGGATGGATCATGGTTACATTGGTTGGATGGGACATGATTACATTGGTTGGATGGAACATGGTTATATTGGTTGGATGGAACATGGTTACATTGGTTAGATGGAACATGGTTACATTGGTTGGATGGAACATGGTTACATTGGTTGGATGGAACATGGTTACATTGGTTGGATGGAACATGATTACATTGGTTGGATGGAGCATAGTTATATTGGTTGGATGGAACATGGTTACATTGGTTAGATGGAACATGGTAATGTCCGTTGGATGGGACATGGTTACATTGGTTGAATGGAACATGGTTATATTGCTTGGATGGAACATGGTTATATTGCTTGGATGGAACATGGTTTCATCGGTTGGAAAGAATATGGTACCATTGGGACATGTTTACATTGGTTGGATGGATCATGGTTACATTGGTTGGATGGGACATGATTACATTGGTTGGATGGATCATGGTTACATTGGTTGGATGGGACATGATTACATTGGTTGGATGGAGCATGGTTATATTGGTTGGATGGAACATGGTTATATTGCTTGGATGGAACATGGTTACATTGATTGCATGGATCATGGTTACATTGGTTGGATGGGACATGATTACATTGGTTGGATGGAACATGGTTATATTGGTTGGATGGAACATGGTTACATTGTTTAGATGGAACATGGTTACATTGGTTGGATGGAACATGGTTACATTGGTTGGATGGAACATGGTAATGTCCGTTGGATGGGACATGGTTACATTGGTTGAATGGATCATGGTTACATTAGTTAGATGAAACATGATTACATTGGTTGGATGGAACATGATTACATTGGTTGGATGGAGCATAGTTATATTGGTTGGATGGAACATGGTTACATTGGTTAGATGGAACATGGTAATGTCCGTTGGATGGGACATGGTTACATTGGTTGAATGGATCATGGTTACATTGGTTAGATGGAACATGATTACATTGATTGGATGGAACATGGTTATATTGGTTGGATGGAACATGGTTACATTGGTTGGATGGAACATAGTTACGTCAGTTGGATGGAACATGGTTATATTGGTTGGATGGAACATGGTTACATTGGTTGGATGGATCATGGTTACATTGGTTGGATGGGACATGATTACATTGGTTGGATGGATCATGGTTACATTGGTTGGATGGGACATGATTACATTGGTTGGATGGAGCATGGTTATATTGGTTGGATGGAACATGGTTATATTGGTTGGATGGAACATGGTTACATTGGTTGGATGGATCATGGTTACATTGGTTGGATGGGACATGATTACATTGGTTGGATGGAACATGGTTATATTGGTTGGATGGAACATGGTTACATTGGTTAGATGGAACATGGTTACATTGGTTGGATGGAACATGGTTACATTGGTTGGATGGAACATGGTTACATTGGTTGGATGGAACATGATTACATTGGTTGGATGGAGCATAGTTATATTGGTTGGATGGAACATGGTTACATTGGTTAGATGGAACATGGTAATGTCCGTTGGATGGGACATGGTTACATTGGTTGAATGGAACATGGTTATATTGCTTGGATGGAACATGGTTATATTGCTTGGATGGAACATGGTTTCATCGGTTGGAAAGAATATGGTACCATTGGGACATGTTTACATTGCTTGGACGGAACATGTTACATTGGATAAATGGCACTAAAAAAAAAAATGTGGGTGCAGACTCATGGTATTGCCCGTTGGATGGGACATGGTTACATTGGTTGAATAGATCATGGTTACATTGGTTGGATGGGACATGATTACATTGGCTGGATAGAACATGGTTATATTGGTTGGATGGAACATGGTTATATTGGTTGGATGGAACATGGTTACATTGGTTGGATGGATCATGGTTACATTGGTTGGATGGGACATGATTACATTGGTTGGATGGATCATGGTTACATTGGTTGGATGGGACATGATTACATTGGTTGGATGGATCATGGTTACATTGGTTGGATGGATCATGGTTACATTGGTTGGATGGGACATGATTACATTGGTTGGATGGAGCATGGTTATATTGGTTGGATGGAACATGGTTATATTGGTTGGATGGAACATGGTTATATTGGTTGGATGGAACATGGTTACATTGGTTGGATGGATCATGGTTACATTGGTTGGATGGGACATGATTACATTAGTTGGATGGAGCATGGTTATATTGGTTGGATGGAACATGGTTATATTGGTTGGATGGAACATGGTTATATTGGTTGGATGGATCATGATTACATTGGTTGGATGGATCATGGTTACATTGGTTGGATGGGACATGATTACATTGGTTGGATGGAGCATGGTTATATTGGTTGGATGGAACATGGTTATATTGGTTGGATGGAACATGGTTATATTGGTTGGATGGAACATGGTTACATTGGTTGGATGGATCATGGTTACATTGGTTGGATGGGACATGATTACATTAGTTGGATGGAGCATGGTTATATTGGTTGGATGGAACATGGTTATATTGGTTGGATGGAACATGGTTACATTGGTTGGATGGATCATGGTTACATTGGTTGGATGGGACATGATTACATTGGTTGGATGGAACATGGTTACATTGGTTGGATGGAACATGGTTACATTGGTTGGATGGAACATGGTAATGTCCGTTGGATGGGACATGGTTACATTGGTTGAATGGATCATGGTTACATTGGTTAGATGAAACATGATTACATTGGTTGGATGGAACATGATTACATTGGTTGGATGGAGCATAGTTATATTGGTTGGATGGAACATGGTTACATTGGTTAGATGGAACATGGTAATGTCCGTTGGATGGGACATGGTTACATTGGTTGGATGGAACATGGTTACATTGGTTGGATGGAACATGGTAATGTCCGTTGGATGGGACATGGTTACATTGGTTGAATGGATCATGGTTACATTGGTTAGATGAAACATGATTACATTGGTTGGATGGAACATGATTACATTGGTTGGATGGAGCATAGTTATATTGGTTGGATGGAACATGGTTACATTGGTTAGATGGAACATGGTAATGTCCGTTGGATGGGACATGGTTACATTGGTTGGATGGAACATGGTTACATTGGTTGGATGGAACATGGTAATGTCCGTTGGATGGGACATGGTTACATTGGTTGAATGGATCATGGTTACATTGGTTAGATGGAACATGATTACATTGGTTGGATGGAACATAGTTACGTCAGTTGGATGGAACATGGTTATATTGCTTGGATGGAACATGGTTATATTGCTTGGATGGAACATGGTTATATTGCTTGGATGGAACATGGTTATATTGCTTGGATGGAACATGGTTATATTGCTTGGATGGAACATGGTTATATTGCTTGGATGGAACATGGTTTCATCGGTTGGAAAGAATATGGTACCATTGGGACATGTTTACATTGCTTGGACGGAACATGTTACATTGGATAAATGGCACTAAAAAAAAAAAAATGTGGGTGCAGACTCCAGAATTTTTTCCGGGAACTATAGTGAGGAGACACGGGTGTATTTATATCCAGAGCCCACCATGTGACTTCTATTGCCTCGTACACGCGACCGGTTTTCCTGACATGCCAAAAACTGACGTTTTTCCCGACGTGATTCCTCTCAAGCCTGCCTTGCATACACACGTTCAGGCAAAAAAAAAAGGCTCGATCAAAGCGCGGTGACGTACAACACGTATGACGGCACTATAAAGGGGAAGTTACATTCAAATGGCGCCACCCTTTGGGCTACTTTTGCTGATCCTCGTGTTAGTAAAAGTTTGGAGAGAGACGATTTGCGCTTTTCAGTCTGTTACAGCGTGACGAATGTGATATCTCCATTCCGAACGCTAGTTTTACCAGAACGAGCGCTCCCGTCTCATACTTGATTCTGAGCATGCACGTTTTTTTTTTCCCCTCTGCAAAAGCCTACACACGAGCGGTTTTCGCAACGAGAAAAAGACCGACGGGAAACACGACGGGAAAAAAGAGAGCAGGCATAGGACACACCCCTTGCTACGCCCCCTTAAAGGAGAATTGTACAAAAAAACAAGATTGGTTAAACCCACAAGTGCTATTTTCACCACTTCTACTTCTTTATATTGGCTTTTGGAATTTACAAATGCAGCAATTTAGAAATCAGATGAAAGGTTTAGCGCTGGATTGCATTTTATATACAACAAATGCGCTTGCATTTTATATACAACTATATAAATCAGACCAAAATGAGGGACAAATGAGGAGGAATGAGGGACAGAGGGACATTGCTCAAAATCAGGGACAGTTGGGAGCTATGTCATGTGACTTCTATGGGTCCTGGCTGCTCATCATGTGACTTCTATGGGTCCTAGCTGCTCATCATGTGACTTCTATGGGTCCTGGCTGCTCATCATGTGACTTCTATGGGTCCTGGCTGCTCATCATGTGACTTCTATGGGTCTTGGCTGCTCATCATGTGACTTCTATGGGTCCTGGCTGCTCATCATGTGACTTCTATGGGTCCTGGCTGCTCATCATGTGACTTCTATGGGTCTTGGCTGCTCATCATGTGACTTCTATGGGTCCTGGCTGCTCATCATGTGACTTCTATGGGCCCTAGCTGCTCATCATGTGACTTCTATGGGTCCTAGCTGCTCATCATGTGACTTCTATGGGTCCTGGCTGCTCATCATGTGACTTCTATGGGTCCTGGCTGCTCATCATGTGACTTCTATGGGTCTTGGCTGCTCATCATGTGACTTCTATGGGTCCTGGCTGCTCATCATGTGACTTCTATGGGTCCTGGCTGCTCATCATGTGACTTCTATGGGTCCTGGCTGCTCATCATGTGACTTCTATGGGTCTTGGCTGCTCATCATGTGACTTCTATGGGTCCTGGCTGCTCATCATGTGACTTCTATGGGTCTTGGCTGCTCATCATGTGACTTCTATGGGTCCTGGCTGCTCATCATGTGACTTCTATGGGTCTTGGCTGCTCATCATGTGACTTCTATGGGTCCTAGCTGCTCATCATGTGACTTCTATGGGTCCTGGCTGCTCATCATGTGACTTCTATGGGTCTTTGCTGCTCATCATGTGACTTCTATGGGTCCTGGCTGCTCATCATGTGACTTCTATGGGTCTTGGCTGCTCATCATGTGACTTCTATGGGTCCTGGCTGCTCATCATGTGACTTCTATGGGTCCTGGCTGCTCATCATGTGACTTCTATGGGTCTTGGCTGCTCATCATGTGACTTCTATGGGTCCTGGCTGCTCATCATGTGACTTCTATGGGTCTTGGCTGCTCATCATGTGACTTCTATGGGTCCTAGCTGCTCATCATGTGACTTCTACAGGTCTTGGCTGCTCATCATGTGACTTCTATGGGTCTTGGCTGCTCATCATGTGACTTCTATGGGTCTTGGCTGCTCATCATGTGACTTCTACAGGTCTTGGCTGCTCATCATGTGACTTCTATGGGTCCTAGCTGCTCATCATGTGACTTCTACGGGTCTTGGCTGCTCATCATGTGACTTCTATGGGTCTTGGCTGCTCATTATGTGACTTCTCTGGGTCCTGGCTGCTCATCATGTGACTTCCCTGGGGCCTGGCTGCTCATCATGTGACTTCTATGGGTCTTGGCTGCTCATCATGTGACTTCTATGGGTCTTGGCTGCTCATCATGTGACTTCTATGGGTCTTGGCTGCTCATCATGTGACTTCTATGGGTCTTGGCTGCTCATCATGTGACTTTTATGGGTCTTGGCTGCTCATCATGTGACTTCTATGGGTCCTGGCTGCTTATCATGTGACTTCTATGGGTCTTGGCTGCTCATCATGTGACTTCTATGGGTCCTGGCTGCTCATCATGTGACTTCTATGGGTCCTGGCTGCTCATCATGTGACTTCTATGGGTCTTGGCTGCTCATCATGTGACTTCTATGGGTCCTGGCTGCTCATCATGTGACTTTTATGGGTCCTGGCTGCTCATCATGTGACTTTTATGGGTCTTGGCTGCTCATCATGTGACTTCTATGGGTCCTGGCTGCTCATCATGTGACTTCTATGGGTCCTGGCTGCTCATCATGTGACTTCTATGGGTCTTGGCTGCTCATCATGTGACTTCTATGGGTCTTGGCTGCTCATCATGTGACTTCTATGGGTCTTGGCTGCTCATCATGTGACTTCTATGGGTCCTGGCTGCTCATCATGTGACTTCTATGGGTCCTGGCTGCTCATCATGTGACTTCTATGGGTCTTGGCTGCACATCATGTGACTTCTATGGGTCCTGGCTGCTCATCATGTGACTTCTATGGGTCTTGGCTGCTCATCATGTGACTTCTATGGGTCCTGGCTGCTCATCATGTGACTTTTATGGGTCTTGGCTGCTCATCATGTGACTTCTATGGGTCCTGGCTGCTCATCATGTGACTTCTATGGGTCCTGGCTGCTCATCATGTGACTTCTATGGGTCTTGGCTGCTCATCATGTGACTTCTATGGGTCTTGGCTGCTCATCATGTGACTTCTATGGGTCTTGGCTGCTCATCATGTGACTTCTATGTGGGTTGGAGACATGCTGCACACAACCTATCACATTGACTCTTTCAGTGACGACCTTTTTCTGATTCCAGAATAAGATCATTTCTTTTTGGATAGATTTTTATTTATTTGTTATATTTTGTTGCCACTGAAAGTCCTGAATAATATATATATATATATATATATATATACAGAATTTCCCTGCATAGAGATTTATTTGCATCACAAAACCCAGTGAAATCTTCTCAGGCCGGTAACTGACAGACGGACCGGCGGCGCCCATCCCTTTCATGGCGGCTCGGATTCCTGCGGAGGGCTGAGTGGCCCCCGGGCTCCTGCCAGCAATAATTAGAGAGTTGGCAGCCTAGGCAGTGGGAGCTTTCCTGGGTCAGTTTAAATCCCCGGTGATTAGCCGGCTTTCAGGACCTCCCAGCACAATGGCGGTCTGTGTCCCGGACAATGGCGCTAAGACCCCTTTCATCGCGGCGCTTGGATGGCCTCCGAATGAATCGGTAATGATCACTCCGTTATCATGAGAGAAGCCGGGTGAGATGTGCTGCACAGACAGGAGAGGAGGATGGAAAATTACAGAGGGGGGGCCCCGGAGCTCTAATGAGGAGCGTTTCATCCAGAAATCTGGATCCAGAAGGTCCTCGGCTCTGCCGCCATGATATAATCCGATATCCTGCCGCCTCCACTGGATCCATACAGTGTGCTGCCATGGAGAGGCTCCGGGGAAAGGAAAAATCACGGCAGCAGATAAAACAATTTGTTTGGAGGCTGGCGAGCCGCCCCTGAGAAAATCCCCCTCACTGGCTCTCGGGGTAACTTCAACAGCCAATGGAATTGCTCTGCGGGGAAGAGGGCAGCAAGATGACCACCCCCCCCCCCCCCGGCAATGATTCAATAGCAGTCCTTAAGTTCTCATTTTGATTTATGAGAGTAGAATGCGGCCCTGATTAGAAAAGCTGCAATAGCACTTAGGGCATGCTAAAATGACTCCCAGCTACGTTGACTGAGAAGTCACGTTAGCATTCCTTAAAGCGGAGCTCCACCCAAAAGTGGAAGTTCCGCTTTAAGCACTCCTCGCCCCCTTACATGCCACATTTGGCATGTCATTTTTTTTGGGGGGGGTGGGGCGGGAGTGGGGGCTTCGTTAGGAGTGGGACTTCCTGTCCCCCTTTGTCCTTCCGCCCAGAGACCGCCTCGGCAACTCCTCCTCTCGCCTTAGGTGGCCCCTCCCTCTAGGCGATCTCCTGGGACACGTGACAGGTCCCAGGAGATTGCCTGTCGACTTGAAGCCGAAAGCTGTCGCGGCCGGGTGCCCAGTAGGGTGACCACATTTTCAAACTGCCATTCAAGGACACCTCCCCCCCTTTTCCAAAAATTCAGCTTGCGCTGTAACGAATCACAGCACAGCTGGGGCGGCGGGTGCACGCTCTACCCAGGACAGACCTGCAAAATGCGGGACTGTTCCGGCGTAGGGTGACCACATTTCCAAACTACCATTCAGGGACACCCTCCCTTCCCAAAAATCAGCTTGAGCTGTAACGAATCACAACACAGTGATTGGACACAAGAGGCGGGCTTTATGATTTCTCCAATCACAAGCAGGGGGCGGGGATTGTGCTCCTCCAGGCATTCCCGGCCAGGACAAGTACTGTCAGTGAGTAAAGCGGTGATGTGGCGGCCTTTTTTGGGGGCATCAGATTGTCCCGGGGGGTGGCTGTGTTAGTTTCATTCCGGGACACTGTATTGTCCTGGAATGAAGGTGCCCTGGGACAGACCTGCAAAATGCGGGACTGTCCCGGGCAATCCGGGACACGTGGTCACCCTAGTGCCCAGAGTGGCAATAGAGAGGAGGGGGAGGGAATGAAGCCCCGGGCGGCCGCATTGCTGGACAGTGGAGCAGGTAAGTGTCTGTTTATTTAAAGTCAGCAGCTACACTTTTTGTAGCTGCTGACTTTTAATAAACATAAAAAGCCTGGAACTTTAAAGGCCTTTTCAGACTCTTTTTTTTTTTACAAGAAAAAATCTGTATCTTTTTGCTATAAAACTACTTAGAACCCCCAAACATTATACATATTTTTTTTTTTTTGCAGAGACCCTAGAGAATAAAATGGCAATCGTTGTCATTTTTTATGTCACACAGTATTTGCGCAGCAGTTTTTCAAACGCAATTTTTTTTTGGGGGGGGGGGGGGAATACACTTTCATGAATTTTAATGAAAGAAAAAAAAAACACAATATATAAGCACATTTTTGGGTAAAATATAAAAGATGATGTTAGGCCGAGTAAATAGATACCAAACATTTCACGCTTTAAAATTGCGCACGCTCGTGGAATGGTGACAAACTAAAGTATTTAAAAATCTCCATAGGCGACGCTTTAAAAAGTTTTACAGTCATGTGGTCAGTTATAGTCAATGTCATGAACGCTGGAGGTGTCACGTGGTCAGTTACAACCAATGTCATGAACGCTGGAGGTGTCACGTGGTCAGTTACAACCAATGCCATGAATGCTGGAGGTGTCACGTGGTCAGTTACAACCAATGCCATGAATGCTGGAGGTGTCACGTGGTCAGTTACAACCAATGCCATGAATGCTGGAGGTGTCACGTGGTCAGTTACAACCAATGCCATGAATGCTGGAGGTGTCACGTGGTCAGTTACAACCAATGCCATGAATGCTGGAGGTGTCACGTGGTCAGTTACAACCAATGCCATGAATGCTGGAGGTGTCACGTGATCAGTTACAACCAATGTCATGAATGCTGGAGGTGTCACGTGGTCAGTTACAACCAATGTCATGAATGCTGGAGGTGTCACGTGGTCAGTTACAGCCAATGCCATGAACGCTGGAGGTATCATGTGGTCAGTTACAGCCAATGTCATGAACGCTGGAGGTGTCACGTGGTCAGTTACAGCCAATGCCATGAACGCTGGAGGTGTCATGTGGTCAGTTACAACCAATGTCATGAACGCTGGAGGTGTCACGTGGTCAGTTACAACCAATGTCATGAATGCTGGAGGTGTCACGTGGTCAGTTACAACCAATGCCATGAATGCTGGAGGTGTCACGTGGTCAGTTACAACCAATGCCATGAATGCTGGAGGTGTCACGTGGTCAGTTACAGCCAATGTCATGAACGCTGGAGGTGTCACGTGGTCAGTTACAACCAATGTCATGAATGCTGGAGGTGTCACGTGGTCAGTTACAACCAATGTCATGAATGCTGGAGGTGTCATGTGGTCAGTTACAGCCAATGTCATGAATGCTGGAGGTGTCATGTGGTCAGTTACAGCCAATGTCATGAACGCTGGAGGTGTCATGTGGTCAGTTACAGCCAATGTCATGAATGCTGGAGGTGTCATGTGGTCAGTTACAGCCAATGTCATGAACGCTGGAGGTGTCATGTGGTCAGTTACAACCAATGTCATGAATGCTGGAGGTGTCACGTGGTCAGTTACAGCCAATGCCATGAACGCTGGAGGTATCATGTGGTCAGTTACAGCCAATGTCATGAACGCTGGAGGTGTCACGTGGTCAGTTACAGCCAATGCCATGAACGCTGGAGGTGTCATGTGGTCAGTTACAACCAATGTCATGAACGCTGGAGGTGTCACGTGGTCAGTTACAACCAATGTCATGAATGCTGGAGGTGTCACGTGGTCAGTTACAACCAATGCCATGAATGCTGGAGGTGTCACGTGGTCAGTTACAACCAATGTCATGAATGCTGGAGGTGTCACGTGGTCAGTTACAACCAATGCCATGAATGCTGGAGGTGTCACGTGGTCAGTTACAGCCAATGTCATGAATGCTGGAGGTGTCACGTGGTCAGTTACAACCAATGCCATGAATGCTGGAGGTGTCACGTGGTCAGTTACAGCCAATGTCATGAACGCTGGAGGTGTCACGTGGTCAGTTACAACCAATGTCATGAATGCTGGAGGTGTCACGTGGTCAGTTACAACCAATGTCATGAATGCTGGAGGTGTCATGTGGTCAGTTACAGCCAATGTCATGAACGCTGGAGGTGTCATGTGGTCAGTTACAGCCAATGTCATGAATGCTGGAGGTGTCATGTGGTCAGTTACAGCCAATGTCATGAACGCTGGAGGTGTCACGTGGTCAGTTACAGCCAATGCCATGAAGGCTGGAGGTGTCACGTGGTCAGTTACAGCCAATGTCATGAATGCTGGAGGTGTCACGTGGTCAGTTACAGCCAATGCCATGAACGCTGGAGGTATCATGTGGTCAGTTACAGCCAATGTCATGAACGCTGGAGGTGTCACGTGGTCAGTTACAGCCAATGCCATGAACGCTGGAGGTGTCATGTGGTCAGTTACAACCAATGTCATGAACGCTGGAGGTGTCACATGGTCAGTTACAGCCAATGCCATGAACGCTGGAGGTGTCATGTGGTCAGTTACAGCCAATGTCATGAATGCTGGAGGTGTCACGTGGTCAGTTACAGCCAATGCCATGAACGCTGGAGGTATCACGTGGTCAGTTACAGCTAATGCCATGAACGCTGGAGGTATCACATGGTCAGTTACAGCCAATGCCATGAACGCTGGAGGTGTCACGTGGTCAGTTACAGCCAATGCCATGAACGCTGGAGGTGTCATGTGGTCAGTTACAGCCAATGTCATGAACGCTGGAGGTATCACGTGGTCAGTTACAGCCAATGCCATGAACGCTGGAGGTGTCACGTGGTCAGTTACAGCCAATGTCAAGAATGCTGGAGGTGTCACATGGTCAGTTACAGCCAATGTCATGAATGCTGGAGGTGTCATGTGGTCAGTTACAGCCAATGTGATGAACGCTGGAGGTGTCACGTGGTCAGTTACAGCCAATGTCATGAATGCTGGAGGTGTCATGTGGTCAGTTACAGCCAATGTGATGAACGCTGGAGGTGTCATGTGGTCAGTTACAGCCAATGTCATGAAAGCTGGAGGTGTCACGATGTCATGTGCTCAGTCAGGGCCAATGCGGTGGGAGCATGCAGTGTCATGTGACACATAAGAGGCGGGAAGCATGCTCCTGCCAGTACTATTCATATTTGTAGATCCGGACGGCGGGTTGTTTCTCCCCCCGGCCTGCGTGTCGTCTCCTTCTGTGGGATTTGGGTAGGGATTATACGGGTCACCTGACTTCACCCCGGGACCGCCCGTCGCGTAGCCGCGAGCTGTCGGAATTGTTCCGCTTCGTTATCCCCGTCCTCCCCTGACATCTGTGAGATTATTTACAGCGGCTTGATTAACGGATCTCGGCTGTCTGCCGTGACAGAATCAGCGCACAGACTTCATCAGATAATTGGATGGAGCCGAGTCCCACGAGAGGATGATAGACAGGCGAGGCTGAAAGAGTCAGACAATCAAGGAGCTGCATAGAAATGACTGGGGGGGGGGGGGGGGCAATAGCGATCCGACACAGCAAAACACCTTTTCTGGGGAGATCAGTCATAGAACCGCCACAAAGACTTGGACCTATCAGGATACAACATGGGAGCTGTGCTTTGGGGTTCTTCCATCATTGGTCCTCTCTGGATATACAGCGCCTTGAAAAAGTATTCATACCCCTTGGAATTTCCCACATTTTCTCATGTTACCACCAAAAACGTAAATATATTTTTTGGGGATTTTATGTGATAGACCAACACAAAGTGTCACATAATTGTGAAGTGGAAGGAAAATTATAAATGATACAAATAAATATGTGAAAAGTGTGGGGGGGGGGAGGGCATTTGTATTCAGCCCCCTTTACTCTGATTACTAAAATCTAGAGGAACCAATTGCCTTCAGAAGTCACCTAATTAGTAAATAGAGTCCACCTGTGTGTCATTTACTATTAGTATAAAAACAGCTGTTCTGTGAAGCCCTCAGAGGTTTGTTAGAGAACCTTAGTGAACAAACAGCATCATGAAGGCCAAGGAACACACCAGACAGGTCAGGGATAAAGTTGTGGAGAAGTATAAAGCAGGGTTAGGTTATAAAAAAATCTCCCAAGCTTTGACCATCTCACGGAGCTCTGTTCAATCCATCATCTGAAAATGGAGAGTATGGCACAACTGCAAACCTACCAAGACATGGCCGTCCACCTAAACTGACCGGGCCGGGCAAGGAGACGCAGCCAAGAGGTCCATGGTAACTCTGGAGGAGCTGCAGAGATCCACAGCTCAGGGGGGAGAATCTGTCCACAGGACAACTATTAGTCGTGCTTCTCCACAAATCTGCCCTTTATGGAAGAGTGACAAGAAGAAAGACATTGGAGAAAGAAAGTCATAAGAAGTCCTGTTTGTAGTTTGTGAGAAGCCATGTGGGGGACACAGCAATCATGTGAGGGACACAGCAATCATGTGAGGGACACAGCAATCATGTGGGGTACACAGCAAACATGTGGGGGACACAGCAATCATGTGGGGGACAAAGCAATCACGTGGGGGACACAGCAATCATGTGGGGGACACAGCAATCATGTGGGGGACACAGCAATCATGTGGGGGACACAGCAAACATGTGGGGGACACAGCAATCATGTGGGGGACACAGCAATCATGTGGGGGACACAGCAAACATGTGGAAGAAGGTGCTCTGGTCAGATGAGATCAAAATTTTAACTTTTTGGCCTAAAAGCAAAACGCTATGTGTGGGGAAAACTAACACTGCACATCACCCTGAACACACCATCCCCACTGTGAAACATGGTGGTGGCAGCATCATGTGGTGGGGATGCTTTTCTTCAGCAGAGACAGGGAAGCTGGTCAGAGTTGATGGGAAGATGGATGGAGACAAATACAGGACAATCTTAGAAGAAAACCTGTTAGAGTCTGTAAAAGACTTGAGACTGGGGGGAGGTTCACCTTCCAGCAGGACAACGACCCTAAAGTACAGCCAGAGCTACAATGGAATGGTTTAGATCAAAGCATATTCATGTGTTAGAATGGCCCAGTCACAGTCCAGACCTAAATCCCATTGAGAATCTGTGGCAAGACTTGAAAATTGCTGATCACAGACGCTCTCCATCCAATCTGACAGAACTTGAGATATTTTACAGAGAAGAATGGGCAGAAATGTCCCTCTCTAGATGTGCAAAGCTGGTAGAGACACCCCCAAAAAGACTTGCAGAGAAAGGGGGTTCTACAAAGTATTGACTCCGGGGGGCGCCATACAAATGCCCCCCCCCCCCCCACACTTTTCACAGAATTATTTGTATCATTTATCATTTTCCTTCCACTTCACAATTATGTGTCACTTTGTGTTGGTCTATCACATAAAATCCCAATAAATCACATTTATGTTTTTGGTTGTAACATGACGAATTGTGGAAAATGTAAAGGGGTATGAATACTTTTTCAAGGCATTGTAATGTGAAAGCGGCATTGTGACATCATCGCTTGGTCTCTGTGATTCTCTATGCAATGCAGGCAGATCATGGCTGGTGGGAGGGGCCAGCAGGGGGCTGTACAGAGCTCCCTGAAAACATCTCAGCCCCCTGCCCTCAGTCCTTATGTAAGCAGTGGGTGGAATTATGCAAATATCAAAATGCCTTGATGGGTGGGTGTCAATCTGGAGGAGTGGGTGTTCCTAGGCAGACTGTATTTGCAATGGCAAAGCCCATATGTGATGCTGAACCTCCATGATTGGGGAGGGGTCCTGTGTAATGATGGGGGTAGTATGGGGGGAGGGGTCCTGTGTAATAATGGGGGTAGTATGGGGGGAGGAGTCCTGTGTAATAATGGGGGTAGTATGGGGGGGAGGGGTCCTGTGTAATGATGGGGGTAGTATGGGGGGAAGGAGTCCTGTGAAATAATGGGGGTAGTATGGGGGAGGGGTCCTGTGTAATAATGGGGGTAGTATGGGGGAGGGGTCCTGTGTAATAATGGGGGTAGTATGGGGGAGGGGTCCTGTGTAATAATGGGGGTAGTATGGGGGAGGGGTCCTGTGTAATAATGGGGGTAGTATGGGGGAGGAGTCCTGTGAAATTATGGGGGGAGGAGTCCTGTGAAATAATGGGGGTAGTATGAGGAGGGGTCCTGTGTAATAATGGGGGTAGTATGGGGGGAGGAGTCCTGTAAAATAATGGGAGTAGTATGGGGGAGGGGTCCTCTGTAATAATGGGGGTAGTATGGGGGGAGGGGTCCTGTGTAATAATGGGGGTAGTATGGGGGAGGGGTCCTGTGTAATGATGGGTGTAGTATGGGGGAGGAGTCCTGTGAAATTATGGGGGGAGGAGTCCTGTGAAATAATGGGAGTAGTATGAGGGAGGGGTCCTGTGTAATAATGGGGGGAGGAGTCCTGTGAAATAATGGGGGTAGTATGGGGGAGGGGTCCTCTGTAATAATGGGGGTAGTATGGGGGGAGGGGTCCTGTGTAATAATGGGGGTAGTATGGGGGGAGGAGTCCTGTGTAATAATGGGGGTAATATGGGGGGAGGAGTCCTGTGTAATAATGGGGGTAGTATGGGGGAGGGGTCCTCTGTAATAATGGGTGTAGTATGGGGAGGAGTCCTGTGAAATTATGGGGGGAGGAGTCCTGTGTAATAATGGGGGTAATATGGGGGGAGGAGTCCTGTGTAATAATGGGGGTAGTATGGGGGAGGGGTCCTGTGTAATGATGGGTGTAGTATGGGGGAGGAGTCCTGTGAAATTATGGGGGGAGGAGTCCTGTGAAATAATGGGAGTAGTATGAGGGAGGGGTCCTGTGTAATAATGGGGGGAGGAGTCCTGTGAAATAATGGGGGTAGTATGGGGGAGGGGTCCTCTGTAATAATGGGGGTAGTATGGGGGGAGGGGTCCTGTGTAATAATGGGGGTAGTATGGGGGGAGGAGTCCTGTGTAATAATGGGGGTAATATGGGGGGAGGAGTCCTGTGTAATAATGGGGGTAGTATGGGGGAGGGGTCCTCTGTAATAATGGGTGTAGTATGGGGAGGAGTCCTGTGAAGTTATGGGGGGAGGAGTCCTGTGAAATAATGGGAGTAGTATGGGGGGAGGGGTCCTGTGTAATAATGGGGGTAGTATGGGGGGAGGAGTCCTGTGTAATAATGGGGGTAGTATGGGGGAGGGGTCCTCTGTAATAATGGGTGTAGTATGGGGGAGGAGTCCTGTGAAGTTATGGGGGGAGGAGTCCTGTGAAATAATGGGAGTAGTATGGGGGGAGGGGTCCTGTGTAATAATGGGGGTAGTATGGGGGGAGGAGTCCTGTGTAATAATGGGGGTAGTATGGGGGAGGGGTCCTCTGTAATAATGGGGGTAGTATGGGGGAGGGGTCCTGTGTAATAATGGGGGTAGTATGGGGGGAGGAGTCCTGTGTAATAATGGGGGTAGTATGGGGGGGAGGGGTCCTGTGTAATGATGGGTGTAGTATGGGGGAGGAGTCCTGTGAAGTTATGGGGGGAGGAGTCCTGTGAAATAATGGGAGTAGTATGGGGGGAGGGGTCCTGTGTAATAATGGGGGTAGTATGGGGGGAGGAGTCCTGTGTAATAATGGGGGTAGTATGGGGGAGGGGTCCTCTGTAATAATGGGGGTAGTATGGGGGAGGGGTCCTGTGTAATAATGGGGGTACTATGGGGGAGGGGTCCTGTGTAATAATGGGGGTAGTATGGGGGGGAGGGGTCCTGTGTAAAAATGGGGGTAGTATGGGGGAGGGGTCCTGTGTAATGATGGGGGGAGGAAAAAAAGATTGCCCAGGGTCCAGTCAATATTTAAGATGGTCAGTCAATATTCATTCCTCAGCCCGGATGGTGCTGTGTCCCGTGCTGTGTCCAGGAATCACAGCATCGCTCTTACTTGAATGATTAAGTAGGCGGAGTAACTGAAGGGATCGTGGCCGTGAGTGGGCAAGTTTCTGCATATTTTGAGGCGGGGCCAGCCAGACAGTGGGCATGATCTAGGTGGGAAGGTAGGCGTGTCTAGTGTGAGCCGTGGGCAAGGGTACCGGTGTCACCGGGGGCTGGGACTAATATCGGTAAGTATGGACATCCAATAAGCTCCTACAGGTCCGGTGTCCAAAGACTTCTTTCCATACGACATAATGGAACAGATGGAAGTCCCACAGGGGCCCCTAAGACCCTCGGGGGCCCCGTCTTCCCATAACAGTGACTGAGACTCTACAAATAAAGCTACAAACTCTCATTGAAGTGCCGCCAGCAAAGAGACATCCAACTCCGACAATAACGAGACAAAGATACAAAGTATCCGATGGAAACCCGAGGACAAGGACTGCGGTGTGAAGGCCGTCCATTTCCGCAGCACACAGTCCTTATTGTAGGCCCACCATGCAGATATAATAATTTTCCAGCATGCTGACAGTGTAAGAACAAGGTGACCATTACTCCGCCCACCGGGCCCCCCCCCGACCACGCCCACTGCAGGCGTGTGCTTCTCTTCTATTGGCTGGATCTGTCATCAAACGCTTGGAAGGTCGATTGTCGCTTGTTCTGATCCGGGACCAACTCATTGTAAAGGCCAAGGGCTACTCTGCACTCCACCTTTAAATGCCGCCATTCCCGGCACATCCGTTCTCGTCAAAACGCTTTGAGAATTGCGCAAAATCGCACCGCGTTTATGCATGATTTTACGCTACTCCCATTTTCCCCTCCACTAAGCCGTTCCCCTACACGCGACAAAACGCATCAAAGTACATCGCTTTTTTTGCGCGTTGAGTTTTGCACGTTTTTTTTTAACCGCGCATTTTGACGCCATCTCGCGTCTGCGTGCCGCATTAGGAATGAATGGCGCTGCAAACACGACGCATGGGTTTTTTCGCAGCTTTTGTAAACGCGCAAAAAAATAATGCGCAAGTTTGAGTGTTTAGGAAACGCCTAGGTGTGGGCGGGGTCTAAAACAGCGAGACATCTCCTTGGAATGTCACCAGAATATCCGTCCAATCATATCGCACCGCCGACAGTCACCGGGACTCCAGAGACAGATCCACATTTATTTCAGAAGTGACTGTTTAGGGGGCGGAGCTGCGGGCAGACCGAACGTTTAGACGCCTTCTTCTACGCGTCACGCGACAAATACTTGGTCTGAATTGAAGCGTTTGATGAATATTCCGATAACGAGCGGAGAACAGTCCCGTTCCTTCCCTGTAATTGCTCTTTTCTATAACGAGCTTTTCTCGCGGTTTAATGGCCCCTCCCGCTGCGTTACGACAATGCAGAGCGATTTCAGCGCTCCCAGAATGCATCGCTGACGGCAACCGCGCTAATAAAGAGACGGCGAGAAAACACAGTGCAGGGAGTGTGTGCGCTCAGAGGAGTGCCTGTGTGAGAAGCCTCAGATGGAAGCTGACTACCAACCTGTATTGGAGAGCTGTGCGTCATTACTAAGATTTGTCCTTATAAGGAAGATTGGGAGATTTCCCCTCACTTCCTGTCCTGGTTAGCAGTACTGTACAGAGGCGTCCATATTGGAAGGTTTCCCCTCACTTCCTGTCCTGGTTAGCACTACTGTACAGAGGTGTCCCTCCTGGAAGGTTCCCCTCACTTCCTGTCCTGGTTAGCAGTACTGTACAGAGGCGTCCATATTGGAAGGTTTCCCCTCACTTCCTGTCCTGGTTAGCACTACTGTACAGAGGCGTCCATATTGGAAGGTTTCCCCTCACTTCCTGTCCTGGTTAGCACTACTGTACAGAGGTGTCCCTCCTGGAAGGTTCCCCTCACTTCCTGTCCTGGTTAGCAGTACTGTACAGAGGCGTCCATATTGGAAGGTTTCCCCTCACTTCCTGTCCTGGTTAGCACTACTGTACAGAGGCGTCCATATTGGAAGGTTTCCCCTCACTTCCTGTCCTGGTTAGCACTACTGTACAGAGGCGTCCATATTGGAAGGTTTCCCCTCACTTCCTGTCCTGGTTAGCACTACTGTACAGAGGTGTCCCTCCTGGAAGGTTCCCCTCACTTCCTGTCCTGGTTAGCAGTACTGTACAGAGGCGTCCATATTGGAAGGTTTCCCCTCACTTCCTGTCCTGGTTAGCACTACTGTACAGAGGTGTCCCTCCTGGAAGGTTCCCCTCACTTCCTGTCCTGGTTAGCACTACTGTAAAGAGGCGTCCATATTGGAAGGTTTCCCCTCACTTCCTGTCCTGGTTAGCACTACTGTACAGAGGTGTCCCTCCTGGAAGGTTTCCCCTCACTTCCTGTCCTGGTTAGCACTACTGTACAGAGGTGTCCCTCCTGGAAGGTTCCCCTCACTTCCTGTCCTGGTTAGCAGTACTGTACAGAGGCGTCCATATTGGAAGGTTTCCCCTCACTTCCTGTCCTGGTTAGCACTACTGTACAGAGGTGTCCCTCCTGGAAGGTTCCCCTCACTTCCTGTCCTGGTTAGCAGTACTGTACAGAGGCGTCCATATTGGAAGGTTTCCCCTCACTTCCTGTCCTGGTTAGCACTACTGTACAGAGGTGTCCCTCCTGGAAGGTTTCCCCTCACTTCCTGTCCTGGTTAGCACTACTGTACAGAGGTGTCCCTCCTGGAAGGTTCCCCTCACTTCCTGTCCTGGTTAGCAGTACTGTACAGAGGCGTCCATATTGGAAGGTTTCCCCTCACTTCCTGTCCTGGTTAGCACTACTGTACAGAGGTGTCCCTCCTGGAAGGTTCCCCTCACTTCCTGTCCTGGTTAGCAGTACTGTACAGAGGCGTCCATATTGGAAGGTTTCCCCTCACTTCCTGTCCTGGTTAGCACTACTGTACAGAGGTGTCCCTCCTGGAAGGTTCCCCTCACTTCCTGTCCTGGTTAGCAGTACTGTACAGAGGCGTCCATATTGGAAGGTTTCCCCTCACTTCCTGTCCTGGTTAGCACTACTGTACAGAGGTGTCCCTCCTGGAAGGTTCCCCTCACTTCCTGTCCTGGTTAGCAGTACTGTACAGAGGCGTCCATATTGGAAGGTTTCCCCTCACTTCCTGTCCTGGTTAGCACTACTGTACAGAGGTGTCCCTCCTGGAAGGTTCCCCTCACTTCCTGTCCTGGTTAGCAGTACTGTACAGAGGCGTCCATATTGGAAGGTTTCCCCTCACTTCCTGTCCTGGTTAGCACTACTGTACAGAGGTGTCCCTCCTGGAAGGTTCCCCTCACTTCCTGTCCTGGTTAGCAGTACTGTACAGAGGCGTCCATATTGGAAGGTTTCCCCTCACTTCCTGTCCTGGTTAGCACTACTGTACAGAGGTGTCCCTCCTGGAAGGTTCCCCTCACTTCCTGTCCTGGTTAGCAGTACTGTACAGAGGCGTCCATATTGGAAGGTTTCCCCTCACTTCCTGTCCTGGTTAGCACTACTGTACAGAGGTGTCCCTCCTGGAAGGTTTCCCCTCACTTCCTGTCCTGGTTAGCAGTACTGTACAGAGGCGTCCATATTGGAAGGTTTCCCCTCACTTCCTGTCCTGGTTAGCACTACTGTACAGAGGTGTCCCTCCTGGAAGGTTTCCCCTCACTTCCTGTCCTGGTTAGCACTACTGTACAGAGGTGTCCCTCCTGGAAGGTTTCCCCTCACTTCCTGTCCTGGTTAGCACTACTGTACAGAGGTGTCCCACCTGGAAGGTTTCCCCTCACTTCCTGTCCTGGTTAGCAGTACTGTACAGAGGCGTCCATATTGGAAGGTTTCCCCTCACTTCCTGTCCTGGTTAGCAGAACAGGTGTCCCTATTGGAAGATTTCCCCTCACTTCCTGTCCCACCCTGGGTATTCTATATTACGGAGAATGCTGGGGCTGTGCTAATCAACTCTTTTATAATATTCACTAGTCCTGAGGGAGGAGCCAAGGCGGAGCTTGTCACAGGTATGCTGCCATGGATAGGCACCAGGAAAGGAAAATTACTGGTAAGTATGATACAATTTTTCATTTTTTCTGCTAACCAGTCCAGGACAGGAAGTGAGGAGAAACCTTCCAATAGGGACACCTGTACTGCTAACAGGACAGGAAGTGAGGAGAAACCTTCCAATAGGGACACCTGTACTGCTAACAGGACAGGAAGTGAAGGGGAATCTTCCAATAGGGACACCTGTACTGCTAACAGGACAGGAAGTGAGGAGAAACCTTCCAATAGGGACACCTGTACTGCTAACAGGACAGGAAGTGAGGAGAAACCTTCCAATAGGGACACCTGTACTGCTAACAGGACAGGAAGTGAGGAGAAACCTTCCAATAGGGACACCTGTACTGCTAACAGGACAGGAAGTGAAGGGGAATCTTCCAATAGGGACACCTGTACTGCTAACAGGACAGGAAGTGAGGAGAAACCTTCCAATAGGGACACCTGTACTGCTAACAGGACAGGAAGTGAGGAGAAACCTTCCAATAGGGACACCTGTACTGCTAACAGGACAGGAAGTGAGGAGAAACCTTCCAATAGGGACACCTGTACTGCTAACAGGACAGGAAGTGAAGGGGAATCTTCCAATAGGGACACCTGTACTGCTAACAGGACAGGAAGTGAGGAGAAACCTTCCAATAGGGACACCTGTACTGCTAACAGGACAGGAAGTGAAGGGGAATCTTCCAATAGGGACACCTGTACTGCTAACAGGACAGGAAGTGAGGAGAAACCTTCCAATAGGGACACCTGTACTGCTAACAGGACAGGAAGTGAGGAGAAACCTTCCAATAGGGACACCTGTACTGCTAACAGGACAGGAAGTGAGGAGAAACCTTCCAATAGGGACACCTGTACTGCTAACAGGACAGGAAGTGAGGAGAAACCTTCCAATAGGGACACCTGTACTGCTAACAGGACAGGAAGTAAGGAGAAACGTGTCAGCATTATTGTTTTATTGTCACTCTGATGTACCAATAAACGACACTTCAAGGATTACAGTCTTGCCGGTATCCTGTCGAGAAATGCCCCCTGTCGAATAATGCCCCCCTGGTACTGTGCATGCGCAGCGCTTGCGCAGTACGGAGCCGCCGAACATCGGAATTTACGATCAGTTGTAGACGGCGCCTGCGCACAATAGCCGACATTGTGCCACACGCTCCCGATGCTCGTGCAACTCTGCAAGGGGCGGATTTGTTCACGATGGGCGCGTGCGAGGGGCGGATGCCTACATGAAGGGGGCGTATTTTGTAATGATGGGCAGTGCTGTTAAGATGGGGGGTGGAACTTTTCACGAAACTCAAACACATCTCCTAAACAAATATATCTCTGCTATTCTTCCTACACGTGTCGCCCTTCAGTTGGCTAAAATACGCCCCCTTCATGTAGGCATCCGCCCCTCACACGCGCCCATCGTGAACACATCCGCCCCTTGCAGAGTTGCACGAGCATCGGGAGCGTGTGGCACAATGTCGGCTATTGTGCGCAGGCGCCATCTACAGCTGATCGTAAATTCCGATGTTCGGCGGCTTCCGTACTGCGCAAGCGCAGTACCGGGCGGGCATAATTCGACAGGGGGCATTTCTTGTCAGAACACCGGCTCTTCTTGCTATTGTTGCATTGGAGTGTGTTGGGACACATGGAGCCTCGGCACCTGTGCGTGGACCCGGTGTATGGATTGGGTTGTCCCTGCAGAGAGTGCCGTTACCCTTTTTTTTGTCCCTATTGGAATGTTTCTCCTCACTTCCTGTTCTGGTTAGCAGTACAGGTGTCCCAATTGGAAGATTTCCCCTCACTTCCTGTCCTGGGTGACATCAGGACAAATATCAAGTCTGTTAAAACTCAAGCAAAGTAAAATTTTGGGCTCTACCAAAGCTTTAAGAGCAGCCGATTGGCTGGGAACGTTCTCCACCCGGACCTGGGAACAAAGTATCCATACGGGATGATGTCATCATCCCCCGAAGAGATACATTGTGTCATTGTGACATCTGATGACTGGGGGGGGGGGTAACTCTGCCGATCGCACATCTACGAGACTCAGAGGGGACTGAATAATGGACTACGATACTCAGAGGGGACTGAATAATGGACTACGAGATTTAGAGGGGACTGAATAATGGACTACGAGACTCCGAGAGGACTGATTAATGGACTACGAGACTCCGAGAGGACTGATTAATGGACTACGAGACTCAGAGAGGACTGAATAATGGACTACGAGACTCAGAGAGGACTGAATAATGGACTACGAGACTCAGAGAGGACTGAATAATGGACTACGAGACTCAGAGAGGACTGAATAATGGACTACGAGACTCAGAGAGGACTGAATAATGGACTACGAGACTCAGAGGGGACTGAATATTGGACTACGAGACTCAAAGAGGACTGAATAATGGACTACGAGACTCAGAGAGGACTGAATAATGGACTACGAGACTCAGAGGGGACTGAATAATGGACTACGAGACTCAGAGGGGACTGAATAATGGACTACGAGACTCAGAGGGGACTGAATAATGGACTACGAGACTCAGAGAGGACTGAATAATGGACTACGAGACTCAGAGAGGACTGAATAATGGACTACGAGACTCAGAGAGGACTGAATAATGGACTACGAGACTCAGAGAGGACTGAATAATGGACTACGAGACTCAGAGAGGACTGAATAATGGACTACGAGACTCAGAGGGGACTGAATAATGGACTACGAGACTCAGAGGGGACTGAATAATGGACTACGAGACTCAGAGAGGACTGAATAATGGACTACGAGACTCAGAGAGGACTGAATAATGGACTACGAGACTCAGAGAGGACTGAATAATGGACTTCGAGACTCAGAGGGGACTGAATAATGGACTACGAGACTCTGAGAGGACTGAATAATGGACTACGAGACTCAGAGGGGACTGAATAATGGACTACGAGACTCAGAGGGGACTGAATAATGGACTACGAGACTCAGAGAGGACTGAATAATGGACTGCGAGACTCAGAGAGGACTGAATAATGGACTACGAGACTCAGAGGGGACTGAATAATAGACTACGAGACTCAGAGAGGACTGAATAATGGACTACGAGACTCAGAGAGGACTGAATAATGGACTACGAGACTCAGAGGGGACTGAATAATGGACTACGAGACTCAGAGGGGACTGAATAATGGACTACGAGACTCAGAGGGGACTGAATAATGGACTACGAGACTCAGAGGGGACTGAATAATGGACTACGAGACTCAGAGGGGACTGAATAATGGACTACGAGACTCAGAGGGGACTGAATAATGGACTACGAGACTCAGAGGGGACTGAATAATGGACTACGAGACTCAGAGGGGACTGAATAATGGACTACGAGACTCAGAGGGGACTGAATAATGGACTACGAGACTCAGAGGGGACTGAATAATGGACTACGAGACTCAGAGGGGACTGAATAATGGACTACGAGACTCAGAGGGGACTGAATAATGGACTACGAGACTCAGAGGGGACTGAATAATGGACTACGAGACTCAGAGGGGACTGAATAATGGACTACGAGACTCAGAGGGGACTGAATAATGGACTACGAGACTCAGAGGGGACTGAATAATGGACTACGAGACTCAGAGGGGACTGAATAATGGATTCCTCTGTGAGCCTGGAACCCCGGAATGAGCATTACACAGAAGATCTGATCAGGAGGTACCTGAGTAAGGAAATCACTCACCTGACACCTGCTGGACAGTGAAGGTGGCCTCATAAATTGGTGTCCCCGGCGGAGGATTCCCCCTCACTTCCTGTTTTAGTGACAACTGAAACCTTTTGGATTTCCCATCAATTTCTGTCCTGGTGACACCAAGACATTAATAGAGGGCGAATCTTCCCAGGGAATCGGTGTCATTTGCACGATTTTGTAATTTTGGTAAACTGCAGGAAGAGCCCATTTTCGGCATGTTGGTGATATCAGTGTCCGCACTGACAGGTAGAGTCAGCGGGACAATCACCACCCTCAGAGACTCTGCCAATTCCCACACTACATGCAGATAATGAGCGGACGGGGGATGGGGGATGATTTCCAGGGAAGATCTGTCAGGACGCCTATTCATGGTTCAATCATCGATCCGCCCAAATCCAGCAACTCCAACTGGACGTCTTTGGGAAAGAAGATATTTTGCTGAAATGGACTCATTTGTGGTGGTGTAGTCACCTGATGGAAAAGGCGGGGGGGGGGAGGGGGGAATAATGGGGGTGGAGGATCTTTATATGTCACAATCCAAATTCCAGGTACAGACATTGAAGAGGACCTGTCATTGTCTCCATGACAGAAGTAACCGTACAGAACTGCGCAGACACCGCGATCTACAGGATGGTGTTGTCTCTCTTAGCCGCCATCTCCGTCTAGGGGCAGGGGTCTCAAACCTGTGGCCCTCCAGATGTTGCGGAACTACAAGTCCCATCATGCCTCTGCCTATGGGAGTCATGCTTGTAACTGTTTAGCCTTGCAATGCCTCATGGGAATTGTAGTTCTGCAACAGCTGGAGGGCCACCAGTTTGAGACCCCTGGACTAGGAAGTAGATGGTGACCCCGGATGACGCCTGGTTTCATTGGACACAGGGCGGCTCTCTAGGGCCCAAGGGGCAGTTGATGGACAATCATTGTTTTTTTTTTACATTTTCCAGCTGCTGCGAGTGTTCAGTGCACATCAGAGGAAAGCTGACATTCAATCACAAAAGACTGTTCTGCTGTGTGAATGACACTCAAAACAAAGCCGATAATCCCATATCATCCCATCTTTTTTTTTGTGTATTAAAGGAACATCTGGTTGCTGGGAGCAACACACTCCGCCTTCCCTTCCTTTTCTCCCCTCACCTTTTCTTCCCTTCCTTTTTCCCCCTCCCTTCCCTTCCCTCACTTTCTCCCCTTTCCTTTGCTTCCTTTTTTTACTCCGATCCTTTTTTATTGAAAGAGTTTTGTACATACAGGTTTTCTTATTTGAACATTTTAGGCTAACCTTTTCTGTCCGTAGTACAAAAAGAGCCAAAGGGGAAAGCAAAAAGGAATAATAAAACCATACAAACCAAAATTCAATAGATAGTATAACTATGAAGTCACTATGTGAATGTATAAGGAGATCAGCTTCCCTTCCCTGCCTTCCCCTCCCGTTCCCTTCCTTTTCTTTCCATTTCTTTTGCCTTCCCTTCTCTTTCCTTCCTTTCCTCTCATTTCACTTCCATTCCCTTCTCTGCTCTTCCCTTCTTTTCCCTTATGTTCTCTCCCCATCCATTTCCTTTCCCTTCCTTTCCCTTTTCATCCCTTACTTTCCCTTCGCTTCCCTTTCCCTTCCTTTCTTTTCCCTTCCTTTCATTACTTTTTCCTTTTCTTTCCATTTCTTTCCTCCTATCCTTTTCTCTCCTTTGCTCCTCCCCTTTCCCTTCCTTTCTTTTCCCTTCTCGTTCCTTTCCCTTTCTTTCGCTTTCTTTCCTTTTTTCCTTCCCATCCTTTCCTTTCCTTTCTCTTCTCCTTCCTTCTCTTCCTTTGCCTACCCTTTGCTTACTTTCTCTTTCCTTCTCTTTCTTTCCCTTCCCTTTCCATCCCTTCCTCTCATTCCACTTCCTTTCCATTCTCTCCTCTTTCTTCTGTTCCTTTCTGTTCCCTCCTCTTCCTTTTCATTCTGTTCTTTGCCCATCCAATTTTCTTTCCCTTTTCATCCCTTCCTTTCCCTTCTCTTCCCTTTCCCTTGCTTTATTTTCCCTTCCTTTCCTTTCTTTTTCCATTTCTTTCATTTTCTTTCCTCCTATCCTATCCTTTCTTCTCCTTTCCTTTCTTTCCCTTTCCCTTCTCTTCCCCTTCCTTCTCTTCCTTTGCCTACACTTTGCTTACTTTCTCTTTCCTTCTCTTTCTTTCACTTCCCTTTCCATCCCTTCCTCTCATTCCACTTCCTTTCCCTTCTCTCCTCTTTCTTCTGTTCCTTTCTGTTCCCTCCTCTTCCTTTTCATTCTGTTCTTTGCCCATCCAATTTTCTTTCCCTTTTCAACCCTTCCTTTCCCTTCTCTTCCCTTTCCCTTGCTTTATTTTCTCTTCCTTTCCTTTCTTTTTCCATTTCTTTCATTTCCTTTCCTCCTATACTTTCTTCTCCTTTCCTTTCTTTTCTTTTCCCTTCTCTTTCGCTTCCTTTCCTTTTTTTCCCCCTTTCTTTCCTTTCCCTTCTCTTCCCCTTCCTTCTCTTCCTTTGCCTACCCTTTGCTTCCTTTCTCTTTCCTTCTCTTTCTTTCCCTTCCCTTTCCATCCCTTTCTCTCATTTCACTTCCTTTCCCTTCTGTTCTTTCCCCATCCAATTTTCTTTCCCTTTTCATCCCTTCAGCCTCGTACACACGGGCGGGAATCCCATCAAAAAAAAAACGTCGGTTTTCTCGACGGGATTCCTGGCAAGCTTGTCTTGCCAAGCCCTGTGTACACACGGCACATTCAAAAGAACCACCGTTCTTTTGAATGGCAAGAACGCGGTGACGTCATGGACTACGACGAGCCGGCGCTCGTCACATTTGATGCCGTCGCCGCCATCTTGCTACACCCTACACTACACTTGTATGCTACCGCGCATGCGTCAAAGTCTTTTCGAGCATGCGCGTGTTTACCATGGACAGGTAAAGCATACACACTCATGGTTTTCTCGTCGGGGAAACAGGCCGACGAGAATCCCGACGAGAAAATAGAGAGCAGGTTCTCTATTTTTCTCGTCGAGATTCCCGGCAGTTTTCCCGACGAGAAACCACACACACCAACGGGTTTCACGGCAAAAAGCTCTCCCAGCAATTTTCTTGCCAAGAAAAATGGCCGTGTGTACGAGGCTTTCCTTTCCCTTCTCTTCTCTTTCCCTTTCTTTCTTTTCCCTTCCTTTCCTTTCTTTTTCCATTTCTTTCGTTTCCTTTCCTCCCATCCTTTCCTTTCTTTCCCCTTCTCTTTCGCTTCCTTCCTTTTTTTCCCCCTTCTTTTCCTTCCCTTCCCTTCCTTTGCCTACCCTTTGCTTCCTTTCCCTTTCCTTCCCTTTCTTTTCCTTTCCTGTCTGTCCCTTCCTCTCATTGTACTTCCTTTTCCTTTTCTTCCCTTCCTTCCATTTCTTTCGCCTCCCTTTCCTTTCCCTTCTCGCCTCTCCCTTTCCCTTTCCTTCCTTCATTTCTGTGCATGGTCACATGTTTGGGATTCTCTAGGACAGTGTGGGAGGTATCAGAGCAGATATGAAAAGGTGACCATCTGTTATAAAGGGACACAACAGGAATTTGCCATCATCTCCACAGGACAGGAGAAGTGTTGGGGTTCAGGTGCGGAGGGTTACTTGCTGGGGGTTCCAACAGGGGATAGGTCAAGCATTTAGTTAGGATAAAGGGGAGGGAGGAAGTGTTAATATATGTGAGGGGTGGGGGAGGGTGAAGTGTTGGTGTTTTGGGGAGAGTAAGGGATGAATGTTAGGGTATGGGAGTGGAAGGGTGTAGTATCAGGGTTTGGGAAGGTGAAGGGACGAGTGTTGGGGTGTGGCAGGGGAAGGGTGAAGTATTGGGGTAATCAAGGGATGAGTGTTGGGGTCTGAGAGGGGAAGGGTGATGTATTGGGGTTTGGGGAGGTAAAGGGACGAGTGTTGAGGTTTGGGAAGGGAAGGGTGAGGTATTGGGGTTTGGGAAGGTGAAGGGATGAGTGTTGGTGTCTGGGAAGGGAAGGGTGAAGTATTGGGGTTTGGGTAGAAAAGGGGATGAGTGTTGGGGTCTGGGAGGGGAAGGGTGAAGTATTGGGGTTTGAGAAGGTAAAGGGATGAGTGTTGAGGTCTGGGAGGGGAAGGGTGAAGTGTCAGGGTTTGGGGAGGTAAAAGGACAAGTGTTGGGGTCTGGGGAGGTAAAAGGGCGAGTGTCGAAGTCCGGGAGGGGAAGGGTGGAGTATTGGGGTTTGGGGAGGTAAAGGGACGAGTGTTGGGGTCTGGGAGGGGAAGGGTGAAATATTGGGCCTTAGGGAGGTAAAGAGACAAGTGTTGGAGTCTGGGAGGAGAAGGGTGAAGTGTCAGGGTTTGGGGAGGTAAAAGGACAAGTGTTGGGGTCTGGGAGGGGAAGGGTGACGGATTGGGGTCTGGGGAGGTAAAGGGGCGAGTGTCGGAGTCTGGGAGGGAAGGGTGAAGTATTGGGGTTTGGGGAGGTAAAGGGACGAGTGTTTGGTTCTGGGAGGAAGGGGGAGGTATTGGGGGTTGGGGAGGTAAAGTGGCGAGTGTTGGGGTCTAGGAGGGAAGGGTGAACTATTTTGGCTGGGGAGGTAAAGGGGGCGAGTGTTGGGGTCTGGGAGGGAAAGGGTGAAGTGTCAGGATTTGAGGAGGTAAAAGGACAAGTGTTGGGGTCTGGGAAGGAAGGGTGAAGTATTGGGGGATGGGGAGGTAAAGTAGTGAGTGTTTGGGTCTGGGAGGGAAGGGTGAAGTATTGGGGGTTGGGGAGATAAAGGGACGAGTGTTGGGGTCTGGGGAGGTAAAGGGGTGAGTGTTGGAGTCTGGGAGGAGAAGGATGAAGTTTCAGGGTTTGGGGAGGTAAAAGGATGAGTGTTGGGGTCTGGGGACGTAAAGGGGTGAGTGTCGGAGTCTGGGAGGGGAAGGGTGAAGTGTCAGGGTTTGGGAAAGTTAAGGGGTGAGTGTTGGGGTCTGAGAGGGAAGGGTGAAGTATTGGGGGTTGGGAAGGTAAAAGGACGAGTGTTGGGTACTGGGAGGGAAGGGTGAAGTATTGGGGGTTGGGGAGGTAAAAGGACGAGTGTTGGGGTCTGGGGAGGTAAAGGGGTGAGTGTCGGAGTCTGGGAGGGGAAGGGTGAAGTTTCAGGGTTTGGGGAAGTAGAGGGGCGAGTGTTGGGGTCTGGGGGGGAAGGGTGAAGTATTGGGGTCTGGGGAGGTAAAGGGGCGAGTGTCGGAGTCTGGGAGGGGAAGGGTGAAGTATTGGGGTTTGGGGAAGTAAAGGGGCGAGTGTTGGGGTCTGGGAGGGAAGGGTGAAGTATTGGGGTCTGGGGAGGTAAAGGGGTGAGTGTCGGAGTCTGGGAAGGGGAAGGGTGAAGTATTGGGGTTTGGGGAAGTAAAGGGACGAGTGTTGGGGTCTGGGAGGGAAGGGTGAAGTATTGGGGGTTGGGGAGGTAAAAGGATGAGTGTTGGGGTCTGGGAGGGGAAGGGTGACGGATTGGGGTTTGGGGAGGTAAAGGGGTGAGTGTCAGAGTCTGGGAGGGGAAGGGTGAAGTTTCAGGATTTGGGGAAGTAGAGGGGCGAGTGTTGGGGTCTGGGAGGGAAGGGTGAAGAATTGGGGTCTGGGGAGGTAAAGGGGCGAGTGTCAGAGTCTGGGAGGGGAAGGGTGAAGTATTGGGGTTTGGGGAAGTAAAGGGGCGAGTGTTGGGGTCTGGGAGGGAAGGGTGAAGTATTGGGGTCTGGGGAGGTAAAGGGGTGAGTGTCGGAGTCTGGGAGGGGAAGGGTGAAGTATTGGGGTTTGGGGAAGTAAAGGGGCGAGTGTTGGGGTCTAGGAGGGAAGGGTGAAGTATTGGGGTCTGGGGAGGTAAAGGGGCGAGTGTCGGAGTCTGGGAGGGGAAGGGTGAAGTATTGGGGTTTGGGGAAGTAAAGGGGCGAGTGTTGGGGTCTGGGAGGGAAGGGTGAAGTATTGGGTTCTGGGGAGGTAAAGGGGTGAGTGTTGGGATCTGGGAGGGAAGGGTGAAGTATTGGGGGTTGGGGAGGTAAAAGGACGAGTGTTGGGGTCTGGGGAGGTAAAGGGGCGAGTGTCGGAGTCTGGGAGGGGAAGGGTGAAGTTTCAGGGTTTGGGGAAGTAAAGGGGCGAGTGTTGGGGGGTCTGGGAGGGAAGGGTGAAGTATTGGGGGTTGGGGAGGTAAAGGGGCGAGTGTTGGAGTCTGGGAGGGGAAGGGTGAAGTTTCAGGGTTTGGGGAAGTAAAGGGGCGAGTGTTGGGGTCTGGGAGGGAAGGGTGAAGTATTGGGTTCTGGGGAGGTAAAGGGGTGAGTGTTGGGATCTGGGAGGGAAGGGTGAAGTATTGGGGGTTGGGGAGGTAAAAGGACGAGTGTTGGGGTTTGGGGAAGTAAAGGGGCGAGTGTTGGGGTCTGGGAGGGAAGGGTGAAGTATTGGGGGTTGGGGAGGTAAAGGGGCGAGTGTTGGAGTCTGGGAGGGGAAGGGTGAAGTTTCAGGATTTGGGGAAGTAGAGGGGCGAGTGTTGGGGTCTGGGAGGGAAGGGTGAAGTATTGGGGGTTGGGGAGGTAAAAGGACGAGTGTTGGGGTCTGGGGAGGTAAAGGGTCGAGTGTTGGGGTCTGGGAGGGGACACACCCCTAGTATAAATGGCCCCCTAGGTCCCAGAGGGCCCTGGTGCAGCTGCACGGTTTGATCCAATGGTCTGTCCAACCCTCAGAAATCATTTGATGAACAGAAAATATAGAGACATGGCCCATCTCTAGGTGACGCTCTGATTGCCATGAACATTCCCTCAGTTTCTATCCATGGGCCCCTGTACAGTATACGGGGCTGATACCGACACCACATGGACAGGAAGGGGGACATTCCAGGGACACGGGGACATCTGATATCGGAGCCATTCCCTGTACATTGCAGTCTGGCTGTCAGATGTGTCGGCTGCCAATTCTCGGTCACAGCTGCATCTTCTACAATATAACAGGAGGGATCTCCATTCACTGCCTATAATATGGAATTCCTTCACATCTTATATAAGTCATAGGGGACGATTGTCAGGACACCCACTGCCTATAGAATAATGGAAATAAACCATCTTATATACAGTGCCTTGAAAAAGTATTCATACCCCCTGAAATTTTCCACATTTTTTCCATGTTATAGCCAAAAATGTAAATGTATTTTATTGGGATTTTATGTGATAGACCAACACAAAGTGGCACATAATTGTGAAGTGGAAGGAAAATGATAAATTATCCAAATATGTTAAAAGTGTGTGTGGGGGGCGGGGGGGGGGGGGCATTTGTATTCAGCCCCCTTTACTCTGATAACTAAAATCTAATGGAACCAATTGCTTTCAGAAGTCACCTAATTAGTAAATAGAGTCCCCCTGTTTGTCATTTAATCTTAGGATAAATAGAGCTGTTCTGTGAAGCCCTCAGAGGTTTGTTAGAGAACCTTAGTGAACAAACAGCATCATGAAGGCTAAGGAACACACCAGACAGGCCAGGGATAAAGTTGTGGAGAAGTATAAAGCAGGGTTAGGTTATAAAAAAATCTCCCAAGCTTTGAACATCTCACGGAGCTCTGTTCAATCCATCATCGGAAAATGGAAAGAGTATGGCACAACTGCAAACCTACCAAGACATGGCCGTCCACCTAAACTGACCGGCCGGGCAAGGAGAGCATTCATCAGAGAAGCAGCCATGAGGTCCATGGTAACTCTGGAGGAGCTGCAGAGATCCACAGCTCAGGGGGGAGAATCTGTCCACAGGACAACTATTAGTCGTGCTTCTCCACAAATCTGCCCTTTATGGAAGAGTGACAAGAAGAAAGACATTGGAGAAAGAAAGTCATAAGAAGTCCAGTTTGTAGTTTGTGAGAAGCCATGTGGGGGACACAGCAATCATGTGGGGGAAACAGCAAACATGTGGGGGACACGGCAAACATGTGGGGGAAACAGCAAACATGTGGGGGACACAGCAAACATGTGGGGGACACAGCAATCATGTGGGGGACACAGCAAACATGTGGGGGACACAGCAAACATGTGGGGGACACGGCAAACATGTGGGGGACACAGCAAACATGTGGGGGACACAGCAAACATGTGGGGGACACAGCAATCATGTGGGGGACACAGCAATCATGTGGGGGACACAGCAATCATGTGGGGGACACAGCAATCGTGTGGGGGACACAGCAATCATGTGGGGGACACAGCAATCATGTGGAAGAAGGTGCTCTGGTCACATGAGACCAAAATTCAACTTTTTGGCCCAAAAGCAAAACGCTATGTGTGGGGAAAACTAACACTGCACATCACCCTGAACACACCATCCCCACCGTGAAACATGGTGGTGGCAGCATCATGTGGTGGGGATGTTTTTCCTCAGCAGGGACAGGGAAGATGGTCAGAGTTGATGGGAAGATGGATGGAGACAAATACAGGGAAATCTTAGAAGAAAACCTGTTAGAGTCTGCAAAAGACTTGAGACTGGGGGGGGGAGGTTCACCTTCCAGCAGGACAACGACCCTAAAGTACAGCCAGAGCTACAATGGAATGGTTTAGATCAAAGCATATTCATGTGTTAGAATGGCCCAGTCACAGTCCAGACCTAAATCCCATTGAGAATCTGTGGCAAGACTTGGAAATTGCTGATCACAGACGCTCTCCATCCAATCTGACAGAACTTGAGATATTTTACAAAGAAGAATGGGCAGAAATGTCCCTCTCTAGATGTGCAAAGCTGGTAGAGACACCCCCAAAAAGACTTGTAGAGAAAGGGGGTTCTACAAAGTATTGACTCCGGGGGGCGCCATACAAATGTCCCCCCCCCCCACACTTTTCACATATTTATTTGTATCATTTATCATTTTCCTTCCACTAAACAATTATGTGACACTTTGTGTTGGTCTATCACATAAAATCCCAAGAAAATACATTTATGTTTTTTGGTTGTAACATGAGAAAATGTGGGAAATTTCAAGGGGTATGAATACTTTTTCAAGGCACTGCATGGGACAGCCATAGGGGACGATTGTCAGGACACCCATCGCCTATAGAGAGCTCGGAAAAAAAGTGTATTATAAGAAAGAAATCTGAGCTTGGTGGAGAGCCGTGGACAGGAAGGAAATCTGGACTTAATCGATCCCAGAGAGTAGGAGCAAAGCGTCCTGCCAACTACCGCCGAACACCGCCAGCCAAGAATATCACAGCTGAGAGAGAAATACGGATACCGTCTCCAACTTATACAGGAACATCTGCAGAAAGAGAACCTGTCACCACCTCCTCCACTGCCAATTCCCTACTTCTTTACTATTCACTATAGAATGACATCACTGAGAATGCAGCCTATCCATTCACTAGAGAGCGGTGACATCACTGAGAATGCAGCCTATCCCTTCACTAGAGAGCGGTGACATCACTGAGAATGCAGCCTATCCAATCACTAGAGAGCGGTGACATCACTGAGAATGCAACCTATCAAATCACTAGAGAGCGGTGACATCACTGAGAATGCAGCCTATCCAATCACTAGAGAGCGGTGACATCACTGAGAATGCAGCCTATCCAATCACTAGAGAGCGGTGACATCACTGAGAATGCAGCCTATCCATTCACTAGAGAGCGGTGACATCACTTAGAATGCAGCCTATCCATTCACTAGAGCGGTGACATCACTGAGAATGCAACCTATCAAATCACTAGAGAGCAGTGACATCACTGAGAATGCAGCCTATCCAATCACTAGAGAGCGGTGACATCACTGAGAATGCAGCCTATCCATTCACTAGAGAGGGGTGACATCACTTAGAATGCAGCCTATCCATTCACTAGAGCGGTGACATCACTGAGAATGCAACCTATCAAATCACTAGAGAGCAGTGACATCACTGAGAATGCAGCCTATCCAATCACTAGAGAGCGGTGACATCACTGAGAATGCAGCCTATCCATTCACTATAGAGGGGTGACATCACTTAGAATGCAGCCTATCCATTCACTAGAGCGGTGACATCACTGAGAATGCAACCTATCAAATCACTAGAGAGCGGTGACATCACTGAGAATGCAGCCTATCCATTCACTAGAGAGCGGTGACATCACTGAGAATGCAGCCTATCCGTTCACTAGAGAGCGGTGACATCACTGAGAATGCAGCCTATCCATTCACTAGAGAGCGGTGACATCACTGAGAATGCAGCCTATCCATTCACTAGAGAGCGGTGACATCACTGAGAATGCAGCCTATCCATTCACTAGAGAGCGGTGACATCACTGAGAATGCAGCCTATCCATTCACTAGAGAGCGGTGACATCACTGAGAATGCAGCCTATCCATTCACTAGAGAGCGGGTGACATCACTGAGAATGCAGCCTATCCATTCACTAGAGAGCGGTATTTTTGCAGTCTAAAAAACGCAGAGCATGCGTCTACATTTAGACTTTGTATTTTCTCTTCGGACTGAGCAGACATGTAAATCCGCCATCATCAGCCGAGGACGCGGCTCTGCCAGGATCACATCCCAACTGCAAATTCTTTCCACGTGAAGTCGACGGTTTTAAGTGAAACTGGAGAATTTCCTAAACGTAAGAGAAGTGTGGGGGAGGACGAAAGTCAGCGCACATTGCAGCCCGCGTCCTGCTATCAGTGTAAAGAGGACCGTTCATTTCCTCCCTCGTTCATTTCCTCCCTCGTTCATTTCCTCGCTCCTTCCTTTCCTCCCTCGTTCATTTCCTCCCTCGTTCATTTCCTCCCTCGTTCATTTCCTCCCTCCTTCATTTCCTCCCTCCTTCCTTCCTTTCCTCCCTCCTTCCTTTCCTCCCTCCTTCATTTCCTCCCTCTTTCATTTCCTCCCTCTTTCATTTCCTCCCTTGTTCATTTCCTCGCTCCTTCCTTTCCTCCCTCCTTCCTTTCCTCCCTCGTTCATTTCCTCCCTCCTTCATTTCCTCCCTCCTTCATTTCCTCCCTCCTTCATTTCCTCCCTCCTTCATTTCCTCCCTCGTTCATTTCCTCCCTCGTTCATTTCCTCGCTCCTTCCTTTCCTCCCTCGTTCATTTCCTCCCTCCTTCATTTCCTCCCTCCTTCATTTCCTCCCTCCTTCATTTCTTCCCTCCTTCATTTCTTCCCTCCTTCATTTCCTCCCTCCTTCCTTTCCTCCCTTCTTCATTTCCTCCCTCCTTCATTTCCTCCCTCTTTCATTTCCTCCCTCTTTCATTTCCTCCCTCATTCATTTCCCTCGCTCCTTCCTTTCCTCCCTCCTTCCTTTCCTCCCTCGTTCATTTCCTCCCTCCTTCATTTCCTCCCTCCTTCATTACCTCCCTCCTTCATTACCTCCCTCGTTCATTTCCTCCCTCGTTCATTTCCTCCCTCGTTCATTTCCTCCCTCGTTCATTTCCTCCCTCCTTCCTTTCCTCCCTCCTTCCTTTCCTCCCTCGTTCATTTCCTCCCTCGTTCATTTCCTCGCTCCTTCCTTTCCTCGCTCCTTCCTTTCCTCGCTCCTTCCTTTCCTCGCTCCTTCCTTTCCTCCCTCCTTCCTTTCCTCCCTCGTTCATTTCCTCCCTCGTTCATTTCCTCCCTTTTTCATTTCCTCCCTCGCTCATTTCCTCGCTCCTTCCTTTCCTCCCTCGTTCATTTCCTCGCTCCTTCCTTTCCTCCCTCGTTCATTTCCTCCCTCGTTCATTTCCTCGCTCCCACAACGTGTCCAGGTACGAGCCGAGAGATTATTATTTATTGGAGAAACAATCGTCATAGTGAAGTCATCGATCACACATCGACGCCAGAGAACGATTCCACGGATCTCTCTATGGATTCCTGCTCTGCCTTCTTTGCGATGTCCCCCATATCTATTTCCTCTACAGAACAGGAAATGAGGGCAATTCCCCAATGGTACTCACATCTCTAAATGTTACAAGTAATAAAAAATTGTTTCGGCTTTACATTTCCTGCCTTTGAAATTATTATTATTATATTATTATTATACACGATTTATATGGTGCCAACAGTTTATGCAGCGCTTTACAATGTACAGGGGGACCGCACAATTGCAGGTCAATACAGAAGGTATGAAGCCGGATAAAGAAGATAATATTAGCAACATTTTTTTCCGAGTTCCGGGAACTGGACCCCAGTTCCCAGCCTCCCATCCAGAGCTCAGTGAGTGAATTCAATGTGGTCTGATGGAGAAAATGATTGGGAAAATGGATGGAGGGACATTTTAATGATGGGGACACTGATAGGGGACCTCTAATGATGGGAACACTGATGGGGGACCCTCCATCAGTTTTCCCAATCATTAGAGGTCCCCCATCAGTGTCCCCATCCTAAGAGGTCCCCCATCAGTGTCCCCATCATTAGAGGTCTCCCATCAGTGTCCCCATCCTTAGAGGTCCCCTATCAGTGTCCCCATCATTAGAGGTCCCCCATCAGTGTCCCCATCCTTAGGGGTCCCCCATCAGTGTCCCCATCATTAGAGGTCCCTGCATCAGTGTCCCCATCATTAGAGGTCCCTCCATCCATTTTCCCAATCATTAGAGGTCCCCCATCAGTGTCCCCATCATTAGAGGTCCCTCCATCCATTTTCCCAATCATTAGAGGTCCCCCATCAGTGTCCCCATCATTAGAGGTCCCCCATCAGTTTTCCCAATCATTAGAGGTCCCCCATCAGTGTCCCCATCATTAGAGGTCCCCCATCAGTGTCCCCATCCTTAGAGGTCCCTCCATCAGTGTCCCCATCATTAGAGGTCCCCCATCAGTGCCCCCATCATTAGAGGTCCCCCATCAGTGTCCCCATCCTTAAAGGTCCCCCATCAGTGTCCCCATCATTAGAGGTCCCTCCATCAGTGTCCCCATCCTTAGAGGTCCCCCATCAGTGTCCCCATCCTTAGAGGTCCCCCATCAGTGTCCCCATCATTAGAGGTCTCTCCATCAGTGTCCCCATCCTTAGAGGTCCCCCATCAGTGTCCCCATCATTAGAGGTCCCTCCATCAGTGTCCCCATCCTTAGAGGTCCCCCATCAGTGTCCCCATCATTAGAGGTCCCTCCATCAGTGCCCCCATCATTAGAGGCCCCTCCATCCATTTTCCCAATCATTAGAGGTCCCCCATCAGTGTCCCCATCATTAGAGGTCCCCCCATCAGTTTTCCCAATCATTAGAGGTCCCCCATCAGTGTCCCCATCCTTAGAGGTCCCCCATCAGTGTCCCCATCATTAGAGGTCCCTTCATCAGTGTCCCCATCATTAGAGGTCCCTCCATCCATTTTCCCAATCATTAGAGGTCCCCCATCGGTGTCCCCATCATTAGAGGTCCCTCCATCAGTGTCCCCATCATTAGAGGTCCCTCCATCCATTTTCCCAATCATTAGAGGTCCCCCATCAGAGTCCCCATCATTAGAGGTCCCCCATCAGTGTCCCCATCCTTAGAGGTCCCCCATCAGTGTCCCCATCCTTAGAGGTCCCCCATCAGTGTCCCCATCATTAGAGGTCCCTCCATCAGTGTCCCCATCATTAGAGGTCCCTCCATCAGTGTCCCCATCATTAGAAGTCCCTCCATCCATTTTCCCAATCATTAGAGGTCCCTCCATCCATTTTCCCAATCATTAGAGGTCCCTCCATCAGTGTCCCCATCATTAGAAGTCCCTCCATCCATTTTCCCAATCATTAGAAGTCCCTCCATCCATTTTCCCAATCATTAGAGGTCCTCCATCAGTGTCCCCATCCTTAGAGGTCCCCCATCAGTGTCCCCATCCTTAGAGGTCCCCAATCAGTGTCCCCATCATTAGAGGTCCCCCATCAGTGTCCCCATCATTAGAGGTCCCTCCATCAGTGTCCCCATCATTAGAGGTCCCCCATCAGTGTCCCCATCATTAGAAGTCCCTCCATCCATTTTCCCAATCATTAGAGGTGAATCAGTGAATGGACCTCTAATGATGGGGACACTAATGGAGGGACCTCTAATGATGGAGGGCCTCTAATGAGGGGGGAGATCTAATGATGGGGAAACTGATGGAGGGACCTCTAAAGAGGGGGACACTGACGGAGATACCTCTAATGAGGGGGACACTGATGGAGGAGCCTCTATTGATGGGGACACTGATGGGGGACCTCTTATGATGGGGACATTGATGGGGGACCTCTAATGAAGGGGACACTGATAGGGGACCTCTAATGATAGGGACACTGATGGGAGGGACCTTTGATGAGGGAGACAGGGAACTCTAATGAGAGGGACACTGATGGGGGACCTCTAATGAGGGAGACACTGATGGGAGGGACAATTGATGAGGGGGACAGCGAACTCTAATGAGAGGGGACACTGATGGTGGACCTCTAATGATGAGGGCACTGATAGGGGACCTCTAATGATGGGGACACTGATAGGAGGGACCTTTGATGAGGGAGACAGGGAACTCTAATGAGAGGGACACTGATGGGGGACCTCTAATGATGGGGGCACTGATGGGGAACTCTAATGAGAGGGACACTGATGGGGGAACTCCATTGATGGGGGACACTGATGGGGACCTCCAGTGATGGGGACACTGATGGGGGAACTCCATCGATGGGGGTCACTGATGTGGAGTGTTACAGTGAAGAGAACCAACTCTGAGATGAATATCCCGGCATATCTGCGCAGGTATAGAGGATTTGCACACATGCGCATGAATGCGTTTAGTTTTTTTTTTTTATATCTTTGTGCATTTGCAAGAATCCGGGACGTCTCTACCAGGTCCCAAATACTCGGGAGAGCGCAGTGCCATGTTCGCACATACGCAGAATCTTGTGCCGCGCATGCGTCTCAGTAAAGCTTCCACCTGGGAATGTGTGACATGTCAATCCCAGAAGGCTGGTGGGGTACGTACATAAATCTAGCTTAGTGCAGAAGACTTAACAATACTTTCGTAATAGAATTATGGACTCTTAAGCCTCGTACACATGACCGGTTTTCTCGGCAAGAAAACTGCTGGCAGAGCTTTTTGCCATGAAAACCATGCGTGTGTATGGGTTTCTCGGCGAGAAAACTGCCGGGAATCCCGACGAGAAAAATAGAGAACCTGCTCTCTATTTTCTCGTCGGGATTCTCGGCAGAGTGTTCCCTGCCGAGAAACCCCGAGTGTGTATGCTTACCTTGTCCCCAGGTAAACCCGCGCATGCTCGAAAAGACTTTGACGCATGCGCGGGTAGCATACAAGGGTAGTGTAGGGGTGTAGCAAGATGGCGGCGACGGCATCGAATGTGACGAGCGCAGGCTCGTCGTAGTCAATGACGTTACCGCGTTCTTGCCACTCAAAAGAACGGCGGTTCTTTTGAATGGACGGTCTTTATGCACGGCTTGGCAAGGAAAGCTTGCCGGGGAATCCCGTCAGGAAAACCGACGTTTTTTTTCCTGACGGGATTCCCGGGCCGTGTTATTGGGGCTTTAGGCTCCTTTCTTGTCGATTTTACTTGTCCCTCTAATTGGGGGACCCCGATTTGCGCTCAAGCTGCCGGGGTTCAGTCACCAAACCAACCAATATTCTCCAACTGGAAATGAAGGGATCCAGTCCAGCCCCCTCACATGCTCTGGTTCTTGGATCATGATACCCGTGGCCGGAGGGCCGTCTTTAACATTGATTGGACCCTGGGCAAACATTTTCTTGGGCCCTCCCCAAATCCACTTATTTTCAGGCAGTGTAGGCTCAAGGGGCAGCTGCTTTGGGCCCCACAACAATAACTGGGCCAAGGGCAGCTGCCCCTTTTGCCCTGCCTTAACCACTTAAAGTGGAAGTAAACCCTCCTATCATTTTCAGGCAAGGAAGCCGCCATCTTGGCCTCTGTTTAATCTTCAACTGCCATGATGCTGCACATGTGATCAGTTATGACACCAGCCATTGGATGGTTTGACAGTTTGGTTGAGAGCACAAAAAATGTGACAGTTGACATTCCCGGCATGCCGGCAATGTAACTGCTTTTTGAAACTGTTAAATCGATGGGTTTACTTCCGCTTTAACGACTGCCGCAGGTCGATATACGTTGACAGAATGGCACGGCTGGGCATAAGCACGTATATCCCCTTTAAGATCCCAGCCGTGGGTCGCGCGCGCGCCGCCGCCGGCACGCTCACGTCCCGGTCCGAAGCTCCGTGACTGCGGGACCCGCAAGCCTGATCGCCGCCGGTGTCCCGCGATCGGGTCACAGAGCTGAACAACGGGGAGAGGTAAGTGTAAACAAACATCTCCCCGTTCTTCCTAGTGGCACTGTCACTGTACGTCTGTTCCCTGTCACCGGGAACAGCGATCAGTGACGTGTCACGCCAAGCCACGCCCCCCTTCAGTAAGAATCACTCCCTAGGTCACACTTAACCCCCTACAGCGCCACCTAGAGGTTAACCCCTTCACTGTCAGTGTCATTTTCGCAGTAATCAGTGCATTTTTATAGCAGTGATCGCTGTAAAAATGACAATGGTCCCAAAAATAGCATGAAAAGTGTCCGATGTGTCCGCCATAATGTCGCAGTCACGATAAAAATCGCTGATCGCCACCATTACTAGTAAAAAAATAAATATTAATAAAAATGCCATAAAACTATCCCCTATTTTGCAGACGCTATAATTTTTGCACAAACCAATCAATAAACGCTTGTTGCGTTTTTTTTTTTTTTTTTACGTAAAACATGTAGAAGAATACGTATCGGAATAAACTGAGGAAAAAAAATGTTTTTTTATATATTTTTTGGGGATATTTATTATAGCAAAAGGTAAAAAATATTGAATTTTTTTCAAAATCATCGCTCTATTTTTGTTTATAGCGCAAAAAATAAAAACCGCAGAGGTGATCAAATACCACCAAAAGAAATCTCTATTTGTGGGGAAAAAAAGGACGTCAATTTTGTTTGGAAGCCACGTTGCACGACCGCGCAATTGTCAGTTAAAGCGACGCAGTGCCGAAACGCAAAAAGTGGCCTGGTCTTTGGTCAGCGAAATGGTCCGGGGCTGAAGTGGTTAAAGACGGCCCTGCGTGGCAGGGTGACCGTCTCAGTGTCAGGTGGACACCAAGCGCAGAACATGACGGTGACCTTCCTGGAGGTCAGAGGTCACCATGCAAATCCTTAATTGCGCTCTGACATCATACATTTCCTGAGCAGACAGTTATTCCCATCCAGTTACATTGTTACCATTCCCAGTAGTGATGAGATCTCAGGCTGGGATGTGACGTGGGGGGGGGGGTTCAGACTTGATACGGTGAGCCGGATTCAGGGACACCTGGCTTGGGGGGGCCTCTGTGATCAGTTGGAGGTCACCATGTAGACCCCTATCCCCGCTCTGATATCATAAATAGTTTAAAAAAAATTATTCCCATCCAGTTACATTGTTACCATTCCCAGTAGTGATGAGATCTCAGGCTGGGATGTGACGGGGGGGGGGGGGGTCTCAGACTTGATACGGTGAGCCGGATTCAGGGACACCTGGCTTGGGGGGGCCTCTGTGATCAGTTGGAGGTCACCATGTAGACCCCTATCCCCGCTCTGATATCATAAATAGTCTAAGAAATTATTCCCATCCAGTTACATTGTTACCATTCCCAGTAGTGATGAGATCTCAGGCTGGGATGTGACGGGGGGGGGTCTCAGACTTTATACGGTGAGCTGATTCAGGGACACCTGGCTTGGGGGGGGCCTCTGTGATCAGTTGGAGGTCACCATGTAGACCCCTATCCCCGCTCTGATATCATAAATAGTTTAAAAAAATTATTCCCATCCAGTTACATTGTTACCATTCCCAGTAGTGATGAGATCTCAGGCTGGGATGTGACGGGGGGGGGGGGGGGGGTCTCAGACTTTATACAGTGAGCTGTACCACAAGGGGTGGGCAGGAGGGGCAGCTGCCCTGGGCATTGTGTTATCATGGGAGGTGGGGGGGGTGGGCACCGTGAGGAGATTGAGGGGATTCATGTTGAAGGAGAAGGAATTTGGGGGGGCAAGGTAAAAGATTTGTTCTAGGAGGGGAAATTTAGGAGTCTGTGCTAGGAGGGGTGATTTTTTTTGGGGGGGGGGGATTTGTGCTAGTAGGGATGATTGGGAGGTGTTTGTGCTAGGAGGGGGGAATATTTGTGCTAGGAGGGGGATTTGGAGTGGAGGGGGAGATAATGTGTACTACGAGGGGTGGAGGATCTGTGTTAGGAGGGGAAATTTAGGAGTCTGTGCTAGGAGGGGTGATTTTTTTTCTGTGGGGGGGATTTGTACTAACTAGTAGGGATGATTGGGAGGTGTTTGTGCTAGGAGGGGGGATGGGGGGATATTTGTGCTAGGAGGGGTGATTTAAGGGGATTTGTGTTGGGAGGGGGCTGAGAGAAGAGTATTTGTGCCAGAAGTAGAGGGGGGGAGGGGATTTGTACGAGGAGGTGAATTTTTTTTTTGGGGGGGGGGGGATTTGTGCTAGTAGGGATTATTGGGATGTGTTTGTGTCAGTAGGGGGATGGGGGAGGGTATTTGTGCTACGATGGGGATGGGGGGATATATGTGCTAGGAGGTGGATTTGGAGTGGGGGGATGTGTACTCAGAGGGGAAATTTGAGGGGGGGGGGCTTGTGCTAGGAGGGGGATTTTTTTGCAGGGGGGGGCATTTGTGCTGGAAGGGGGGATTACATCAGGGGGGGCAATTTGTATATGTCAGGCTGGGACGTGATCTGGGGGGTCTCAGACATGAAACGGTAAGCCGGATTCGGGGACACCTGGCTGGGGGTCTCTGTGATCAGTTGGAGGCAGGGCCAGGACAAGGGGTGGGCAGGAGGAGCGGCTGTCCTGGGCACTGTGGTATCATGTGGGGGGGGGCTGAAATGAGATTGAGGGGGGAGGGGATTTGTGTTAGAGGAAGAGTTTGGGGGACAGCTTGGGAAAAGAATTGTGCTAGGAGGGTTTTTTTGTTGGGGGGGGGGGGGATTTGTGCTAGTAGGGATGATTGGGAGGTGTTTGTGCTAGGAGGGGGGATGGGGGGGATATTTGTGCTAGGAGGGGGATTTGGAGTGGAGGGGGAGATAATGTGTACTATGAGGGAGGGGGATCTGTGCTAGGAGGGGTGATTTTTTTTGTGGGGGGATTTTTTTGTGGGGGGATTTGTACTAGTAGGGATGATTGGGAGGTGTTTGTGCTAGGAGGGGGGATGGGGGGGATATTTGTGCTAGGAGGGGGAATGGGGGGGATATTTGTGCTAGGAGGGGGAATGGGGGGGTATTTGTGCTTAGGAGGGGGGGATTTGGAGTGGAGGGGGAGATAATGTGTACTATGAGGGGTGGAGGATCTGTGCTAGGAGGGGTGATTTTTTTGTGGGGGTGGGGGGGATTTGTGCTAGTAGGGATGATTGGGAGGTGTTTGTGTTAAGAGGGGGGATGAGGGGGATATTTGTGCTAGGAGGGGGAATGGGGGGGATATTTGTGCTAGGAGGGGGAATGGGGGGGAATATTTGTGCTAGGAGGGGGAATGGGGGGGAATATTTGTGCTAGGAGGGGGAATGGGGGGATATTTGTGCTAGGAGGGGGAATGGGGGGGTATTTGTGCTAGCAGGGGGAATGGGGGGGTATTTGTAATAGGAGCGGGGATTTGGAGTGGAGGGGGAGATAATGTGTACTATGAGGGGTGGAGGATCTGTGCTAGGAGGGGTGATTTTTTTGTGGGGGTGGGGGGGGGGGGATTTGTGCTAGTAGGGATGATTGGGAGGTGTTTGTGTTAAGAGGGGGGATGAGGGGGATATTTGTGCTAGGAGGGGGAATATTTGTGCTAGGAGGGGGAATGGGGGGGATATTTGTGCTAGGAGGGGGATTGGGGGGATATTTGTGCTAGGAGGGGGAATGGGGGGATATTTGTGCTAGGAGGGGGAATGGGGGGATATTTGTGCTAGGAGGGGGAATGGGGGGGTATTTGTGCTAGGAGGGGGAATGGGGGGATATTTGTGCTAGGAGGTGGAATGGGGGGGTATTTGTGCTATGAGGGGGGGTTTGGAGAGGAGGGGGAGGTAACGGATACTATGAGGGGTGGAGGATCTTTGCTAGGAGGGGTGATTTTTTTTTTATGATGAGGGGCATTCATGCTGGGAGGGGGAATTTCATCAGGGGGGTGATGTGTACTGGCAGGAGAGGGGTAAGCATGCAGATTAGTGCCCATTTTTTTTTTGGGGGGGGGGGGTTTGCTGACACATAATGCTTATACATCTTGAGGGGGGGGCACTTTGGCATGTTCCTCCTTGGGCTCTAGGTGACCTTGTCCTGCCATTGGTTGGAGGTCACCACATAGATCCCCCAACCAAACTGTTTTCATAAATATCCTAAACATGATCCCCATCCAGTTACATTGTTCCCATTCCCAGTAGTGATGAGATGTCAGGCTGGGATGTGACGGGGGGGGGGGGGGTCTCAGACTTGATACTGTGAGCCGGATTCAGGGACACCTGGCTTGGGGGGGGGGGGTCTCTGATCAGTCGGAGGTCACCATGTAGACCCCCACCCCCGCTCTGATATCATAAATATCCTAATGCCGCGTACACACGACCGCTTTTCTCGACGAGAAAAACTGCATTTTTTTTTTCGCCGAGAAAAACGATCGTCTGTGGGCTTTATGTCGTTTTTCTCGTTGAGAAAAACGGCATAAAAAACGACGAGAAAAATTAGAACATGTTCTAAATTTTCTCATTGTTTTTTCCAGCATTTTTTTCCGCGGCAGTTTTCCCATAGGGAGACACTGCCGCGGAGCCCACAGACGGTCGTTTTTCTCGTCAAGAGAAAAAAAATGACGGGAAAAACGACCGTGTGTAGGGAACCAAGCGGTTCCCTCGTTTTTCCTGTCATTATTCACGGCGGTTTTTTAACCGCTGTGAATTATGGTCGTGTGTACGCGGCATAAGAAATGATCCTCATCCAGTTACATTGTTACCATTCTTCCCAGTAGTGATGGGATGTCAGGCTGGGATGTGACGTGGGGGGGTCTCAGACACAATACGATGAGCCTGGATTCGGGGGACGGCTGGCTGGGGGGGTCACTGCCATCCTTCGGAGGGTCACTAACACACATCTGCTATTATTCTGCCCCCCCCCCCCCCCCCGACGCTCATTCCCTCATTAATCCCAATTGTAATGGAAATGCCAACAATGGATCCTTAGTGTCACATCAGCCGGATTCCAGGACACCAACAGCTGTCACCGGAGCGCGCAGCAATGTCACATCCACAGAGCAGCCAATCGTACGTGACGGGCGGACACAATGGGGGGGCTCTTTTATCTCCAGCCATTCCATAGGAAGATTTGGGGGGGGGGGCGGGGGAGGGGGTTTACAGGACATCGCTGGGGGCTGAACGAGCCGCGACTCGTCTGTATCTCCAATAAGGGTTCCCCAGGGGGCCACTCACACCGTATGAATGCATTAAGGCGCTCGGCAATCAAAATGAACGAGCCGCCGTAACGCATCGCGCTTCAACGCATGAAAAAACAGACATGACCTATTTTTTTTTTTTTTTTATCACGCAGCCCCATGGCACGTTCACTGATTGGCTGCTCACACCCTGCAGATTAGGCAATGTGATGCCACGCGGTAAAATATTCACTTTACCGCACGTTACCACAATGCGCAGGTCCCTTCTAATGTATTCACCACCACCAAGGAGTCTCATTTCTCCCGCTGCATTCTCTGTGATGTGAAATAATAATAAAAAATAAAAAAAATCCAGTAGAGGGCGCCTCGTCATAAGTGGGGAACTTATCAAGCCCAGGTTCCCTTGGAGATACAACACCAGACAAGAGAGTAACTTGAACTAGGGTGACCACATGTCCCGGATTGCCCGGGACAGTCCCGCATTTTGCAGGTCTGTCCCGGGCACCCTAATTCCAGGACAATACAGTGTCCCGGAATGAAACTGTCACAGCCACCCCCCCCTCCCCCGGCCAATCTGATGCCCCCAAAAAAGCCGCCACATCACCGCTTTACTCACTGACAGTACTTGTCCTGGCCGGGAATGCCTGGAGGACCACAATCCCCGCCCCCTGCTTGTGATTGGAGAAATCATAAATCCCGCCTCTTCTGTCCAATCACTGTGCTGTGATTCGTTACAGCACAAGCTGATTTTTGGGAAGGGAGGGTGTCCCTGAATGGTAGTTTGGAAATGTGGTCACCCTACGCCCAACGCTGGGCAGAGCAAATTATTGTTACGCAAACTGCCACCCCCTAGGTAGCATCAAATAACCGGCTCTCCTTCAACTCCCCTCCTGGAGACCAAGGATAAATATCCAGTACTTCCTAGTATGGAGGAACATGTGACTTACTCTCCTTCCCATCATGTGACAGTGCTGGTGCACGCCAATTGGCCATTCTGTCCCATGGGTGGGGGGGGGGGGGTGGGGAGAGCCCTCAGCCCTGTGTAAGCTCCAAAACATTTAGGGCTTTAAACCTTCGTTCCTGGTGGTTGAACAGAGAGCTTCATTCTAACGATCCCCGGCGGGGCACCCTCAGGAGGTTCAGTACCCGACTCACACCAACCCCACTTTTCACAAAGACTCCAACTGTAAAGAATGATAGACATGTGCCCTGCCGAAAAAATTTGTTTGTTTCCATTTCATAATTTTTTGTTTTTATCACAATTCGTAGATTCGTAAATTTGTAAATTCGTAATAAAAAAAATTCCTAAATTCCTAAATTTGAAAATTTGTAAATCGTAAATTCGAAAATTCGTAAATTCATGAATTCGAAAAGACCAAAAATTCAAAAATAAGAAAGAAAATCCGAAAATTCGAAAGAACGAAAATCCGAAAATTTAAATAATACCTAACTGACTAAAACACTAAATAAAATGGTTTCCCTCACAGTCCTGGTCACGCGTTGTGTTTGTCACTTTCTTGGTGCTTCAAAGCGTCTCCAAAGCCTCCATAGAAGTCTATGACAACGCTCGCTGACAGCACCTCCAGCTTTTGAGGGGCTTTTATTCAGTTGCTTCGCTTTGTTTTGGAGGTATTGCAGGTATGAGATATCCCAGGATGCACTGGGAAACCAACAAGAGAACCGGAAAGACGTCATTACCAGTCACTTCCGGTTCATGTGTATATATTCTGGGAGTGTCTGGTGCAGACGTCACAGACGTGTGCAGCGTGAAGCAGCAGGAAGGTGAATAGGGTCCAGACTGGAGCAGAGCGATTAGCAGATGGCCCACGTGGTATGCAACATGGGAATGCTAAAGTGGAAGATAAGCGGGGACCAGAGAGAGAGGACTGAGTGGGCGGAGGATCAGCAGAGCTGGGGAACCGGAGAAGGAGAAACTAGCAGATATCACACGTTAGTGCACAACATGGGAGAAATATAGCAGGAGGTGAGCAGGGACCAGAGAGAGAGGAGGGTCAGCAGAGCTGAGAGGGGATCAGCAGAGCTGGAGGTTACTACTGAGTGAGGGATCAGCAGAGCTGGAGGTTACTGCTGAGTGGGGGATCAGCAAAGCTGGGGGTACTACTGAGTGGTGGATCAGCAGAGCTTAGAGGGGATCAGCAGAGCTGGGTGTACTACTGAGCAGAGGATCCGCTGAACAAGGGTACTAACAAGCCAAGGATCTGCTGAATGAGGGTACTAATAAGTTGGGGATCTGCTGCATGAGGGGTACTAATAAGCTGGGAATCTGCTGAACGAGGGTTCTCATAAGCTGAGGATCTTCTGAATGAAGGTACTAATAAGTTAGGGATCTGCTGAATGAGGCTACTCATAAGTTGGGGATCTGCTGAATGAGGGTACTAATAAGTTGGGGATCTGCTGAATGAGGGTACTAATAAGCTGGGCATCTGCTGCACGAGGGTATTCATAAGCTGGGGATCTGCTGAACGAGGGTACCAATGAGATGGAGATCTGCTGAATAAGGGTACTAGTAAGTTGGGGATCTGCTGAACGAGGGTGCTAATCATTTTGGGATCAGCTGAACGAGAATACTAATAAGCTGGGGATCTGCTGAACGAGGGAACTTATAAGCTAGGGATCTGCTGAACTAGGGTACTAATATGTTGGGGATCTGCTATACGAGGGTACTAATAAGCTGGGGATCTGCTGAACGATGTTACTAATAAGTTAGGGATCTGCTGAATGAGAGTAACCAATGATCTGGGGGATCTGCTGAATGAAGGTACTAATAAGTTAGGGATCTGCTGAATGAGTATGAGAGTATCAATGAGCTGGGGGATCTGCTGAATGAAGGTACTAATAAGTTGGGGATCTGTTAAACGGAGGTAATAGTAGGCTAGGGATCAATAAGTTGGGTATCTGCTGAAAGAGGGTACTAATAAGCTGGGGATCTGCTGAACAAGGGTACCAATGAGCTGGGGATCTGCTGAATAAGGGTACTAGTAAGTTGGGGATCTGCTGAACGAGGGTGCTAATAATTTTGGGATCAGCTGAACGAGAGTACTAATAAGTTGGGGATCTGCTGAACGAGGGAACTTATAAGCTAGGGATCTGATGAACTAGGGTACTAATATGTTGGGGATCTGCTATACGAGGGTACTAATAAGCTGGGGATCTGCTGAACGAGGGTACTAATAAGTTAGGGATCTGCTGAATGAGTATGAGAGTAACAATGAGCTGGGGGATCTGCTGAATGAAGGTACTAATAAGTTGGGGATCTGTTAAACGGGGGTAATAGTAGGCTAGGGATCAATAAGTTGGGTATCTAATGAAAGAGGGTACTAATAAGCTGGGGATCTGCTGAACAAGGGTACTAATGAGCTGGGGATCTGCTGAACGAGGGTACTAATAAGCTGGGGATCTGCTGAACGAGGGTACTAATAAGCTGGGGATCTGCTGAATGAGGGTACTAATAAGCTGGGGATCTGCTGAACGAGGGTATTAATAAGCTGGGGATCTGCTGAACGAGGGTACTAATAAGCTGAGGATCTGTTGAATGAGGGTACTAATAAGCTGGGGATCTGCTGAACGAGGGTACCAATAATCTGGGGATCTGCAGTGCTGAACGGGGGTACTAATAAGCTGGGGATCTGCTGAACGAGGGTACTAATAAGCTGGGGATCTGCAGTGCTGAACGGGGGTACTAATAAGTTGAGGATCTGCAGTGCTGTACGGGGGGTACTAATAGGTTGGGGATCTGCACTGCTGAATGAGGGTACTAATAGGTTGGGGATCTGGTGAACGAGGGTACTAATGAGCTGGGGATATGCTGAACGAGAGTACCAATGAGCTGGGGATCTGCTGAACATGGGTACTAATGAGCTAGGGATCTGCTGAGTGGGGGTACAACTGAGCTGGGGTTCTACTGGGCCCCTTTAAAACAAATAAAAAATCAACGCACGCACCGGGCATTTGCCAAGCTTCATTAAACCTTCAAAAAAGCATCAAAAACACATAAAAAAAAGCTTTTTAAAGCGGTAGCCAAAGCCAAAGTCAAAGCCTAAGAGGTCTTACCTGCAAAAGGCTCCAATGTTCTCCACAATGTAGCACTGACCCCCATTGTAGCAGTAGGTGGGGTAGATCTCGCACAGCGACTTGCAGGAGTTGTTGCGCCTCACGTAGCCGTTGCGGCACTCGGTTCCGTTCTCGCCTGTCCCCGACATGGTCTGCGTTTGGTCCTTGTTCACTTCTGGGTGAGACTTGGGGTACGTCTCACCGCGAAAGGGGAAGTCCTGGCGACTGGTTGGTCTCTCATCGATTGTGGCTGTGTGTATCTTGGGAGTGGCCACCTTGGGGAAGTTCCGAACGTCTTTGGCGGCGAAGTCATCATCCTCGGCGTCCTCGAGGTCTTCGTCGTCGTCGTCGTCCTCCATCCCCCCCTCCCCGTATCCATCTGCGTAGAAAGGAGGGGTGGGGTAAAGGTAATCAAAAGGAGAAAAGTCATCGTAATGCAAGTGCTTGTGCCAAGGGCTGAGCTTATCATGAAAGCCCTTGGTGGAGTCACCACCTGGAGGGTAGCCCAAGTGGTCGTCTAAATCAGAGGGGTCCCTATAATCTATGTCTGTAAGGTCAGACGGGGGTTCAGAGGGTTTTGGTGGACTGTTAGGTGGGGCGCCAGTAGATAAAGTATCTACTTGACTTTTTTCGGTGACCACCGTTAAATCGGTGCTCCCTTGAGCTCCCTGAGCTGCGGGCTGCCTCGAATCATTCTCCAATATGGTGAACGGTCCCTGAGATTTCCCTGCCTCAAAACTGACCTCTTTCTGGGATGTGTGAAGGTTGTCACGGCTGGTTTCAGTACCTGAAGGCGATGGAGACGGCACGGACGTCTCTCTGGGCACTTGCAGGAGATGGTCAATTTCTGCCGAGTCTGGGCTGATGGCTTTTTCCGTCGCTGGGCTCAGCATGGCGTTGCTCCAGGCGGTTGAGGTCTGAGAAGGTGTCGAGGTGGCCAGATCCATGAAGTCCCGTAAGTTCCACCCAGTTTCCGATGACGAGCTGGAATGGGGGACTTGGCTTGAGGGCACCTTGATGTGAGGGTCACCACTTCCAGAGTCTTCTTGACTCTCCGCCATGGAAGGTTTATCTCCTTTGGCAAAACTTTTCCTGAACTCCAGGTCAACCGTTCCTTGGCCAACAGGCCACACAAAACTGGTCACAGGTTCGTCATTCCCATCGCTGCGCTCAGAGAGCAAAGAACGGGATGGAGACTTTCTGTTGGCATAAACGTCATCATTACATCCCGCGCAAACCGATGACTTATTGTCCGCATTTGTCCTCGGGGAGCTTTGCTTTACTGAACTTTCAGTGGATGCAATTCCATGGGGCGCTGCCGAAGATGCCACCACTCCTGTAGACACCGCGGACTTAGGTGGCTTTATCCGGGGCTTCTTGGTCTTGGTTCCACTCCAGGAGTTACTGTCTTTTCCACCAGATCCGGTCCTCCGGATCGTCACCTTGTCCACATCTAGCACTCCTTTTTCAAGAAGAGAGGCCAGAATTTCTGCCGCCGGTGGCTTGTAGGAGTTATCCCCTTGATCATCGAAACCCAACACATCGGTTCCATTTTTGAGATCTAAAAAGGTTCAACAAAAGACAAAGAGACAATGTAAGAAGGGGTCACTTAGCAAGGATGTCTGGTGTGTACAGCAAAAGTGGCCCTCAAACTAGACACGTGCAGTTCGTTTCGTTTCGAATTTAAATTCGGACGTATTTTTATTATTCAGAAATTCGGATGTATCCGAACTTCCGAATCCGAATAGTACCGAATTTAAGCGAATCCGAAATAATGAAATTCGAACGAAATTTTGAATTCGAAAAGTTTTCCAATTTCCAAAGAGAATAAAATAGAATAGAAAATAAAGGAATAGAATAGAAAAAATATTTACTTTTTCGATTCTATTCCTTTATTTTCTATTCTATTTTATTATTTTTGGAAATTGGAAAACTATTTGAATGCGAAAACGTTTTGAATTCGAAAACTTTTCAAATTCGAAAACTTTTCAAATTTTTGGGATTCGTTTAGTTTATTCGTTTTCAAATCAATTTCGAATACTTTTCAAATTCGAAAACTTTTCAAATTCGAAAACTATTCAAAATTGATTCGAAAACGAATAAACTAAACGAATCCCAAAAACAAATTAAACGAATGAAACAAATTTAACTAAACAAATTTATGTAAATAACAAATCGAATCGAAACGAAACAAAACTATTTTTTTCATTCTGCACATGTCTACCTCAAACTCAAGTAAGACAACCAACGCCATTTCTAAGGTTATTCTCAGTGTTTTAAAGCCTGCAACCTTTATGACCCCCTCCACTTCCTGTTATAAGGAGACAACGCTCTTTCCCTGTCTCCCAATTGTGCTCCTTTGTTGTCACCAGTCCCGGGACGAGATCATCCAGTGCCCAGGGCAAAGATGCTTAATTGCGCCCCCATCCTTCATTGTGTGTGAGCTTATGAGAAGGAGGGGGGGGAGAGAGAGCACAGCCCGAACCTCTTCCCGACTCTCTCCTCCTCTCCTCTTAGCGCTGGGCTGACAGAGGTTGTGATGCCGCTGTCACTACTCCTGTCAGTCTTAGTAGAAGGAGCTTGCAGAGCCCCCCCCAAGAGGAGGAGAAGGGGGAGAGAGATCACAGCCTACACCCTCTCCTGGCTCTCTCCACCTCTCCTTGCCGCTTTTTAGCTCTGGGCTGACAGAAGTAGTGATGCCGCTGTCACTACTCCTGTCAGTCTTATAGTAGAAGGAGCTTGCAGCACCCCCCAAGAGGAGGAGAAGGGGGAGAGAGAGCACAGCCTGCACCCCCGCCTGGCTCTCTCCACCTCTCTTTGCCGCTTACAGCGCTTGGCTGACAGAAGTAGTGATGCCGCTGTCACTACTATTGTCAGCCTTATAGTAGAAGGAGCTTGCAGCGCCCCCAAAGAGGAGGAGGGGGGAGAAAGAGCACAGCCCGCACCTCCTCCCGGATCTCTCCTCCTCTCCTCTTAGCGCTGGGCTGACAGAGGTTGTGATGCCGCTGTCACTACTCCTGTCAGACTTATAGTAAAAGGAGCTTGCAGTGCCCCCCCAGAAGGAGGTGGAGAGAGAGCACAGCCTGCACCTCCTCCCAGCTCTTTCCACCTATCGTTGCCGCTTCCAGCACTGGGTTGACAGAAGTAGCGATGTCGCTGTCACTACTCCTGTCAGCCTTACAGTAGAAGGAGCTTGCAGTGCCCCCCAAGAAGGGGGGAGGGGGAGAGAGAACACAGCCTGCACCTCCTCCCAGCTCTCTCCACCTCTCCTTGCCTTGCCGCTTCCAGCGCTGGGCTGACAGAAGTAGTGATGCCGCCTTCACTACTCCTGTCAGCCTTATAGTGGAAGGAGCTTGCAGTGCCCCCCAATAGGAGGAGGAGAGGGAGAGAGCGCACAGCCTGCACCTTCTCCCAGCTCTCTCTACCTCTCCTTGCCACTTCCAGTGCTGGGCTGACAGAAGTAGTAATGACGCTGTCACTACTCCTGTCAGCCTTATAGTGGAAGGAGCTTGCAGTGCCCCCCAATAGGAGGAGGAGAGGGAGAGAGAGCACAGCCTGCACCTTCTCCCAGCTCTCTCTACCTCTCCTTGCCACTTCCAGTGCTGGGCTGACAGAAGTAGTGATGACGCTGTCACTACTCCTGTCAGCCTTACAGTAGAAGGAGCTTGCAGTGCCCCATCCCTACAATCCACGCTGCGCCCAGGGCAGCCAGCCACCTTTTGCCCACCCCTTGTCCCGGCCCTGGTTGTCACACTGTTACAATGGATTCTGATGGGGGACCACAAGTGGCCATTTCAGCACACGTGACCCAGGCAAAGATGTCACCATCCGAAAACTCACACTGGGAAATGCCTGAAGTGGCTGCAAAGTGCTAGTAGGAGACCATCAGCAGACTAAACATCATCCAGTTTGGGTTTACATCTTTTTTTAAACCCCCCCCCCCCACCCAGGACTCATTTAGGAAGATTTCAAAAAGGGCAACGCCTCGGCCTGACTCGGTATTTACAGAACAGATGCGGGTAAGAATTGGCAACGACCATAACCTATATAGCCAATATGCTTTGATTACCAAAACTGGAGTTTTTCTCAAAGACAATGGTGGTGTCAAATTTAAAATCAGCCCCCCCCCCCCCACCCCCATCCTTGGTTGGGCCTGAGCCATCCTGACCCCCCCCCCCCCCCCAGCCAATGTGCGACCAACACCAAAGATTTCACCGACTGCCTTCCATTGACTGTGTGATTTAATAACACGGAGCGCTGTCGCTTGTCGCCGTTGTGTATGGCGTCCCCGTCACCAGATGCGGTCCGGAGGAATCCGCAGCCTCCAGGCAAAGCCCGGTGAACGCCAATAATTGGCCGTATTACATATTCATGGCACGTGTCATTACCGATAAATCACACGCCATGTGACGCCCTCCGTCTGCCTAGTTACTGGGGGTCTGCGCTCCCTTCTCCAGGACCGTTAACCGCGGATTGACTGGAGAAAGAGATGGGGGGGGGGGGCTGAGGGGTGTAAGTGGGGGGGGGGAGGGGGGGCAACTGAATTCTGCATTAAATAGGTGTTGTTTCCAGTAAATACAATTTTCTGGCAAAAAAAAATATTTTTTTAATTTTTTTTCCTATTCTCTCCCCAAATCTGAGTTTATCCGCAGCGTTTAACCGCTGCAGCGCCATTAACCCTCCGCGTCCAGGTGAGTCCGCCAGAGTCATGTTGCTAGGCGGCTGAGGGGTAGATGGGAGGGACCCCAGCCTGGCGCCGGGAGGGTTAACAACACAGTTGGCACGGCGGATGGCTTTGCAAAATGAAATGATGCCCCCCCAACCCCCTTCTTTTTCAATGCCCCCCTTCTTTTTTTTGCCCCCCCCATTTTGGTGCCCCATAAAAGGGTTAAATTGCAGCTATTTATTGGCGGAGAGGCGTCTGCGGTCCAGAAATTAGCGCGCCAGGTGTGGGGATGGCAGCAATGTAGGACAGGTGGGGGGTACGGAGGAGAAGCCCAGCACAGACAGTTACCCCCTCCCACCCCCACCCCCCATTCCACCCCATAGGGTCACCTACCTCCAGCTGTGCACAGTACGACCACCCAGCAGAGAAGTGCAGCCAGACTCCAGCCCTCCATGGTCAGAGATCGCTGTGTGACGGAGGAGGGGGGGGTCTGCGGAGAGTCGTGGTGGTGGTGGTGGGGGGGGGATGGGGGGGGTTCAGCCCCAGATGTCCTGTGTGGCCCCTGGGCACCAAGCAGGGACAGGCTGGGGGGACATTGTGTCCTGAGCTGCAGCCTCCTCACTCTGCCTAATGCTTCTGCTGCTGCTGAGGAGGGATGGAGATGGGGGGGATGGGGATGGGGGGGGAGGGATGGGGATGGGGGGGAGGGAGGGATGGAGAGGAGGGGGGGCAATGGAGCCGCTCTCCTTCCCTCGCCACAATCAATCGCTCTTTAATTATCTGCCCATTAGAGGGGAGGCGACTTCCCCCCCCCCCCCCCAAACCACCCTCTCCGAGATCACTGGGGGCACTGTCCCTGCAGATGGCGCTCACATAGAGGGGAGCGCAGTACAAACATTCAACACGTTATAACTGGATACAGAATATCCAAACCTGACCCTGAAATGTCCACATCTGATACATTGTATTCCCGGAATTCTCAGTATCTGTATGGACTCTGCACAGTACTACTTCTCCTGTCCTGTATGTCGGGTGTAATTCTCGGTATCTGTTCTTATTCTGTATGTATGGACTCTGCACAGTACTACTTCTCTTGTCCTGTATGTCGGGTGTAATTCTCGGTATCTGTTCTTATTCTGTATGTATGGACTCTGCACAGTACTACTTCTCTTGTCCTGTATGTCGGGGGTAATTCTCGGTATCTGTTCTTATTCTGTATGTATGGACTCTGCACAGTACTACTTCTCCTGTCCTGTATGTCGGGTGTAATTCTCAGTATCTGTTCTTATTCTGTATGTATGGACTCTGCACAGTACTACTTCTCTTGTCCTGTATGTCGGGTGTAATTCTCAGTATCTGTTCTTATTCTGTATGTATGGACTCTGCACAGTACTACTTCTCTTGTCCTGTATGTCGGGTGTAATTCTCGCTATCTGTTCTTATTCTGTATGTATGGACTCTGCACAGTACTACTTCTCTTGTCCTGTATGTCGGGTGTAATTCTCGGTATCTGTTCTTATTCTGTATGTATGGACTCTGCACAGTACTACTTCCCCTGTCCTGTATGTTGGGTGTAATTCTCGGTATCTGTTCTTATTCTGTATGTATGGACTCTGCACAGTACTACTTCTCCTGTCCTGTATGTCGGGTGTAATTCTCAGTATCTGTTCTTATTCTGTATGTATGGACTCTGCACAGTACTACTTCTCTTGTCCTGTATGTCGGGTGTAATTCTCGCTATCTGTTCTTATTCTGTATGTATGGACTCTGCACAGTACTACTTCTCCTGTCCTGTATGTCGGGTGTAATTCTCGGTATCTGTTCTTATTCTGTATGTATGGACTCTGCACAGTACTACTTCTCTTGTCCTGTATGTCGGGTGTAATTCTCGCTATCTGTTCTTATTCTGTATGTATGGACTCTGCACAGTACTACTTCTCCTGTCCTGTATGTCAGGTGTAATTCTCAGTATCTGTTCTTATTCTGTATGTATGGACTCTGCACAGTACTACTTCTCTTGTCCTGTATGTCGGGTGTAATTCTCAGTATCTGTTCTTATTCTGTATGTATGGACTCTGCACAGTACTACTTCTCCTGTCCTGTATGTCGGGTGTAATTCTCGGTATCTCTTCTTATTCTGTATGTATGGACTCTGCACAGTACTACTTCTCTTGTCCTGTATGTCGGGTGTAATTCTCGGTATCTGTTCTTATTCTGTATGTATGGACTCTGCACAGTACTACTTCTCCTGTCCTGTATGTCGGGTGTAATTCTCGGTATCTGTTCTTATTCTGTATGTATGGACTCTGCACAGTGCTACTTCTCTTGTCCTGTATGTCGGGTGTAATTCTCGGTATCTGTCCTTATTCTGTATGTATGGACTCTGCACAGTACTACTTCTCTTGTCCTGTATGTCGGGTGTAATTCTCAGTATCTGTTCTTATTCTGTATGTATGGACTCTGCACAGTACTACTTCTCCTGTCCTGTATGTCGGGTGTAATTCTCGGTATCTCTTCTTATTCTGTATGTAGGGACTCTGCACAGTACTACTTCTCTTGTCCTGTATGTCGGGTGTAATTCTCAGTATCTCTTCTTATTCTGTATGTATGGACTCTGCACAGTACTACTTCTCTTGTCCTGTATGTCGGGTGTAATTCTCGGTATCTGTTCTTATTCTGTATGTATGGACTCTGCACAGTACTACTTCTCTTGTCCTGTATGTCGGGTGTAATTCTCAGTATCTGTTCTTATTCTGTATGTATGGACACTGCACAGTACTACTTCTCTTGTCCTGTATGTCGGGTGTAATTCTCAGTATCTGTTCTTATTCTGTATGTATGGACTCTGCACAGTACTACTTCTCTTGTCCTGTATGTCGGGTGTAATTCTCAGTATCTCTTCTTATTCTGTATGTATGGACTCTGCACAGTACTACTTCTCTTGTCCTGTATGCCGGGTGTAATTCTCAGTATCTGTTCTTATTCTGTATGTATGGACTCTGCACAGTACTACTTCTCTTGTCCTGTATGTCGGGTGTAATTCTCGGTATCTGTTCTTATTCTGTATGTATGGACTCTGCACAGTACTACTTCTCCTGTCCTGTATGTCGGGTGTAATTCTCGGTATCTGTTCTTATTCTGTATGTATGGACTCTGCACAGTACTACTTCTCTTGTCCTGTATGTCGGGTGTAATTCTCGGTATCTCCTCTTATTCTGTATGTATGGACTCTGCACAGTACTACTTCTCCTGTCCTGTATGCCGGGTGTAATTCTCAGTATCTCTCCTTATTCTGTATGTATGGACTCTGCACAGTACTACTTCTCCTGTCCTGTATGTCGGGTGTAATTCTCGGTATCTGTTCTTATTCTGTATGTATGGACTCTGCACAGTACTACTTCTCTTGTCCTGTATGTCGGGTGTAATTCTCGGTATCTCTTCTTATTCTGTATGTATGGACTCTGCACAGTACTACTTCTCCTGTCCTGTATGTCGGGTGTAATTCTCGGTATCTCTTCTTATTCTGTATGTATGGACTCTGCACAGTACTACTTCTCTTGTCCTGTATGTCGGGTGTAATTCTCGGTATCTCTTCTTATTCTGTATGTATGGACTCTGCACAGTACTACTTCTCCTGTCCTGTATGTCGGGTGTAATTCTCGGTATCTCTTCTTATTCTGTATGTATGGACTCTGCACAGTACTACTTCCCTTGTCCTGTATGTCGGGTGTAATTCTCAGTATCTGTTCTTATTCTGTATGTATGGACTCTGCACAGTACTACTTCTCTTGTCCTGTATGTCGGGTGTAATTCTCGGTATCTGTTCTTATTCTGTATGTATGGACTCTGCACAGTACTACTTCTCTTGTCCTGTATGTAGGGTGTAATTCTCGGTATCTGTTCTTATTCTGTATGTATGGACTCTTCACAGTACTACTTCTCTTGTCCTGTATGTCGGGTGTAATTCTCAGTATCTGTTCTTATTCTGTATGTATGGACTCTGCACAGTACTACTTCTCTTGTCCTGTATGTCGGGTGTAATTCTCAGTATCTGTTCTTATTCTGTATGTATGGACACTGCACAGTACTACTTCTCTTGTCCTGTATGTCGGGTGTAATTCTCAGTATCTGTTCTTATTCTGTATGTATGGACTCTGCACAGTACTACTTCTCTTGTCCTGTATGTCGGGTGTAATTCTCAGTATCTGTTCTCATTCTGTATGTATGGACTCTGCACAGTACTACTTCTCCTGTCCTGTATGTCGGGTGTAATTCTCGGTATCTGTTCTTATTCTGTATGTATGGACTCTGCACAGTACTACTTCTCCTGTCCTGTATGTCGGGTGTAATTCTCAGTATCTGTTCTTATTCTGTATGTATGGACTCTGCACAGTACTACTTCTCCTGTCCTGTATGTCGGGTGTAATTCTCGGTATCTCTTCTTATTCTGTATGTATGGACTCTGCACAGTACTACTTCTCTTGTCCTGTATGTCGGGTGTAATTCTCGGTATCTCTTCTTATTCTGTATGTATGGACTCTGCACAGTACTACTTCTCCTGTCCTGTATGTCGGGTGTAATTCTCGGTATCTCTTCTTATTCTGTATGTATGGACTCTGCACAGTACTACTTCCCTTGTCCTGTATGTCGGGTGTAATTCTCAGTATCTGTTCTTATTCTGTATGTATGGACTCTGCACAGTACTACTTCTCTTGTCCTGTATGTCGGGTGTAATTCTCGGTATCTCCTTATTCTGTATGTATGGACTCTGCACAGTACTACTTCTCTTGTCCTGTATGTCGGGTGTAATTCTCAGTATCTGTTCTTATTCTGTATGTATGGACTCTGCACAGTACTACTTCTCTTGTCCTGTATGTCGGGTGTAATTCTCAGTATCTGTTCTTCTGTATGTATGGACTCTGCACAGTACCACTTCTCCTGTCCTGTATGTCGGGTGTAATTCTCAGTATCTGTTCTTATTCTGTATGTATGGACTCTGCACAGTACTACTTCTCTTGTCCTGTATGTCGGGTGTAATTCTCGGTATCTGTTCTTATTCTGTATGTATGGACTCTGCACAGTACTACTTCTCCTGTCCTGTATGTCGGGTGTAATTCTCAGTATCTGTTCTTATTCTGTATGTATGGACTCTGCACAGTACTACTTCTCTTGTCCTGTATGTCGGGTGTAATTCTCAGTATCTCTCCTTATTCTGTATGTATGGACTCTGCACAGTACTACTTCTCTTGTCCTGTATGTCGGGTGTAATTCTCAGTATCTCTTCTTATTCTGTATGTATGGACTCTGCACAGTACTACTTCTCTTGTCCTGTATGTCGGGTGTAATTCTCGGTATCTCTTCTTATTCTGTATGTATGGACTCTGCACAGTACTACTTCTCTTGTCCTGTATGTCGGGTGTAATTCTCGGTATCTGTTCTTATTCTGTATGTATGGACTCTGCACAGTACTACTTCTCTTGTCCTGTATGTCGGGTGTAATTCTCGGTATCTGTTCTTATTCTGTATGTATGGACACTGCACAGTACTACTTCTCTTGTCCTGTATGTCGGGTGTAATTCTCGGTATCTCTTCTTATTCTGTATGTATGGACTCTGCACAGTACTACTTCTCTTGTCCTGTATGTCGGGTGTAATTCTCAGTATCTGTTCTTATTCTGTATGTATGGACTCTGCACAGTACTACTTCTCTTGTCCTGTATGTCGGGTGTAATTCTCAGTATCTGTTCTCATTCTGTATGTATGGACTCTGCACAGTACTACTTCTCCTGTCCTGTATGTCGGGTGTAATTCTCGGTATCTGTTCTTATTCTGTATGTATGGACTCTGCACAGTACTACTTCTCCTGTCCTGTATGTCGGGTGTAATTCTCAGTATCTGTTCTTATTCTGTATGTATGGACTCTGCACAGTACTACTTCTCCTGTCCTGTATGTCGGGTGTAATTCTCGGTATCTCTTCTTATTCTGTATGTATGGACTCTGCACAGTACTACTTCTCTTGTCCTGTATGTCGGGTGTAATTCTCGGTATCTCCTTATTCTGTATGTATGGACTCTGCACAGTACTACTTCTCTTGTCCTGTATGTCGGGTGTAATTCTCAGTATCTGTTCTTATTCTGTATGTATGGACTCTGCACAGTACTACTTCTCTTGTCCTGTATGTCGGGTGTAATTCTCAGTATCTCTTCTTATTCTGTATGTATGGACTCTGCACAGTACTACTTCTCTTGTCCTGTATGTCGGGTGTAATTCTCAGTATCTCTCCTTATTCTGTATGTATGGACTCTGCACAGTACTACTTCTCTTGTCCTGTATGTCGGGTGTAATTCTCAGTATCTGTTCTTATTCTGTATGTATGGACACTGCACAGTACTACTTCTCTTGTCCTGTATGTCGGGTGTAATTCTCAGTATCTGTTCTTATTCTGTATGTATGGACTCTGCACAGTACTACTTCTCTTGTCCTGTATGTCGGGTGTAATTCTCAGTATCTCTTCTTATTCTGTATGTATGGACTCTGCACAGTACTACTTCTCTTGTCCTGTATGCCGGGTGTAATTCTCAGTATCTGTTCTTATTCTGTATGTATGGACTCTGCACAGTACTACTTCTCTTGTCCTGTATGTCGGGTGTAATTCTCGGTATCTGTTCTTATTCTGTATGTATGGACTCTGCACAGTACTACTTCTCCTGTCCTGTATGTCGGGTGTAATTCTCAGTATCTGTTCTTATTCTGTATGTATGGACTCTGCACAGTACCACTTCTCCTGTCCTGTATGTCGGGTGTAATTCTCAGTATCTGTTCTTATTCTGTATGTATGGACTCTGCACAGTACTACTTCTCTTGTCCTGTATGTCGGGTGTAATTCTCGGTATCTCTTCTTATTCTGTATGTATGGACTCTGCACAGTACTACTTCTCTTGTCCTGTATGTCGGGTGTAATTCTCGGTATCTCCTTATTCTGTATGTATGGACTCTGCACAGTACTACTTCTCTTGTCCTGTATGTCGGGTGTAATTCTCAGTATCTGTTCTTATTCTGTATGTATGGACTCTGCACAGTACTACTTCTCTTGTCCTGTATGTCGAGTGTAATTCTCAGTATCTCTTCTTATTCTGTATGTATGGACTCTGCACAGTACTACTTCTCTTGTCCTGTATGTCGGGTGTAATTCTCGGTATCTGTTCTTATTCTGTATGTATGGACTCTGCACAGTACTACTTCTCTTGTCCTGTATGTCGGGTGTAATTCTCAGTATCTGTTCTTATTCTGTATGTATGGACACTGCACAGTACTACTTCTCTTGTCCTGTATGTCGGGTGTAATTCTCAGTATCTGTTCTTATTCTGTATGTATGGACTCTGCACAGTACTACTTCTCTTGTCCTGTATGTCGGGTGTAATTCTCAGTATCTCTTCTTATTCTGTATGTATGGACTCTGCACAGTACTACTTCTCTTGTCCTGTATGCCGGGTGTAATTCTCAGTATCTGTTCTTATTCTGTATGTATGGACTCTGCACAGTACTACTTCTCTTGTCCTGTATGTCGGGTGTAATTCTCGGTATCTGTTCTTATTCTGTATGTATGGACTCTGCACAGTACTACTTCTCCTGTCCTGTATGTCGGGTGTAATTCTCGGTATCTGTTCTTATTCTGTATGTATGGACTCTGCACAGTACTACTTCTCTTGTCCTGTATGTCGGGTGTAATTCTCGGTATCTCCTCTTATTCTGTATGTATGGACTCTGCACAGTACTACTTCTCCTGTCCTGTATGCCGGGTGTAATTCTCAGTATCTCTCCTTATTCTGTATGTATGGACTCTGCACAGTACTACTTCTCCTGTCCTGTATGTCGGGTGTAATTCTCGGTATCTCTTCTTATTCTGTATGTATGGACTCTGCACAGTACTACTTCTCTTGTCCTGTATGTCGGGTGTAATTCTCGGTATCTCTTCTTATTCTGTATGTATGGACTCTGCACAGTACTACTTCTCCTGTCCTGTATGTCGGGTGTAATTCTCGGTATCTCTTCTTATTCTGTATGTATGGACTCTGCACAGTACTACTTCCCTTGTCCTGTATGTCGGGTGTAATTCTCAGTATCTGTTCTTATTCTGTATGTATGGACTCTGCACAGTACTACTTCTCTTGTCCTGTATGTCGGGTGTAATTCTCGGTATCTCCTTATTCTGTATGTATGGACTCTGCACAGTACTACTTCTCTTGTCCTGTATGTCGGGTGTAATTCTCGGTATCTCTTCTTATTCTGTATGTATGGACTCTGCACAGTACTACTTCTCTTGTCCTGTATGTCGGGTGTAATTCTCAGTATCTGTTCTTCTGTATGTATGGACTCTGCACAGTACCACTTCTCCTGTCCTGTATGTCGGGTGTAATTCTCAGTATCTGTTCTTATTCTGTATGTATGGACTCTGCACAGTACTACTTCTCTTGTCCTGTATGTCGGGTGTAATTCTCAGTATCTCTTCTTATTCTGTATGTATGGACTCTGCACAGTACTACTTCTCTTGTCCTGTATGTCGGGTGTAATTCTCGGTATCTGTTCTTATTCTGTATGTATGGACTCTGCACAGTACTACTTCTCTTGTCCTGTATGTCGGGTGTAATTCTCGGTATCTGTTCTTATTCTGTATGTATGGACTCTGCACAGTACTACTTCTCTTGTCCTGTATGTCGGGTGTAATTCTCGGTATCTGTTCTTATTCTGTATGTATGGACTCTGCACAGTACTACTTCTCTTGTCCTGTATGTAGGGTGTAATTCTCGGTATCTGTTCTTATTCTGTATGTATGGACTCTTCACAGTACTACTTCTCTTGTCCTGTATGTCGGGTGTAATTCTCAGTATCTGTTCTTATTCTGTATGTATGGACTCTGCACAGTACTACTTCTCTTGTCCTGTATGTCGGGTGTAATTCTCAGTATCTGTTCTTATTCTGTATGTATGGACACTGCACAGTACTACTTCTCTTGTCCTGTATGTCGGGTGTAATTCTCAGTATCTGTTCTTATTCTGTATGTATGGACTCTGCACAGTACTACTTCTCTTGTCCTGTATGTCGGGTGTAATTCTCGGTATCTGTTCTTATTCTGTATGTATGGACTCTGCACAGTACTACTTCTCTTGTCCTGTATGTCGGGTGTAATTCTCGGTATCTGTTCTTATTCTGTATGTATGGACTCTGCACAGTACTACTTCTCTTGTCCTGTATGTCGGGTGTAATTCTCAGTATCTGTTCTCATTCTGTATGTATGGACTCTGCACAGTACTACTTCTCCTGTCCTGTATGTCGGGTGTAATTCTCGGTATCTGTTCTTATTCTGTATGTATGGACTCTGCACAGTACTACTTCTCCTGTCCTGTATGTCGGGTGTAATTCTCAGTATCTGTTCTTATTCTGTATGTATGGACTCTGCACAGTACTACTTCTCCTGTCCTGTATGTCGGGTGTAATTCTCGGTATCTCTTCTTATTCTGTATGTATGGACTCTGCACAGTGCTACTTCTCTTGTCCTGTATGTCGGGTGTAATTCTCGGTATCTGTTCTTATTCTGTATGTATGGACTCTGCACAGTACTACTTCTCTTGTCCTGTATGTCGGGTGTAATTCTCAGTATCTGTTCTTATTCTGTATGTATGGACTCTGCACAGTACTACTTCTCTTGTCCTGTATGTCGGGTGTAATTCTCGGTATCTGTTCTTATTCTGTATGTATGGACTCTGCACAGTACTACTTCTCTTGTCCTGTATGTCGGGTGTAATTCTCGGTATCTGTTCTTATTCTGTATGTATGGACTCTGCACAGTACTACTTCTCCTGTCCTGTATGTCGGGTGTAATTCTCAGTATCTGTTCTTATTCTGTATGTATGGACTCTTCACAGTACTACTTCTCTTGTCCTGTATGTCGGGTGTAATTCTCAGTATCTGTTCTTATTCTGTATGTATGGACTCTGCACAGTACTACTTCTCTTGTCCTGTATGTCGGGTGTAATTCTCAGTATCTGTTCTTATTCTGTATGTATGGACTCTGCACAGTACTACTTCTCTTGTCCTGTATGTCGGGTGTAATTCTCAGTATCTGTTCTTATTCTGTATGTATGGACTCTGCACAGTACTACTTCTCTTGTCCTGTATGTCGGGTGTAATTCTCAGTATCTGTTCTTATTCTGTATGTATGGACTCTGCACAGTACTACTTCTCTTGTCCTGTATGTCGGGTGTAATTCTCAGTATCTGTTCTCATTCTGTATGTATGGACTCTGCACAGTACTACTTCTCCTGTCCTGTATGTCGGGTGTAATTCTCGGTATCTGTTCTTATTCTGTATGTATGGACTCTGCACAGTACTACTTCTCCTGTCCTGTATGTCGGGTGTAATTCTCAGTATCTGTTCTTATTCTGTATGTATGGACTCTGCACAGTACTACTTCTCCTGTCCTGTATGTCGGGTGTAATTCTCAGTATCTGTTCTTATTCTGTATGTATGGACTCTGCACAGTACTACTTCTCTTGTCCTGTATGTCGGGTGTAATTCTCAGTATCTGTTCTTATTCTGTATGTATGGACTCTGCACAGTACTACTTCTCCTGTCCTGTATGTCGGGTGTAATTCTCGGTATCTCTTCTTATTCTGTATGTATGGACTCTGCACAGTACTACTTCTCTTGTCCTGTATGCCGGGTGTAATTCTCGGTATCTCTTCTTATTCTGTATGTATGGACTCTGCACAGTACTACTTCTCTTGTCCTGTATGTCGGGTGTAATTCTCGGTATCTGTTCTTATTCTGTATGTATGGACTCTGCACAGTACTACTTCTCTTGTCCTGTATGTCGGGTGTAATTCTCGGTATCTCTTCTTATTCTGTATGTATGGACTCTGCACAGTACTACTTCTCTTGTCCTGTATGTCGGGTGTAATTCTCGGTATCTGTTCTTATTCTGTATGTATGGACACTGCACAGTACTACTTCTCCTGTCCTGTATGTCGGGTGTAATTCTCAGTATCTGTTCTTATTCTGTATGTATGGACTCTGCACAGTACTACTTCTCTTGTCCTGTATGTCGGGTGTAATTCTCGGTATCTGTTCTTATTCTGTATGTATGGACTCTGCACAGTACTACTTCTCTTGTCCTGTATGTCGGGTGTAATTCTCGGTATCTCCTCTTATTCTGTATGTATGGACTCTGCACAGTACTACTTCTCCTGTCCTGTATGTCGGGTGTAATTCTCGGTATCTGTTCTTATTCTGTATGTATGGACTCTGCACAGTACTACTTCTCTTGTCCTGTATGTCGGGTGTAATTCTCGGTATCTCTTCTTATTCTGTATGTATGGACTCTGCACAGTACTACTTCTCTTGTCCTGTATGTCGGGTGTAATTCTCAGTATCTGTTCTTATTCTGTATGTATGGACTCTGCACAGTACTACTTCTCTTGTCCTGTATGTCGGGTGTAATTCTCAGTATCTGTTCTTATTCTGTATGTATGGACTCTGCACAGTACCACTTCTCTTGTCCTGTATGTCGGGTGTAATTCTCGGTATCTGTTCTTATTCTGTATGTGTGGACTGAGCCAGCTTCCAGATAGAATGTCAGCTCCTGGGCCCGGTTGCTACGGTTGGCAGTCTCGGTGTGGTTGGATTGTCAGCTCCTGGGCCCGGTTGCTCTGGTTGGCAGTCTCGGTGTGGATGGATTGTCAGCTCCTGGGCCCGGTTGCTCCGGTTGGCAGTCTCGGTGGGGTTGGATTGTCATCTCCTGGGCCCGGTTGCTCCAGTTGGCACAGTCTCGGTGTGGTTGGATTGTCAGCTCCTGGGCCCGGTTACTCCGGTTGGCAGTCTCGGTGTGGATGGATTGTCAGCTCCTAGGCCCGGTTGCTCCAGTTGGCAGTCTCGGTGTGGATGGATTGTCAGCTCCTGGGCCCGGTTGCTCCAGTTGGCAGTTTCGGTGTAGATGGATTGTCAGCTCCTGGGCCCGGTTGCTCCAGTTGGCAGTCTCGGTGTGGTTGGATTGTCATCTCCTGGGCCCGGTTGCTCCGGTTGGCACAGTCTCGGTGTGGTTGGATTGTCAGCTCCTGGGCCCGGTTGCTCCGGTTGGCACAGTCTCGGTGTGGTTGGATTGTCAGCTCCTGGGCCCGGTTGCTCCGGTTGGCACAGTCTCGGTGTGGTTGGATTGTCAGCTCCTGGGCCCGGTTGCTCCGGTTGGAACAGTCTCGGTGTGGTTGGATTGTCAGCTCCTGGGCCCGGTTGCTCTGGTTGGCAGTCTCGGTGTGGATGGATTGTCAGCTCCTGGGCCCGGTTGCTCCAGTTGGCAGTCTCTGTGTGGATGGATTGTCAGCTCCTGGGCCCGGTTGCTCCAGTTGGCAGTTTCGGTGTGGATGGATTGTCAGCTCCTGGGCCCGGTTGCTCCAGTTGGCAGTCTCGGTATGGTTGGATTGTCAGCTCCTGGGCCCGGTTGCTCCAGTTGGCAGTTTCGGTGTGGATGGATTGTCAGCTCCTGGCCCGGTTTCTCCAGCTGGCACAGTCTCGGGGTGGTTGGATCGTCAGCTCCTGGGCCCGGTTGCTCCAGTTGGCAGTTTCGGTGTGGATGGATTGTCATCTCCTGGGCCCGATTGCTCCGGTTGGCACAGTCACAGTGTGGTTGGATTGTCAGCTCCTGGGCCCGGTTGCTCAGGTTGGCACAGTCTCGGTGTGGTTGGATTGTCAGCTCCTGGGCCCGGTTGCTCCGGTTGGCAGTCTCTGTGTGGCTGGATTGTCAGCTCCTGGGCCCAGTTGCTCCGGTTGGCAGTCTCGGTGTGGCTGGATTGTCAGCTCCTGGGCCCTGTTGCTCTGGTTCGCAGTCTCGGTGTGGTTGGATTGTCAGCTCCTGGGCCCGGTTGCTCCGGTTGGCAGTCTCGGTGTGGTTGGATTGTCAGCTCCTGGGCCCGGTTGCTCAGGTTGACAGTCTCGGTGTGGTTGGATTGTCAGCTCCTGGGCCCGGTTGCTCCGGTTGGCAGTCTCGGTGTGGTTGGATTGTCAGCTCCTGGGCCCGGTTGCTCTGGTTGGCAGTCTCGGTGTGGTTGGATTGTCAGCTCCTGGGCCCAGTTGCTCAGGTTGACAGTCTCGGTGTGGTTGGATTGTCAGCTCCTGGGCCCGGTTGCTCCGGTTGGCAGTCACGGTGTGGTTGGATTGTCAGCTCCTGGGCCCGGTATCTCCGGTTGGCAGTCTCGGTGTGGTTGGATTGTCAGCTCCTGGGCCCGGTTGCTCCGGTTGGAAGTCTCGGTGTGGTTGGATTGTCAGCTCCTGGGCCGGTTGCTCCGGTTGGCAGTCTTGATGTGGTTGGATTGTCAGCTCCTGGGCCCGGTTGCTCCGGTTGGCAGTCTCGGTGTGGTTGGATTGTCAGCTCCTGGGCCCGGTTGCTCCAGTTGGCAGTCTCGGTGTGGTTGGATTGTCAGCTCCTGGGCCCGGTTGCTCCAGTTGGCACAGTCTCGGTGTGGTTGGATTGTCATTTCCTGGGCCCGATTGCTCAGGTTGGCACAGTCTCGGTGTGGTTGGATTGTCAGCTCCTGGGCCCGGTTGCTCCGGTTGGCAGTCTCGGTGTGGTTGGATTGTCATCTCCTGGGCCCGGTTGCTCCGGTTGGCACAGTTTTGGTGTGGTTGGATTGTCGCTCCTGGGCCCGGTTGCTCCGGTTGGCACAGTCTCGGTGTGGTTGGATTGTCAGCTCCTGGGCCCGGTTGCTCCAGTTGGCAGTCTCGGTGTGGTTGGATTGTCATCTCCTGGGCCCGGTTGCTTCAGTTGGCACAGTCTCGGTGTGGTTGGATTGTCAGCTCCTGGGCCCGGTTGCTCCGGTTGGCAGTCTCGGTGTGGTTGGATTGTCATCTCCTGGGCCCGGTTGCTCCAGTTGGCAGTTTCGGTGTGGATGGATTGTCAGCTCCTGGGCCCGGTTGCTCCGGTTGGCACAGTCTCGGTGTGGTTGGATTGTCAGCTCCTGGGCCCAGTTGCTCCGGTTGGCACAGTCTCGGTGTGGTTGGATTGTCAGCTCCTGGGCCCGGTTGCTCCGGTTGGCAGTCTCGGTGGGGTTGGATTGTCATCTCCTGGGCCCGGTTGCTCCGGTTGGCACAGTCTCGGTGTGGTTGGATTGTCAGCTCCTGGGCCCGGTTACTCCGGTTGGCAGTCTCGGTGTGGATGGATTGTCAGCTCCTAGGCCCGGTTGCTCCAGTTGGCAGTCTCGGTGTGGATGGATTGTCAGCTCCTGGGCCCGGTTGCTCCAGTTGGCAGTTTCGGTGTAGATGGATTGTCAGCTCCTGGGCCCGGTTGCTCCAGTTGGCAGTCTCGGTGTGGTTGGATTGTCATCTCCTGGGCCCGGTTGCTCCGGTTGGCACAGTCTCGGTGTGGTTGGATTGTCAGCTCCTGGGCCCGGTTGCTCCGGTTGGCACAGTCTCGGTGTGGTTGGATTGTCAGCTCCTGGGCCCGGTTGCTCCGGTTGGCACAGTCTCGGTGTGGTTGGATTGTCAGCTCCTGGGCCCGGTTGCTCCGGTTGGAACAGTCTCGGTGTGGTTGGATTGTCAGCTCCTGGGCCCAGTTGCTCTGGTTGGCAGTCTCGGTGTGGATGGATTGTCAGCTCCTGGGCCCGGTTGCTCCAGTTGGCAGTCTCTGTGTGGATGGATTGTCAGCTCCTGGGCCCGGTTGCTCCAGTTGGCAGTTTCGGTGTGGATGGATTGTCAGCTCCTGGGCCCGGTTGCTCCAGTTGGCAGTCTCGGTATGGTTGGATTGTCAGCTCCTGGGCCCGGTTGCTCCAGTTGGCAGTTTCGGTGTGGATGGATTGTCAGCTCCTGGCCCGGTTTCTCCAGCTGGCACAGTCTCGGGGTGGTTGGATTGTCAGCTCCTGGGCCCGGTTGCTCCAGTTGGCAGTTTCGGTGTGGATGGATTGTCATCTCCTGGGCCCGATTGCTCCGGTTGGCACAGTCACAGTGTGGTTGGATTGTCAGCTCCTGGGCCCGGTTGCTCAGGTTGGCACAGTCTCGGTGTGGTTGGATTGTCAGCTCCTGGGCCCGGTTGCTCCGGTTGGCAGTCTCTGTGTGGCTGGATTGTCAGCTCCTGGGCCCAGTTGCTCCGGTTGGCAGTCTCGGTGTGGCTGGATTGTCAGCTCCTGGGCCCTGTTGCTCTGGTTCGCAGTCTCGGTGTGGTTGGATTGTCAGCTCCTGGGCCCGGTTGCTCCGGTTGGCAGTCTCGGTGTGGTTGGATTGTCAGCTCCTGGGCCCGGTTGCTCAGGTTGACAGTCTCGGTGTGGTTGGATTGTCAGCTCCTGGGCCCGGTTGCTCCGGTTGGCAGTCTCGGTGTGGTTGGATTGTCAGCTCCTGGGCCCGGTTGCTCTGGTTGGCAGTCTCGGTGTGGTTGGATTGTCAGCTCCTGGGCCCAGTTGCTCAGGTTGACAGTCTCGGTGTGGTTGGATTGTCAGCTCCTGGGCCCGGTTGCTCCGGTTGGCAGTCACGGTGTGGTTGGATTGTCAGCTCCTGGGCCCGGTATCTCCGGTTGGCAGTCTCGGTGTGGTTGGATTGTCAGCTCCTGGGCCCGGTTGCTCTGGTTGGAAGTCTCGGTGTGGTTGGATTGTCAGCTCCTGGGCCGGTTGCTCCGGTTGGCAGTCTTGATGTGGTTGGATTGTCAGCTCCTGGGCCCGGTTGCTCCGGTTGGCAGTCTCGGTGTGGTTGGATTGTCAGCTCCTGGGCCCGGTTGCTCCAGTTGGCAGTCTCGGTGTGGTTGGATTGTCAGCTCCTGGGCCCGGTTGCTCCAGTTGGCACAGTCTCGGTGTGGTTGGATTGTCATCTCCTGGGCCCGATTGCTCAGGTTGGCACAGTCTCGGTGTGGTTGGATTGTCAGCTCCTGGGCCCGGTTGCTCCGGTTGGCAGTCTCGGTGTGGTTGGATTGTCATCTCCTGGGCCCGGTTGCTCCGGTTGGCACAGTTTTGGTGTGGTTGGATTGTCGCTCCTGGGCCCGGTTGCTCCGGTTGGCACAGTCTCGGTGTGGTTGGATTGTCAGCTCCTGGGCCCGGTTGCTCCAGTTGGCAGTCTCAGTGTGGTTGGATTGTCATCTCCTGGGCCCGGTTGCTTCGGTTGGCACAGTCTCGGTGTGGTTGGATTGTCAGCTCCTGGGCCCGGTTGCTCCGGTTGGCAGTCTCGGTGTGGTTGGATTGTCATCTCCTGGGCCCGGTTGCTCCAGTTGGCAGTTTCGGTGTGGATGGATTGTCAGCTCCTGGGCCCGGTTGCTCCGGTTGGCACAGTCTCGGTGTGGTTGGATTGTCAGCTCCTGGGCCCAGTTGCTCCGGTTGGCACAGTCTCGGTGTGGTTGGATTGTCAGCTCCTGGGCCTGGCTGCTCCGGTTGGCAGTCTCGGTGTGGATGGATTGTCAGCTCCTGGGCCCGGTTGCTCCGGTTGGCAGTCTCGGTGTGGATGGATTGTCAGCTCCTGGGCCCGGTTGCTCCGGTTGGAAGTCTTGGTGTGGTTGGATTGTCAGCTCCTGGGCCCGGTATCTCCGGTTGGAAGTCTCGGTGTGGTTGGATTGTCAGCTCCTGGGCCCGGTCGCTCCGGTTGGCAGTCTTGGTGTGGATGGATTGTCAGCTCCTGGGCCCGGTTGCTCCGGTTGGAAGTCTCGGTGCGGTAGGATTGTCAGCTCCTGGGCCCGGTATCTCCGGTTGGCACAGTCTCGGTGTGGTTGGATTGTCAGCTCCTGGGCCCGGTTGCTCCGGTTGGCAGTCTCGGTGTGGATGGATTGTCAGCTCCTGGGCCCGGTTGCTCCGGTTGGAAGTCTCGGTGCGGTTGGATTGTCAGCTCCTGGGCCCAGTTGCTCCGGTTGGCAGTCTCTGGTGTGTTGGATTGTCAGCTCCTGGGCCCGGTTGCTCCGGTTGGAAGTCTCGGTGCGGTTGGATTGTCAGCTCCTGGGCCAGGTTGCTCTGGTTGGCAGTCTCTGGTGTGTTGGATTGTCAGCTCCTGGGCCCGGTTGCTCCGGTTGGAAGTCTCTGTGTGGTTGGATTGTCAGCTCCTGGGCCCGGTTGCTCCGGTTGGAAGTCTCGGTGCGGTTGGATTGTCAGCTCCTAGGCCCGGTTGCTCCGGTTGGCAGTCTCGGTGTGGATGGATTGTCAGCTCCTGGGCCCGGTTGCTCCGGTTGGCAGTCTCGGTGTGGATGGATTGTCAGCTCCTGGGCCCGGTTGCTCCGGTTGGAAGTCTCGGTGTGGTTGGATTGTCAGCTCCTGGGCCCGGTTGCTCCGGTTGGCAGTCTCGGTGTGGTTGGATTGTCAGCTCCTGGGCCCGGTTGCTCCGGTTGTCAGTCTCGGTGTGGATGGATTGTCAGCTCCTGGGCCCGGTTGCTCCGGTTGGAAGTCTCGGTGTGGATGGATTGTCAGCTCCTGGCCCGGTTGCTCCAGTTGGAAGTCTCGGTGTGGATGGATTGTCAGCTCCTGGGCCCGGTTGCTCCGGTTGGAAGTCTCGGTGCGGTTGGATTGTCAGCTCCTGGGCCCGGTATCTCCGATTGGCACAGTCTCGGTGTGGTTGGATTGTCAGCTCCTGGGCCCGGTTGCTCTGGTTGGCAGTCTGGGTGTGGATGGATTGTCAGCTCCTGGGCCCGGTTGCTCCGGTTGGAAGTCTCGGTGCGGTTGGATTGTCAGCTCCTGGGCCCGGTTGCTCCGGTTGGCAGTCTCTGGTGTGTTGGATTGTCAGCTCCTGGGCCCGGTTGCTCCGGTTGTAAGTCTTGGTGCGGTTGGATTGTCAGCTCCTGGGCCCGGTTGCTCTGGTTGGCAGTCTCTGGTGTGTTGGATTGTCAGCTCCTGGGCCCGGTATCTCCGGTTGGCACAGTCTCGGTGTGGTTGGATTGTCAGCTCCTGGGCCCGGTTGCTCCTGTTGGCAGTCTCGGTGTGGATGGATTGTCAGCTCCTGGGCCCGGTCGCTCCGGTTGGAAGTCTCGGTGTGGTTGGATTGTCAGCTCCTGGGCCCGATTGCTCCGGTTGGAAGTCTCGGTGCGGTTAGATTGTCAGCTCCTGGGCCCGGTTGCTCCGGTTGGCAGTCTCGGTGTGGATGGACTGTCAGCTCCTGGGCCCGGTTGCTACGGTTGGCAGTCTCGGTGTGGATGGATTGTCAGCTCCTGGGCCCGGTTGCTCCGGTTGGAAGTCTCGGTGTGGTTGGATTGTCAGCTCCTGGGCCCGGTTGCTCCAGTTGGCAGTCTCGGTGTGGATGGATTGTCAGCTCCTGGGCCCGGTTGCTCCGGTTGTCAGTCTCGGTGTGGATGGATTGTCAGCTCCTGGGCCCGGTTGCTCCAGTTGGAAGTCTCGGTGTGGATGGATTGTCAGCTCCTGGGCTCGGTTGCTCCGGTTGGAAGTCTCGGTGCAGTTGGATTGTCAGCTCCTGGGCCTGGTATCTCCGGTTGGCACAGTCTCGGTGTGGTTGGATTGTCAGCTCCTGGGCCCGATTGCTCCGGTTGGCAGTCTCGGTGTGGATGGATTGTCAGCTCCTGGGCTCGGTTGCTCCGGTTGGAAGTCTCGGTGTGGATGGATTGTCAGCTCCTGGGCCCGGTTGCTCCGGTTGGAAGTCTCGGTGCGGTTGGATTGTCAGCTCCTGGGCCCGGTTGCTCTGGTTGGCAGTCTCTGGTGTGTTGGATTGTCAGCTCCTGGGCCCGGTTGCTCCAGTTGGAAGTCTCGGTGTGGATGGATTGTCAGCTCCTGGGCCCGGTTGCTCTGGTTGGCAGTCTCTGGTGTGTTGGATTGTCAGCTCCTGGGCCCGGTTGCTCCAGTTGGCAGTCTCGGTGTGGTTGGATTGTCAGCTCCTGGGCCCGGTTGCTCCGGTTGGAAGTCTCGGTGTGGATGGATTGTCAGCTCCTGAGCCCGGTTGCTCCGGTTGGAAGTCTCGGTGTGGATGGATTGTCAGCTCCTGGGCCCGGTATCTCCGGTTGGAAGTCTCGGTGTGGATGGATTGTCAGCTCCTGGGCCCGGTTGCTCCGGTTGGAAGTCTCGGTGTGGATGGATTGTCAGCTCCTGGGCCCGGTTGCTCCGGTTGGAAGTCTCGGTGTGGATGGATTGTCAGCTCCTGGGCCCGGTATCTCCAGTTGGAAGTCTCGGTGTGGATGGATTGTCAGCTCCTGGGCCCGGTATCTCCGGTTGGAAGTCTCGGTGTGGATGGATTGTCAGCTCCTGGGCCCGGTTGCTCCAGTTGGCAGTCTCGGTGTGGATGGATTGTCAGCTCCTGGGCCCCGTTGCTCCGGTTGGAAGTCTCGGTGTGGATGGATTGTCAGCTCCTGGGCCCGGTTGCTCTGATTGGCACAGTCTCGGTGTGGATGGATTGTCAGCTCCTGGGCCCGGCTGCTCCGGTTGGAAGTCTCGGTGTGGATGGATTGTCAGCTCCTGGGCCCGGTTGCTCCGGTTGGAAGTCTCGGTGTGGATGGATTGTCAGCTCCTGGGCCCGGTATCTCCGGTTGGAAGTCTCGGTGTGGATGGATTGTCAGCTCCTGGGCCCGGTTGCTCCGGTTGGAAGTCTCGGTGTGGATGGATTGTCAGCTCCTGGGCCCGGTATCTCCGGTTGGAAGTCTCGGTGTGGATGGATTGTCAGCTCCTGGGCCCGGTATCTCCGGTTGGAAGTCTCGGTGTGGATGGATTGTCAGCTCCTGGGCCCGGTTGCTCTGGTTGGAAGTCTCGGTGTGGATGGATTGTCAGCTCCTGGGCCCGGTTGCTACGGTTGGAAGTCTCGGTGTGGTTGGATTGTCAGCTCCTGGGCCCGGTTGCTCCGGTTGGAAGTCTTGGTGTGGATGGATTGTCAGCTCCTGGGCCCGGTTGCTCCGGTTGGAAGTCTCGGTGTGGATGGATTGTCAGCTCCTGGGCCCGGTTGCTCCGGTTGGAAGTCTCGGTGTGGATGGATTGTCAGCTCCTGGGCCCGGTATCTCCGGTTGGAAGTCTCGGTGTGGATGGATTGTCAGCTCCTGGGCCCGGTTGCTCCGGTTGGAAGTCTCGGTGTGGATGGATTGTCAGCTCCTGGGCCCGGTATCTCCGGTTGGAAGTCTCGGTGTGGATGGATTGTCAGCTCCTGGGCCCGGTATCTCCGGTTGGAAGTCTCGGTGTGGATGGATTGTCAGCTCCTGGGCCCGGTTCCTCCGGTTGGAAGTCTCGGTGTGGATGGATTGTCAGCTCCTGGGCCCGGTTGCTCCGGTTGGAAGTCTCTGTGTGGATGGATTGTCAGCTCCTGGGCCCGGTTGCTCCGGTTGGAAGTCTCGGTGTGGATGGATTGTCAGCTCCTGGGCCCAGTTGCTCCGGTTGGAAGTCTCGGTGTGGATGGATTGTCAGCTCCTGGGCCCGGTATCTCCGGTTGGAAGTCTCGGTGTGGATGGATTGTCAGCTCCTGGGCCCGGTATCTCCGGTTGGAAGTCTCGGTGTGGATGGATTGTCAGCTCCTGGGCCCGGTCGCTCCGGTTGGAAGTCTCTGTGAGGTTGGATTGTCAGCTCCTGGGCCCGGTTGCTCCAGTTGGAAGTCTCGGTGTGGATGGATTGTCAGCTCCTGGGCCCGGTTGCTCCGGTTGGAAGTCTCTGTGTGGATGGATTGTCAGCTCCTGGGCCCGGTTGCTCCGGTTGGAAGTCTCGGTGTGGATGGATTGTCAGCTCCTGGGCCCGGTTGCTCCGGTTGGAAGTCTCGGTGTGGATGGATTGTCAGCTCCTGGGCCCAGTTGCTCCGGTTGGAAGTCTCGGTGTGGATGGATTGTCAGCTCCTGGGCCCGGTATCTCCGGTTGGAAGTCTCGGTGTGGATGGATTGTCAGCTCCTGGGCCCGGTATCTCCGGTTGGAAGTCTCGGTGTGGATGGATTGTCAGCTCCTGGGCCCGGTCGCTCCGGTTGGAAGTCTCTGTGAGGTTGGATTGTCAGCTCCTGGGCCCGGTTGCTCCAGTTGGAAGTCTCGGTGTGGATGGATTGTCAGCTCCTGGGCCCGGTTGCTCCGGTTGGAAGTCTCTGTGTGGATGGATTGTCAGCTCCTGGGCCCGGTTGCTCCGGTTGGAAGTCTCGGTGTGGATGGATTGTCAGCTCCTGGGCCCGGTATCTCCGGTTGGAAGTCTCGGTGTGGATGGATTGTCAGCTCCTGGGCCCGGTTGCTCCGGTTGGAAGTCTCGGTGTGGATGGATTGTCAGCTCCTAGGCCCGGTTGCTCCGGTTGGAAGTCTCTGTGTGAATGGATTGTCAGCTCCTGGGCCCGGTTGCTCTGGTTGGCAGTCTCGGTGTGGTTGGATTGTCAGCTCCTGGGCCGGGTTGCTCCGGTTGGCACAGTCTCGGTGTGGATGGATTGTCAGCTCCTGGGCCCCGTTGCTCCGGTTGGAAGTCTCGGTGTGGATGGATTGTCAGCTCCTGGGCCCGGTATCTCCGGTTGGAAGTCTCGGTGTGGATGGATTGTCAGCTCCTGGGCCCGGTTGCTCCGGTTGGCAGTCTCGGTGTGGTTGGATTGTCAGCTCCTGGGCCCGGTTGCTCCGGTTGGCACAGTCTCGGTGTGGATGGATTGTCAGCTCCTGGGCCCCGTTGCTCCAGTTGGAAGTCTCGGTGTGGTTGGATTGTCAGCTCCTGGGCCCGGTTGCTCCGGTTGGCACAGTCTCGGTGTGGATGGATTGTCAGCTCCTGGGCCCCGTTGCTCCGGTTGGAAGTCTCGGTGTGGATGGATTGTCAGCTCCTGGGCCCGGTTGCTCCGGTTGGAAGTCTCGGTGTGGATGGATTGTCAGCTCCTGGGCCCGGTTGCTCCGGTTGGAAGTCTCGGTGTGGATGGATTGTCAGCTCCTGGGCCCGGTTGCTCCGGTTGGAAGTCTCTGTGTGGATGGATTGTCAGCTCCTGGGCCCGGTTGCTCCGGTTGGCACAGTCTCGGTGTGGATGGATTGTCAGCTCTTGGGCCCCGTTGCTCCGGTTGGAAGTCTCGGTGTGGATGGATTGTCAGCTCCTGGGCCCGGTTGCTCCGGTTGGAAGTCTCGGTGTGGTTGGATTGTCAGCTCCTGGGCCCGGTTGCTCCAGTTGGAAGTCTCGGTGTGGATGGATTGTCAGCTCCTGGGCCCGGTTGCTCCGGTTGGAAGTCTCGGTGTGGATGGATTGTCAGCTCCTGGGCCCGGTTGCTCCGGTTGGAAGTCTCGGTGTGGATGGATTGTCAGCTCCTAGGCCCGGTTGCTCCGGTTGGCAGTCTCGGTGTGGATGGATTGTCAGCTCCTGGGCCCGGTCGCTCCGGTTGGCAGTCTCGGTGTGGATGGATTGTCAGCTCCTAGGCCCGGTTGCTCCGGTTGGCAGTCTCGATGTGGATGGATTGTCAGCTCCTGGGCCCGGTTGCTCCGGTTGGCAGTCTCGGTGTGGATGGATTGTCAGCTCCTGGGCCCGGTTGCTCTGGTTGGCAGTCTCGGTGTGGATGGATTGTCAGCTCCTAGGCCCGGTTGCTCCGGTTGGAAGTCTCAGTGTGGATGGATTGTCAGCTCCTGGGCCCCGTTGCTCCGGTTGGAAGTCTCGGTGTGGATGGATTGTCAGCTCCTGGGCCCGGTTGCTCCGGTTGGCACAGTCTCGGTGTGGATGGATTGTCAGCTCCTGGGCCCCGTTGCTCCGGTTGGAAGTCTCGGTGTGGATGGATTGTCAGCTCCTGGGCCCGGTTGCTCCGGTTGGAAGTCTCGGTGTGGATGGATTGTCAGCTCCTGGGCCCGGTTGCTCCGGTTGGAAGTCTCGGTGTGGATGGATTGTCAGCTCCTGGGCCCGGTTGCTCCGGTTGGAAGTCTCGGTGTGGATGGATTGTCAGCTCCTGGGCCCCGTTGCTCCGGTTGGAAGTCTCGGTGTGGATGGATTGTCAGCTCCTGGGCCCCGTTGCTCCGGTTGGAAGTCTCGGTGTGGATGGATTGTCAGCTCCTGGGCCCGGTTGCTCCGGTTGGCAGTCTCGGTGCGGATGGATTGTCAGCTCCTGGGCCCTGTTGCTCCGGTTGGAAGTCTCGGTGTGGATGGATTGTCAGCTCCTGGGCCCGGTTGCTCCGGTTGGCAGTCTCGGTGTGGATGGATTGTCAGCTCCTGGGCCCCGTTGCTCCGGTTGGAAGTCTCGGTGTGGATGGATTGTCAGCTCCTGGGCCCGGTTGCTCCGGTTGGCAGTCTCGGTGTGGATGGATTGTCAGCTCCTGGGCCCGGTTGCTCCGGTTGGCAGTCTCGGTGTGGATGGATTGTCAGCTCCTGGGCCCCGTTGCTCCGGTTGGAAGTCTCGGTGTGGATGGATTGTCAGCTCCTGGGCCCCGTTGCTCCGGTTGGAAGTCTCGGTGTGGATGGATTGTCAGCTCCTGGGCCCGGTTGCTCCGGTTGGAAGTCTCGGTGTGGATGGATTGTCAGCTCCTGGGCCCCGTTGCTCCGGTTGGAAGTCTCGGTGTGGATGGATTGTCAGCTCCTGGGCCCGGTTGCTCCGGTTGGCAGTCTCGGTGTGGATGTTGGGAGAGGTTCAATGTTGTACATCCTGCATGCAGAGCGCAGATTGTCTGATTCATGATAACAAACAAACCCACCAACGCGGCAGAGCACGGCGGAACCCCCCGGGGGAGGGGAGGGGAGGAAATGGATCCCACGCTGCGCCTGCTGCTCAGTGATTCCCAATAACTTCAATCAGGTCCTTTATATAATGAGACCTAGTGCTGGCTATGGGGGAGGGACCGCTCCTCACAGTGACTGAGGAATGTTCTGCAGAGCTCCTCACAGTGACCGGGAAGGAATGTTCTGCAGCTGCTCCTCACAGTGACCGGGAAGGAATGTTCTGCAGAGCTCCTCACAGTGACCGGGAGGAATGTTATGCTGCTGCTCCTCACAGTGACCGGGGAGGAACGTTCTGCAGCTGCTCCTCACAGTGACCGGGGAGGAATGTTCTGCAGCTGCTCCTCACAGTGACCGGGGAGGAAGGTTCTGCAGCTGCTCCTCACAGTGACCGGGGAGGAATGTTCTGCAGAGCTCCTCATAGTGACCGGGGAGGAACGTTCTGCAGCTGCTCCTCACAGTGACCGGGGAGGAACGTTCTGCAGCTGCTTCTCACAGTGACCGGGGAGGAATGTTCTGCAGCTGCTCCTTACAGTGACTGAGGAATGTTCTGCAGAGCTCCTCATAGTGACCGGGGAGGAATGTTCTGCAGCTGCTCCTCACAGTGACCGGGGAGGAACATTCTGCAGCTGCTTCTCACAGTGACCGGGGAGGAACGTTCTGCAGCTGCTCCTCACAGTGACTGAGGAACGTTCTGCAGCTGATCCTCACAGTGACCGGGGAGGAATGTTCTGCAGCTGCTCCTCACAGTGACCGGGAAGGAATGTTCTGCAGAGCTCCTCATAGTGACCGGGGAGGAATGTTCTGCAGAGCTCCTCATAGTGACCAGGGAGGAATGTTCTGCAGAGCTCCTCACAGTGACCGGGAAGGAACGTTCTGCAGCTGCTTCTCACAGCGAATGTGGAGGAATGTTCTGCAGAGCTCCTCATAGTGACCGGGAAGGAACGTTCTGCAGCTGCTTCTCACGGTGACCGGGGAGGAATGTTCTGCAGCTGCTCCTCACAGTGGCCGGGGAGGAACGTTCTGCAGCTGCTCCTCACAGTGACCGGGGAGGACTGTTCTGCAGCTGCTTCTCATAGTGACCGGGGAGGAATGTTCTGCAGAGCTCCTCACAGTGACCGGGAGGAATGTTCTGCAGCTGCTCCTCACAGTGGCCGGGGAGGAACGTTCTGCAGCTGCTCCTCACAGTGACCAGGGAGGAATGTTCTGCAGCTGCTCCTCACAGTGACCGGGGAGGAATGTCCTGCAGCTGCTCCTCACAGTGACCGGGGAGGAATGTTCTGCAGCTGCTCCTCACAGTGACCGGGGAGGAACGTTCTGCAGCTGCTCCTCATAGTAACCGGGGAGGAATGTTCTGCAGAGCTCCTCATAGTGACCGGGAAGGAACGATCTGCAGCTTCTCCTCACAGTGACTGGGGAGGAACGTTCTGCAGCTGCTTCTCACAGTGAATGTGGAGGAATGTTCCGCAGAGCTCCTCATAGTGACCGGGAGAAATGTTCTGCAGAGCTCCTCATAGTGACCTGGAAGGAACGTTCTGTAGAGCTCCTTACAGTGACCGGGGAGGAATGTTCTGCAGAGCTCCTCACAGTGACCAGGAAGGAATGTTCTGCAGAGCTCCTCATAGTGACCGGGGAGGAACGTTCTGCAGCTGCTTCTCACAGCGAATGTGGAGGAATGTTCTGCAGAGCTCCTCATAGTGACCGGGAAGGAACGTTCTGCAGCTGCTCCTCATAGTAACCGGGGAGGAATGTTCTGCAGAGCTCCTCATAGTGACCGGGGAGGAACGTTCTGCAGCTGCTCCTCGTCACAGTGAATGTGGAGGAATGTTCTGCAGAGCTCCTCATAGTGACCGGGAAGTAACGTTCTGCAGCTGCTCCTCACAGTGAATGGGGAGGAATGTTCTGCAGAGCTCCTCACAGTGACAGGGAAAGAACGTTCAGCAGCTTCTCCTCACAGTGAATGTGGAGGAATGTTCTGCAGAGCTCCTCATAGTGACCGGGGAGGAACGTTCTGCAGCTGCTCCTCACAGTGAATGTGGAGGAATGTTCTGCAGAGCTCCTCACAGTGACAAGGAAGGAACGTTCTGCAGCTGCTCCTCACAGTGACTGGGGAGGAATGTTCTGCAGAGCTCCTCACAGTGACAAGGAAGGAACGTTCTGCAGCTGCTCCTCACAGTGAATGGGGAGGAATGTTCTGCAGAGCTCCTCATAGTGACAAGGAAGGAATGTTCTGCAGCTGCTCCTCACAGTGAATGGGGAGGAATGTTCTGCAGCTGCACCTCACAGTGAATGTGGAGGAATGTTCTGCAGAGCTCCTCACAGTGACAAGGAAGGAACGTTCTGCAGCTGCTCCTCACAGTGACTGGGGAGGGATGTTATGCAGAGCTCCTCATAGTGACAAGGAAGGAATGTTCTGCAGCTGCTCCTCACAGTGACTGGGGAGGAATGTTCTGCAGAGCTCCTCATAGTGACAAGGAAGGAATGTTCTGCAGAGCTCCTCACAGTGACAAGGAAGGAATGTTCTGCAGCTGCTCCTCACAGTGACCGGGGAGGAATGTTCTGCAGAGCTCCTCATAGTGACTGGGGAGGAATGTTCTGCAAACTTCCTTGATGTGCTCAGGCTGTGATTGGCTCCTTTTCTGTATTTGTTGATGAAATGATTTTTCGGTTTCTCGGTTTCTCTTTCTGGTAAGAAATTTGCAGATTGAACAGAAAAGACGGATCAGAGTTTCCTCTCCGCCCCCCCCCCCCCCCCCCCATGGAGAATGCCGGAGCATCAGCCGGAACGTTTCCTTCTCCTACAGAGCCCAGCGATCGATTTTTCTCCTCTGAAGAGCTCCGGAGACCCTCTGAAGACACTGAGGATCCATGGCCGCCTTAAATACCCCCAAATACCACATTAAGTCTTAAGGTTTCATCTGCTTATATTTTGCTTTCCCCTCCCCCTCATCAACATAAAAATGACAAAAAAAAGCTCCCCATTTCTATTACAGACCTAATTATAGAATCTGTGATGTCATCACTGGGTCTCTGTGCTTCTCTATGAAATGCAGGCAGATCATGGCTGTGGGAGGGGCCAGCAGGGTGCCACACATAGCTTCCTGAAAACCTCCATTCTCCTCTCAAGAGCCCTCAGCCCTGATGCAAGCAGTAGGAGGAGTTATGCAAATATCATGCATTGATGGGTGGGAGCCAGGCTGGAAGAGCATGCGTTCCTAGGCAGGCTGTGAATAAAGACCACCCCCAGGTAATGCTGAGCCTCCATGATTGAAAGAACTGAAATGCAATGAATGAAAAGGGGCGGGGCCAGGGACAGTCAGGCTGGGGATTTTTTTTCATAGAAAGGGTTCTTTACAGTAAGAGCTGTGAGAATAGGGAATGGACTTCCTCAGGAGCGGCTTGTAGACTGAAGGTGTTCCCACATTTACAGAATAGAACCGGCTATTAATCCTCAGAAGTAAAATTGTATATTGCTGATCCCGGGATGCTCCAATTGTCTCTTGGGATCGGGAAGGAATTCTTATTACAGAAAGGGTTCTTTGCAGTAAGAGCTCTAGGAATGTGGAACAGACTTCCTCAGGAGGGGCTTGTACACCAGAGGCGTTCCTTCATTCAGGACAGGACCGGCTATAAATATTCCTCAGAAGTAACATTGTATATTGCTGATCCCGGGATGAAACAATCATCTCTGGGGATCAGGAAGGATCATTTTTTACAGAAAGGGTTCTTCACAGTAAGAGCTGGTAGGAATGTGGAATGGACTTCCTCAGGAGCGGCTTGTAGACTAGAGATGTTCTCACATTCGCAGAGTAGAACCGGATATTATTATTCCTCAGAAGTAACAGTGTATATTGCTGATCCCGGGATGAAACAATCATCTCCGGGGATCAGGAAGGATAATTTTTTACAGAAAGGGTTCTTCACAGTAAGAGCTGTAAGAATGTGGAACGGACTTCCTCAGGAGTGGCTTGTACACCAGAGGTGTTCTCACAATCACAGAATATAACCAGCTAATATTATTCCTCAGAAGTAACATTATATATTGCTGATCCCGGGATGATGCAATCGTCAATGAGGGGGATCAGATCAGAAAGGATTTTTTTTACAGGAAGGGTTCTTCACAGTAAAAGCTGTGAGAATGGGGAATAATGGACTTCCTCAGGAGCAGCTTGTAGCAGATTCCTTCCAATAAAAAAACAGAGGCGTTTCGACATTTACAGAATATTACTGATTATTAATACTCCTCAGAAATAACATTGTATATAGTTGATTCCCGAAATGATCCAATTGTCTCTGGAGATCAGGAAGGATTGTTTACAGAAAGGGTTCTTCACAGTAAGAGCTGTAGGAATGTGGAACAGACTTCCTCAGGAGCGGCTTGTAGACTAGAGATGTTCTCACATTTACACAGTAGAACCGGCTATTATTATTCCTCAGAAGTAACATTGTATATTGCTGATCCTGGGATGATCCAATCATCTCTGGGGATCAGGAAGGATATTTTTTACATAAAGGGTTCTTCACAGTAAGAGCTGTAAGAATGTGGAACGGACTTCCTCAAGAGCGGCTTGTACACCAGAGGTGTTCTCACATTTACAGAATATAACCAGCTATTATTTTTCCTCAGAAGTAACATTATATATTATTGATCCCGGGATGATCCAATTGTCAATGGGGATCGGATCAAAAGGGAATTTTTTTTACAGGAAGGGTTCTTCACAGTAAAAGCTGTGAGAATGGGGAAAATCGACTTCCTCAGGAGCAGCTTGTAGCAGATTCCTTCCAATAAAAAAATAGAGGTGTTCTGACATTTACAGAATATTACTGATTATTAATACTCCTCAGAAATAACATTGTATATAGTTGATTCCTGGAATGATCCAATTGTCTCTGGAGATCAGGAAGGATTGTTTACAGAAAGGGTTCTTCACAGTAAGAGCTGTAGGAATGTGGAACGGACTTCCTCAAGAGCGGCTTGTAGACTAGAGATGTTCTCACTTTCACAGAGTAGAACCGGATATTATTATTCCTCAGAAGTTATTGATCCCGGGATGATCCAATCGTCTACGGGGATCGGATCAGAAAGGATTTTTCTTTTCTTACAGGAAGGGTTCTTCACAGTAAGAGCTGTGAGAATGGGGAATAATGGACTTCCTCAGGAGAAGCTTGTAGCAGATTGTGTTCCAACATTTACAGAATATAACTGATTATTATTATTATTATAAATAACGTTGTATATTGTTGATCCCGGGATCATCCAATCATCTCGGGGGATCAGGAAGGAATTCTTTTTCTCCTTTTAAAAGAGTTGCCTTGCCTTCCTCTGGATCCTTTGAAGATTCTGGTGGGCGGAGTTTTATATTTATTGCTGCTTCTTCATTAGCCACTTCCCGCCCAACGTACGTCATGTGACTAGGGTGACCAAACTACAATTCAGGGACACCCCCCCTTCCCAAAAATCAGCTTGTGGTGTAACGAATCACAGCACAGTGATTGGACACGAGGCGGGATTTATGATTTCTCCAATCACAAGCAGGGGGCAGGGACTGTGCTCCTCCAGACATTCCCGGCCAGGACAAGTACTGTCAGTGAGTAAAGCGGTGATGTGGCGGCCTTTTTTGGGGGTGGCATCAGATTGGCCCGGCGGTGGGGGGGGGGGGGGTGGCTGTGTCAGTTTCATTCTGGGACACTGTATTGTCCTGGAATGAATGTGCCCGGGACAGACCTGCAAAATGCGGGACTGTCCCGGGCAATCCGGGACATGTGGTCACCCTCCATATGACGTCCTGGACTTTCAGTGGGGATATCTGAATGATGATAAAGTGTGAACCTGGCCCGAAGTGCCCGGGTACTGTGACCGGACGCCTCGCGGGTTCTCCTTTTTTATATACACAGCTTTCTAGTATCTCTTCATAAAGCCCCTCCAACGGAAGGCGAAGATTCCACAAGATCGGAACACACAGTCGCAAACAACGCAGGAGGCCATGTTGGGGGTGGCTGAGAAGCTTTACATCTAACCAATAATGGATGAAAATTGTCCTTTTTGTTCTTTTTGCCGCAGCGTACGGTTATGGCGGCCCAGCCGCCGTGTATTGTGCGCTGTATGGCACAGCTGTGTATAACTATGCAGAGTGTCCTCCTTACTGGGGGGCTCAGGACCTCTGAGGAAGGAGGGTTAGAGGGGAGGGGGGGTTACTACCATCTATAGGAATCTGCCTGGGAACTGACTGCGATCATCTGTCCTCCCCTCCCCGCTGCCAGAGAACAATGGCAGATAGGCCGCCCTCCCCTCCTCCACAGCCCTGCATTCAGCCAACTCTATCCGATACACCGCCACCTGACAGCAGGGGGGGGGGGGAAATCGCTGGGGGCGGCTCGTCCTAATTACATACAAAAAAAAAGTCAACTTTATAGATGAAAGTCCCTTCGAGGACATTAAGGTGCTGAGTGGGAAAAAAGTCCCTAAAAAGATTTTTCTGACTTAGAGACCGACTTGGATGATGTTTGTGAGACTGAATGGGAAATAAGGTTTCCTCAATGTAAAAGTTATGGACATGGGAGGGTAAAAACATGGAATCCTCGTATATTTTAGAGGGAGTATTCAGAAGGATCTGGGTGTTCTGGGAAGTCAATGGAGAAGGTTCTGGGTGTCCTGGTAGATGGGTGTTCTGGGAAGTCAATGGAGAAGGTTCTGGGTGTCCTGGTAGATGGGTGTTCTGGGAAGTCGATGGAGAAGGCTCTGGGTGTCTTGGTAGATGGGTGTTCTGGGAAGTCGATGGAGAAGGCTCTGGGTGTCTTGGTAGATGGGTGTTCTGGGAAGTCGATGGAGAAGGTTCTGGGTGCTCTGGCAGACGGGTGTTCTGGGGGAGTCAATGATTGAGACGGTTCTGGGTGTTCTGGTAGATGGGGGTTCTGGGGGAGTTATTGATGGAGAAGATTCTGGGTGTTCTGGGGGAGTCAATGATGGAGACGGTTCTGGGTGTTCTGGTAGATGGGGGTTCTGGGGGAGTTAATGATGGGGAAGGTTCTGGGTGTTCTGGCAGATGGGTGTTCTGGGGGAGTCAATGATTGAGACGGTTCTGACGGAGTTAGATACAGAGCAGGTAATGATGGAGAAGGTTCTGAATGTTCTGGTAGATTGGTGTTCTAGTTGAGTCGATGATGGAGAAGGTTCTAAGTGTTCTGGTAGATTGGTGTTCTAGGGGAGTCGATGATGGAGAAGGTTCTGGGTGTTCTGGCAGACGGGTGTTCTGGGGGAGTCAATGATTGAGACGGTTCTGGGTGTTCTGGTAGATGGGTGTTCTGGGGGAGTCAGTCATGGAGACGGTTCTGGGTGTTCTGGTAGATGTGGGTTCTGTGGGAGTCAATGATGGAGAAGGTTCTGGGTGTACTGGTAGATGGACGTTCTGGGGGAGTCAATGATGGAGACGGTTCTGGGTGTTCTGGTAGATTAGTGTTCTAGGGGAGTCAATGATGGAGAAGGTTCTGAATGTTCTGGTAGATGGGTGTTCTGGGGTAGTCAATGATGGAGAAGATTCTAGGCGTTTTGGGGAGTCAATGATGGAGAGGTTTCTGGGTGTTCTGGGGGATGAGCGTAATGCCGCGTACGCCCCATCTGACTTTTTCTGTCGGAATTTCCAACGGAGTTAGATACAGAGCAGGTTCTCTATTTTTCCGTCGGAAAAAAAAATCCAATCGGAATTTCCGATCGTGTACAAATTCCGACGCGCTAAATTACGATGCATGCTCGGAAGCATAGAACTTCATTTTCGCGGCTCGTCGTAGTCTTTTACGTCACTCAGTTCTTGGCAGTCCAAAGTTCACCGAACTTTTGTGTGACCGTGTGTATGCAAGGCAGGCTTGAGCGGAATTCCGTCGGAAAAACCATCCAATTTTTTCCCGACGGGAATTCCGCTCGTGTGTACGCGGCATTAGGAGGGAATTAACAGTAGAGAAGGTTCTGGGTGTTCTGGTAGATAGGTGTTCTGGGGGAGTCGATGATAGAGAAGGTTCTGGGTGTTCTGGTAGATGGGTGTTCTGGGGGAGTCGATGATAGAGAAGGTTCTGGGTGTTCTGGTAGATGGGTGTTCTGGGGGAGTCGATGATAGAGAAGGTTCTGGGTGTTCTGGTAGATAGGTGTTCTGGGGGAGTCGATGATAGAGAAGGTTCTGGGTGTTCTGGTAGATGGGTGTTCTGGGGGAGTCGATGATAGAGAAGGTTCTGGGTGTTCTGGTAGATGGGTGTTCTGGGGGAGTCGATGATAGAGAAGGTTCTGGGTGTTCTGGTAGATGTGTGTTCTGGGGAGTCAATGACGAGAGGAATCTATGAGTTCTTGTAGATGGGAGTTCTAGGGGATAGGGGGGTGAATGAAGGAGAAGGTTCTGGGTTTTCTGCTACATGGGTGTCCTGGGGAGTCAATAATGTAGAAGGTTCTGGGTGTTCTGGTAGATGGACATTCTGGGGAGTAATGATGGAGAAGGTTCTGAATGTTCTGGTAGATTGGTGTTCTAGTTGAGTCGATGATGGAGAAGGTTCTAAGTGTTCTGGTAGATTGGTGTTCTAGGGGAGTCGATGATGGAGAAGGTTCTGAGTGTTCTGGTAGGCAGGTGGTTTGGGGGATTCAATGATGGAGAAGGTTCTGGGTGTTTTGGTAGATGGGTGTTCTAGGGGAGTCGATGATGAAGAAGGTTCTGAGTGTTTTGGTAGATGGGTGTTCTGAGGAGTCAATGATGAAGAAGGTTCTGGGTGTTCTGGCAGATGGGTGTTCTGGTGGAGTCAATGATGGAGAAGGTTCTGGGTGTTCTGGCAGATGGGTGTTCTGGTGGAGTCAATGATGAAGAAGGTTCTGGGTGTTCTGGCAGATGGGTGTTCTGGTGGAGTCAATGATGAAGAAGGTTCTGAGTGTTCTGGCAGATGGGTGTTCTGGTGGAGTCAATGATGAAGAAGGTTCTGAGTGTTCTGGCAGATGGGTGTTCTGGTGGAGTCAATGATGGAGAAGGTTCTGGGTGTTCTGGCAGATGGGTGTTCTGGTGGAGTCAATGATGAAGAAGGTTCTGAGTGTTCTGGCAGATGGGTGTTCTGGTGGAGTCAATGATGGAGAAGGTTCTGGGTGTTCTGGCAGATGGGTGTTCTGGTGGAGTCAATGATGAAGAAGGTTCTGAGTGTTCTGGCAGATGGGTGTTCTGGTGGAGTCAATGATGGAGAAGGTTCTGGGTGTTCTGGCAGATGGGTGTTCTGGTGGAGTCAATGATGAAGAAGGTTCTGAGTGTTCTGGCAGATGGGTGTTCTGGTGGAGTCAATGATGAAGAAGGTTCTGAGTGTTCTGGCAGATGGGTGTTCTGGTGGAGTCAATGATAAAGAAGGATATGGGAGTTCTGGTAGGCGGGGGATTTGGGGGAGTCAATGATGGAGAAGGTTCTGAGTGTTTTGGTAGATGGGTGTTCTGAGGAGTCAATGATGGAGAAGGTTCTGGGTGTTCTGGCAGATGGGTGTTCTGGTGGAATCAATGATAAAGAAGGATGTGGGAGTTCTGGTAGGCGGGTGGTTTGGGGGAGTCAATGATGGAGAAGGTTCTGAGTGTTTTGGTAGATGGGTGTTCTGAGGAGTCAATGATGGAGAAGGTTCTGGGTGTTTTGGTAGATGGGTGTTCTGAGGATTCAATGATGAAGAAGGTTCTGGGTGTTCTGGCAGATGGGTGTTCTGGGGAGTCAATGATGGAGAAGGTTCTGGGTGTTCTGGCAGATTGGTGTTCTGGTGGAGTCAATAATAAAGAAGGATGTGGGAGTTCTGGTAGGCGGGGGGTTTGGGGGAGTCAATGATGGAGAAGGTTCTGAGTGTTCTGCTAGATGAGTGTTCTGGTAGATGGGTGTTCTAGGGGAGTCGATGATGGAGAAGGTTCTGAGTGTTCTGCTAGATGAGTGTTCTGGTAGATGGGTGTTCTAGGGGAGTCGATGATGGAGAAGGTTCTGGGTGTTTTGGTAGATGGGTGTTCTGAGGAGTCAATGATGAAGAAGGTTCTGGGTGTTCTGGCAGATGGGTGTTCTGGGGAGTCAATGATGAAGAAGGTTCTGGGTGTTCTGGCAGATGGGTGTTCTGGGGAGTCAATGATGAAGAAGGTTCTGAGTGTTCTGGCAGATGGGTGTTCTGGTGGAGTCAATGATAAAGAAGGATATGGGAGTTCTGGTAGGCGGGGGGTTTGGGGGAGTCAATGATGGAGAAGGTTCTGAGTGTTTTGGTAGATGGGTGTTCTGAGGAGTCAATGATGGAGAAGGTTCTGGGTGTTCTGGCAGATGGGTGTTCTGGTGGAATCAATGATAAAGAAGGATGTGGGAGTTCTGGTAGGCGGGTGGTTTGGGGGAGTCAATGATGGAGAAGGTTCTGAGTGTTTTGGTAGATGGGTGTTCTGAGGAGTCAATGATGGAGAAGGTTCTGGGTGTTTTGGTAGATGGGTGTTCTGAGGATTCAATGATGAAGAAGGTTCTGGGTGTTCTGGCAGATGGGTGTTCTGGGGAGTCAATGATGGAGAAGGTTCTGGGTGTTCTGGCAGATTGGTGTTCTGGTGGAGTCAATAATAAAGAAGGATGTGGGAGTTCTGGTAGGCGGGGGGTTTGGGGGAGTCAATGATGGAGAAGGTTCTGAGTGTTCTGCTAGATGAGTGTTCTGGTAGATGGGTGTTCTAGGGGAGTCAATGATGAAGAAGGTTCTGGGTGTTCTGGCAGATGGGTGTTCTGGGGAGTCAATGATGAAGAAGGTTCTGGGTGTTCTGGCAGATGGGTGTTCTGGGGAGTCAATGATGAAGAAGGTTCTGGGTGTTCTGGTAGATGGGTGTTCTGGTGGAGTCAATGATAAAGAAGGATGTGGGAGTTCTGGTAGGTGGGGGGTTTGGGAGAGTCAATGATGGAGAAGGTTCTGAGTGTTCTGCTAGGTGAGTGTTCTTGGAGAGTTGAAAAAAGGAGTTTGGGACTTTATACGAGGCCAAATAAATGTACCTCCAGCCCCGATATTTGGAAATATAAAAGAACAAGATTTGGGACTTTATATGAAACATGCAGCCAGGGGGACATCCCAGCATAATACTATAGTAATGTCTGGTGAGTAAGCCAACGATTATGACCATATATCTAAACATGATAACATAATAACCAGTCATAGTAAAATAGGAAAACTTTATTCCACAACATAGTAACATGATAACATAATGGCATAATAACACAATAGTAGCATAATAAAAACACACCTGACTGCTGCGTATCTCCACAATAAAACATAATATAAATTGTTATGATCCAATGATACATAGTAATGGTAAAAGTTGTGAAATGTATAACAGGGAGGAGCACCTAATAGCTTGACGCGTTTCGTGGCTGTAATGCCACTCTTCGGGAGCAGATGCAGGAGAGATGTAGGTGAGATATGAGTCTGGGCATGGAGAAATGAGGGTCAGCTGGGAGGATCATAAGCCCCAGGAGCTGAGGCGGCGATTCCCACAACATCGATGGAATAACCACTAGGAAAGGACAATACAGGGACAAAATCCCCATGGGTAATAAGAGGTGATGTGAATCACACAGAAATAGCCCATCTGCAATACCTAGTATGTCCACAGGAAAGTGGTCCCAAAAGGTGCCTCCTAGGGTATGTTGTAGTACATGTACTCCAGTGTGGATGGGGATGACCACCAAAGTCACGCTGCGATCAATTGAGGGAAGGCGCCAATAGCCAAGCAGCGTGGAATGCTCGTCAGCCGCCATGAATGCTCGTCAGACCTCCACGGATTCGCCGCAAGATCACTTTTATCGGCGGCGGGAGAGGGCCTCCCGCCGCTCTCCAGTGCCCTCTGCTGCTTACCGAAGCCGTCGGCAGCGGCGGAGGCGATCGGTTCCTTCTTGTGGCTGGATATGGAGACGAGTGATGGGAATATGGCCCCCACCGTCTCCATACCATTGCAGAGTGTCAAAACGTCACTTCCGTCCATAGCTCTTAATTAAAAAAAGAATTTTTTCATTTTTTCAAATTACAACAGTTTTTATTTTATTTTTTTTATTGCATTTTAGTGTAAATATGAAATATGAAGTCCTTTTGACCCCCAGATCTCATATTTAAGAGGACCTGTCATGCTTTTTTTCTATTACAAGGGATGTTTACATTCCTTGTAATAGTAATAAAAGTAACAACATTTTTTTTTTTTTAAAAGAACAGTGTAAAAAATAAAAGGTAAAATAAATAAGATTTTTTAATTTTTTTTATTATTTAAACATGTCCCGTCCCGCCGAGCTCGCATGCAGAAGCGAACGCATACGAGAGCAGCGCTCGCATATGAAAACGGTGTTAAAACCACACATGTGAGGTATTGAAGCGATCGGTAGAGCGAGAGCAATAATTCTAGCCCAAGACCTCTTCTGTAACTCAAAAGATGCAACCTGTAGAATTTTTTAAACGTTGCCTATGGAGATTTTAAAGGGTAAAAGTTTGTCGCCATTCCACGAGCGGACGCAATTTTGAAGCGTTATATGTTGGGTATCAATTTACTCGGCGTAACATTATCTTTCCCAATATAAAAAAAAATTGGGCTAACTTTACTGATGTTTTATTTTTTTATTCAAAATTGTATTTTTTCCCAAAAAAGTGTGCTTGTAAGACCGCTGTGCAAATACGATGTGACAGAAAGTATTGCAACAACCGCCATTTTATTCTCTAGGGTGTAAAAAAAAAAAGTATAATGTTTGGGGTTCTAAGTAATTTTCTAGCAAAAAAAAATGTTTTAACTTGTAAACAACAAATCTCAGAAAGAGGCTCGCTCCTTAAGTCATTGGTGATCAGTGGGAAGAATGCTCCTTACATTGGTGATCAGTGGGAAGAATGTTCCTTACATTGGTGATCAGTGGGAAGAATGTTCCTTACATTGGTGATCAGTGGGAAGAATGTCCCTTACATTGGTGATCAGTGGGAAGAATGTTCCTTACATTGGTGATCAGTGGGAAGAATGTTCCTTACATTGGTGATCAGTGGGAAGAATGTTCCTTACATTGGTGATCAGTGAGAAGAATGTTCCTTACATTGGTGGTCAGTGAGAAGAATGTTCCTTACATTGGTGATCAGTGAGAAGAATGTCCCTTACATTGGTGATCAGTGAGAAGAATGTTCCTTACATTGGTGATCAGTGAGAAGAATGTCCCTTACATTGGTGATCAGTGAGAAGACTGTTCCTTACATTGGTGATCAGTGGGAAGAATGTTCCTTACATTGGTGATCAGTGGGAAGAATGTTCCTTACATTGGTGATCAGTGGGAAGAATGTTCCTTACATTGGTGATCAGTGGGAAGAATGTTCCTTACATTGGTGATCAGTGAGAAGAATGTTCCTTACATTGGTGGTCAGTGAGAAGAATGTTCCTTACATTGGTGGTCAGTGGGAAGAATGTTCCTTACATTGGTGATCAGTGGGAAGAATGTCCCTTACATTGGTGATCAGTGGGAAGAATGTCCCTTACATTGGTGATCAGTGAGAAGAATGTCCCTTACATTGGTGATCAGTGGGAAGAATGTTCCTTACATTGGTGATCAGTGGGAAGAATGTTCCTTACATTGGTGATCAGTGGGAAGAATGTTCCTTACATTGGTGATCAGTGGGAAGAATGTCCCTTACATTGGTGATCAGTGGGAAGAATGTTCCTTACATTGGTGTTCAGTGAGAAGAATGTTCCTTACATTGGTGATCAGTGAGAAGAATGTCCCTTACATTGGTGATCAGTGAGAAGAATGTTCCTTACATTGGTGATCAGTGAGAAGAATGTCCCTTACATTGGTGATCAGTGAGAAGACTGTTCCTTACATTGGTGATCAGTGAGGGGAATGTTCCTTACATTGGTGATCAGTGGGAAGAATGTCCCTTACATTGGTGATCAGTGAGAAGAATGTCCCTTACATTGGTGATCAGTGAGAAGAATGTTCCTTACATTGGTGATCAGTGGGAAGAATGTTCCTTACATTGGTGATCAGTGGGAAGAATGTTCCTTACATTGGTGATCAGTGAGAAGAATGTTCCTTACATTGGTGATCAGTGAGAAGAATGTTCCTTACATTGGTGATCAGTGAGAAGAATGTCCCTTACATTGGTGATCAGTGAGAAGAATGTTCCTTACATTGGTGATCAGTGGGAAGAATGTTCCTTACATTGGTGATCAGTGGGAAGAATGTTCCTTACATTGGTGATCAGTGAGAAGAATGTTCCTTACATTGGTGATCAGTGAGAAGAATGTTCCTTACATTGGTGATCAGTGGGAAGAATGTCCCTTACATTGGTGATCAGTGGGAAGAATGTTCCTTACATTGGTGATCAGTGGGAAGAATGTCCCTTACATTGGTGATCAGTGAGAAGAATGTTCCTTACATTGGTGATCAGTGGGAAGAAACAATTTTTATTATTGGAAAAGATGAAAGAAAAATGTGATAATGAGAGGAGATTTTCCAGCCAGACAGCAAGTTCCATGGCCCCTCCTGCTGTGGTGGACGGTGTCCTGACTGAGGAGCAGAAAGAGAAGGTCTTGTGCAAAGAGTTGCCTTGAGTTTCTGCTGGGACATGTAGTTCCTCTGCTAAGTTTGCTGCACAAGGTTTGCCTGCTGTTTGCAATGAGATTGCCTCACCTGAGCCTCCCTGTGGTGGGGGAGGGGATCAGCATATTGCACCATGTGCAGTGGAAGAAGCCATGGAGGTTTCACCTGTTGCAGTGTCAGACCAGCCTGCACTGTCCCCTGATGGAATTCCTGTCCTGATGGAAGAGAACCGGCCAGCTGAAGCTTCTACAATCACAGCAGAGGGAACTGACACTGCTGGGAAGGCAGGAACTGTGAATATTCCAGAAAGTACTGAGAATGACAGTAATGATAAAGCAATGGATGTGGTGGGTGGTGGTGAAGGGGTTAATACTGTGCTAGGTGGTGGTGAAGGGGTTAATTCTGCTGAGAAAAATAAAAATGATGACATTCCTCCTCCTTGTAAGGTACCTGTGATAGGTAGTGTCCGAAGTGGAACTTGTGTGCTGAGGATTCAGGCGAAAACGTAGTCAGGCAGATTAGGTTGGCAACAGATCAGGCAAAATGGTACACGATCGAAATCCAGAGAGTGGTCAGGCAGGCAAAGGTCATACACGAGCTGGCGGTGAAGTACAAAATCAGCAGGCTTGAGAGTAGTCAGGAATTCAGGCAGAAGTTCAACACGAAAATCAGGATCAAAAAGCAGTCACAACACCCAGGGAGCTATTCCACACAAACGGGCGCTGAGAGATAGCATCACTTCCTTTTTATGGGCTGCTTTGATTGAAAATTGTCCACAGCTGGCAGCAGGTGGGGCTAGTGAGTCCAAGGTAATGTTTAATACTGAGAGGACATTTCCAAAAGTCTAGATCTGCTCCGTAGCACAACAGGTAAGGCTGCAGCTTTGGGACCAGGAAGATCCCAGTTCAAATACACCCAGGTACATGACAGGGCCCCCTCCCCAGTGGACCCCTCCGGGGGCCTAGCGGGGCATAGTGGGAAAGGAGGCATGGAAGTCTCGAATAAGAGAAGGGGCATGCAGATCTTTGGCTGGAACCCAGGAACGGTCTGTGACAGGATATCCCTTCCAATGAACCAGATACCAAAGGCCACGACCCTGTCTTCTAGAATCAAGAATCTTGGAGACTTCAAACTCATTTTGTCCATCAACAAGAACAGGAGGAGGTAGCTGTTGCGTTCTGGAGTAGCGATTGAAAATTGCTTTTTTGAGGAGGGAAACGTGGAACACAGGATGAATCCGGAGAGAGGAGGGTAATTTCAACCGATAGGAGACAGGCCCGACTCGAGCAATAATTCTGTAAGGACCAATGAATCGAGGGCCCAATTTGGTAGAAGGTTGTTTCAGTCTCACATATTTGGTTGATAGCCAAACTCTGTCCCCCACCACATATGGAGGTATATGGCGTCTTCGTTTGTTGGAAAAAAGTGCATACTTGCCTGCTGACTTCCGTAGTAATAAGCGAATCTTTTTCCAATGTAGCAGAATATTTTTATCCCGCTGATCTTCTGCTGGTACACCAGAAGAAGGCTGAAGTAGGGGAAAAGTCTGAGGGTGATAGCCTAGGGCTGCGTAGAATGGTGTGGTATGAAGAGCACTGTGCCAACGGGAATTAATGGCGAACTCAGCTAAAGGCAAATACTCAGACCAGTTGGAGTGTAAGGCATTGACATAATGTCGAAGATAGGTTTCTAGGGTCTGGTTCATGCGTTCGGTTTGACCATCTGTTTGAGGGTGATGTGAGGTAGAGAGTGAGAGCGTTACTCCCAGTTTCTTGCAGAACGCTCCCCAGAATCCGGGAAACAAACTGGGATCCGCGGTCTGAGACGACATTGGTAGGTATGCCATGATATCTCACAATATGGGAAAGGAAGAGAGTAGACAGTGCTTCCGCTGTAGGTAATCCCGGGAGCGGCACAAAATGAGACATCTTTGAAAAGCGATCCACTATGACCCATATAGCAGTCATGCCCTCGGACTTGGGTAAGTCTGTAATGAAGTCCATAGTCAAATGGGTCCAAGGCTGACGAGGTGCTGAAAGTGGTTGTAACAGTCCAGTAGGCAATGTACGGGGTACTTTATTAGCAGTACAAGTTGGGCAGGCAGCCACATAGTCAGTAACATCCCTTTTCATATGAGACCACCAGACATGACGCTGCAAGGTCTTAAGAGTGATGGTGACACCAGGATGACCAGATAAAACACCATCATGTGCCCAGAGGAGTACAGGTTTTCTGAGGCTAGGGGCTACGAACAGGCGACCTGGTGGTATCTTCAAGCCTTGGGGAACACAATTCTGGGTTTCTTGTAACTGTTGGGAAAGAGCCGTAGAGATCTGTGCGACAATTTTGTGAGGTGGGATTATATACTGCTCGGTAGGTTGGTCTTCTTCAGAGATAGCAAACTGTCTGGAAAGAGCATCGGCTTTCTTGTTTTTATGCCCAGGAACATAAGAAAGAACAAAATTAAAATGGGAGAAAAACAGAGCCCATCGAGCCTGACGTGAGTTCAAACGTCTTGCAGTCTGAAGGTACAGTAGGTTTTTATGGTCAGTGAGGATAGAAAAAGGTTTGGGAGCCCCTTCCAGAAGATGTCGCCATTCAGACAATGCCAATTTGATGGCCAGTAGTTCTCGATTCCCAACATCGTAATTCATCTCCGCTGGAGAAAACTTTCTAGAAAAAAATGCTACTGGATGGATTCTACCAGACTTAGGCTGTCTCTGGGAGAACACGGCACCTGCTCCTACCTCAGAGGCATCAACCTCAACTATGTACTGGAGATCGGGATTTGGATGCTGAAGAATTGGAGCTTTGCTGAACATGTCTTTTAATTGCTGGAAAGCCGATTCTGCTTCTGAGGACCATACCTTGCAATTTGTACCTTTCTTAGTCATAGCAGTAAGGGGGGCCGCAATGGAGGCAAAACCTTTGATGAAGCGTCTGTAGTAATTTGCGAACCCTAGAAAGCTTTGGAGCCCTCTTAAAGTGGTCGGTTGGGGCCATTGCAAGACAGCGGAAAGTTTTTGAGGGTCCATTTGGAAACCGGCAGCACTTATAATGTATCCAAGGAAAGGAATACGGCTTTGATGGAAACTGCATTTCTCAATCTTCGCGTAAAGATGGTTTTCTCTCAGTCATTGTAATACTGTACCTGCTTTACATGCGAGATGTGCTCTAGATGAGTCTTGGAAAAGATTAAAATGTCGTCCAAGTAGATGATCACAAAACTGTTGCTGAAATCATGAAAAATGTCATTCATGAAACGTTGGAAGACAGCAGGGGCGTTACACAACCCAAATGGCATAACCAGATATTCAAAATGTCCATTACGAGTGTTGAATGCTGTCTTCCACTCGTCCCCGTCTTTAATTCGAATTAGATTATAAGCCCCTCGTAGGTCTAGCTTGGAGAAGATAACAGCCCCCTTAAGTACATCAAACAGTTCAAGAATGAGAGGCAAAGGGTAGGAGTCTTTTACAGTGATTTGATTTAACCCTCGATAGTCTATGCATGGTCGAAGACCCCCATCTTTTTTTTCAACAAAGAAAAAACCTGCCCCTACTGGAGAAGAAGAGGGTCGGATAAAACCTCTTTCCAAGTTGTCTTTTACGTATTCCTCCATGGATTTTTGTTCAGGCAAAGACAGGGGATAGGTCCTTCCTTTGGGAAGAGGTGCTCCAGGAATCAATTTAATTGCACAGTCAAAAGAACGATGTGGAGGTAAAACCTCTGCCTTTTGCTTGCAAAATACGTCTGCAAACGCATGGTATTCATGAGGCAAGGTAGGTGGGATGGCCACGGAAGCCAACATACAAGCAGGAAGTCTTTTGGGTTGAGACAAACAGTTTGAATGACAGAACGACCCCCAAGAGGTTAGTTCTCCATTTTCCCAATCAAAAGAAGGGTTATGTTGTTGTAACCATGGGTAACCAAGGATAACAGGCAGAAGTGGAGAATCAATAAGAGACAAGACAACTTCCTCTTTGTGGAGTACGCCTACCTGAAGGGTGATTGTTATAGTCTCAAATTTTACAATGCCATCTCCCAAGGGTTGTCCATTCACGGTGGTAATGTTCAGGGGTCTAGATTTTGGAACAAATGGGATATTATTTTTTTTAGCAAAAGTGTAGTCCAAGAATATGCCAGCAGCTCCAGAATCCACAAAAGCCTCACAGGAGACAAGTTTAGAGGGTAAATGGATAATTGCAGGAATGATAATCTTGGTCTTGGAGGATATACCTGTAAGGTCTAAGCCAGCTCCTCCAACACTGGTTAGACCCTGCCTTTTACTGGACGGGAAGGGCAGACAGATAATAAATGTCCTTTAAGTCCACAGTATAGGCATAGGCCCAATGCACGCCTCCTTTGTTTCTCAGACTCAGTTAGGTGGAGACGGCTTACATCCATGGGTTCCACAGGTGTCTGGGGTTCAACTGAGATTTCAGGTTCTGGCTGAGCTGGTGCTTGGAAGTTAGGGGCCAAACGGTAGACTGGCCGAGGAAACTTGCGAGTTCTAAGTCTCTCTTGGCACCTTTCATGATACCGGACATCCAGACGAACACAGAGCTCTATGAATTTCTCTAGATCTTCTGGGGAATCCTTATAGACTAATTCGTCTTTGATGCGATCTGCAAGACCTTTTCGGAAGGCTGCACGTAATGCCCTTGAGTCCCAAGTAGTCTCAGCAGCAAGGGTACGAAACTCAATAGCATATTGTGCCACAGACCTGGTGCCTTGTTGCATGTCCAAGAGTGAGTACTCAGCTGCAGAAGCTCTATCTGGCTTGTCAAATACAGTCTGGAGAGAAGCCAGAAATTTGTCAGCGTCTTGCAGCACAGGATCATTGCGTTCCAGATAAGGAGAGACCCAGGCCAGGGCCTTCCCCTTTAACAAGGAAATTACAAAAGTCACTTTGGCAGAAGAAGTGCTAAAGGTCCCAGGGTTGTTGCGGAAATGCAAACGGCAAACATTTAAAAAGCCTCTGCAGTCCTCAGTATCACCACCAAATTTGTCAGGCATAGGAAGTTTGGGTGGTACAGAAGAGGTGGGTTGGATCGTAGCAGGAGTAGGATCCAGAGTCTGGACCGTTGCAGAGGAAGCAGACAAACAAGATTTAAGCATAGTACAAAGTTCATCTAACTTGGCGTCCAGGGAAGAAAGATGCTGTTCATGAGCTCCAATCAATTGTCCCTGATGTGAAATCGCCTTAACAATCTCAGCAGGGTCCACTGTCATTGTGGTCCGTTTGTAATGTAAGGTACCTGTGATAGGTAGTGTCCGAAGTGGAACTTGTGTGCTGAGGATTCAGGCAAAAACGTAGTCAGGCAGATTAGGTTGGCAACAGATCAGGCAAAATGGTACACGATCGAAATCCAGAGAGTGGTCAGGCAGGCAAAGGTCATACACGAGCTGGCAGTGAAGTACAAAATCAGCAGGCTGGAGAGTAGTCAGGAATTCAGGCAGAAGTTCAACACGAAAATCAGGATCAAAAAGCAGTCACAACACCCAGGGAGCTATTCCACACAAACGGGCGCTGAGAGATAGCATCACTTCCTTTTTAAGGGCTGCTTTGATTGAAAATTGTCCACAGCTGGCAGTAGGTGGGGCTAGTGAGTCCAAGGTAATGTTTTACACTGAGAGGACATTTCCAAAAGTCCAGATCTGCTCAGTAGCGCAACAGGTAAGGCTGCAGCTTTGGGACCAGGAAGATCCCGGTTCAAATACACCCAGGTACATGACACTCCTGCTCAGCAGAGGAATGACTCATCGATTGTTCAGACCAAATCTGTACAATCGATATCTGCTGCAAATCTGTCAGATGGTTCAAAACAAACAGATGTTTTATCTGCTGGGGGGAATGCGGGGAGTTACGCGTCAGTTTTGGGGAGTCGCACCAAGGAGGGTGGGGGGGATGTTGGAAATGTTAGTGGTCGCAATTTGGGGAGGTTTGGTGGTGGGATGGTTAGTGGGTACCAGAGGAGAAATGTGGTCCAATTGAAGTGGGAGGGGGAGGGGACCCCACCAGTAAGGGGGAGGGTGGCAGAGTTGGTTCTGGAAATGGGGTTTCAAGTTTCGGATATTTTTGCTTTGATTTGCCCCGTGGGGAGTTATGAGTTTGATTTGTCCTTTGTAAAGCCTGAGGGTTTGGATTTGTTTTGGGAGCGATTTAGGAGGTGCGGGGGCCTTCCGCAGTGGAACGGTTGGGTGCCAAAGGTGATTTCCAGGCAGCCTATGATAAAATCTGTGACGATCCTGGTGCGTAATGAATCTATACCAGAGGCTGATTTAATAGTATGGCTACGCCGATATGGTGAGGTCCTCGCTCCACTGCGGAAGGTCCTTGATCTGCATGGGATTTGGACAGGGGCCTGGACAGTGTCATTAAAATTAGGGGTGCTGGGAAATGTAGTCCAACATCTGCCCTGTTCAGCCTTTCTGGGGAGGGATAGGCTGACCATTTTTTACCAAGGTCAGCCTAAAGTCTGTAACAAATGTGGTGAAAAGGGCCATTTTGCATCTACCTGCACCCGTAAAAAGTGTTCAATGTGCCAGGAGCTGGGCCATTTGGCTAAGGATTGTTCCGAAATTCGGTGCAATTTGTGCCAAAAGCTCGGTCATCCTTATAGTCAATGCCCGGAGGCATTACATAACTTGCCAGGATTGGAGGCTGAGCTGCAGAGGCTAGATAAGGAGGATGAGGCCGCTGAGACTGCTGTTTTCCCTCCTGTGTCTGTGACATCTGTTGTTTCTGTTCCCCCTAGTAATGTTGTCCCTGAGTCTGTCCCTCCTGTGTCTGTGACAGCTGCTGTTTCTGTTTCCCCTAGTAATGCGGTCCCTGAGTCTGTCCCTCCTGTGGTACGTAGATCCTCCAGACTGGCGGAAGCTGCTGGGGGGGCAGGTTTAGCGGATCTTCCCACGCAGCCTCCAGTCCCTGCCCCTCGGCAGCGCAAGCGTGGTCAAGGGAATGTGGGGGTGCTGGATGGGGGTGGGGCTGATGGAAGGGTGTCCATACCCCATGTCTCACGCTCTATTGATGGGGATTCGGATGATGAGGGGTGGGAGAAGATTAGGAGGAAGGAAAAAAAGAAGAGGAAGACAAGAAAAGCGGTAATTTCTTCCTCAGAGTCGGACCCAGGTGGGGTTCCTCTTGGCAACACCTTTTCTGTTCTGTCGGGTGATGAAATGTCAGATATATCTTTCTCTTTATCATCTATGGATGAGGGGGAGTCACGCAGTCTGAAGAGAGCTGTTTCTGGGGATGAAAGTGTGGTAAGGGTTAAGAAACGACTCCCCCAATCATCCTGATGGCATATCAGACCTGCCTTTGGTGATCTGCCCATCTCTGGGTGAGGAGCTCTTTTCTTTTTCTGTGTTGGTGTGAGTTGTAGTAAGAGATTTATTTTCCAGTAATGACATGTTTTTTGCTTTTGCTGTAAAGTCTTTTTTGTTTGAGAGCAGATTTGCTATATTTATTTTCATTTTTATGTAAATATGTGTATATATTGTTTTTATGCTTATTGATTGCAAGTCCTTTAATAAAGAAAATTTGAGAAGAATGTTCCTTACATTGGTGATCAGTGGGAAGAATGTTCCTTACATTGGTGATCAGTGGGAAGAATGTCCCTTACATTGGTGATCAGTGGGAAGAATGTTCCTTACATTGGTGATCAGTGGGAAGAATGTTCCTTACATTGGTGATCAGTGGGAAGAATGTTCCTTACATTGGTGATCAGTGGGAAGAATGTTCCTTACATTGGTGGTCAGTGAGAAGAATGTTCCTTACATTGGTGATCAGTGAGAAGAATGTCCCTTACATTGGTGATCAGTGGGAAGAATGCTCCTTACATTGGTGGTCAGTGGGAAGAATGTCCCTTACATTGGTGATCAGTGGGAAGAATGTTCCTTACATTGGTGATCAGTGGGAAGAATGTTCCTTACATTGGTGATCAGTGGGAAGAATGTTCCTTACATTGGTGATCAGTGAGAAGAATGTCCCTTACATTGGTGATCAGTGAGAAGAATGTCCCTTACATTGGTGATCAGTGGGAAGAATGTTCCTTACATTGGTGGTCAGTGGGAAGAATGTTCCTTACATTGGTGGTCAGTGAGAAGAATGTCCCTTACATTGGTGATCAGTGAGAAGAATGTTCCTTACATTGGTGATCAGTGAGAAGAATGTCCCTTACATTGGTGATCAGTGGGAAGAATGCTCCTTACATTGGTGATCAGTGGGAAGAATGCTCCTTACATTGGTGATCAGTGGGAAGAATGTTCCTTACATTGGTGATCAGTGAGAAGAATGTCCCTTACATTGGTGATCAGTGAGAAGAATGTCCCTTACATTGGTGATCAGTGGGAAGAATGTTCCTTACATTGGTGATCAGTGGGAAGAATGCTCCTTACATTGGTGATCAGTGGGAAGAATGTTCCTTACATTGGTGATCAGTGAGAAGAATGTTCCTTACATTGGTGATCAGTGGGAAGAATGCTCCTTACATTGGTGATCAGTGGGAAGAATGTCCCTTACATTGGTGATCAGTGGGAAGAATGTCCCTTACATTGGTGATCAGTGGGAAGAATGCTCCTTACATTGGTGATCAGTGGGAAGAATGTTCCTTACATTGGTGGTCAGTGGATGGAATGCTCCTTACATTGGTGGTCAGTGGGAAGAATGTTCCTTACATGGGTGATCAGTGAGAAGAATGTTCCTTACATTGGTGATCAGTGGGAAGAATGTTCCTTACATTGGTGATCAGTGAGAAGAATGTTCCTTACATTGGTGATCAGTGGGAAGAATGTTCCTTACATTGGTGATCAGTGGGAAGAATGTTCCTTACATTGGTGATCAGTGAGAAGAATGTCCCTTACATTGGTGATCAGTGGGAAGAATGTTCCTTACATTGGTGGTCAGTGGATGGAATGCTCCTTACATTGGTGATCAGTGGGAAGAATGCTCCTTACATTGGTGATCAGTGGGAAGAATGTTCCTTACATTGGTGATCAGTGGGAAGAATGTTCCTTACATTGGTGGTCAGTGGATGGAATGCTCCTTACATTGGTGATCAGTGGGAAGAATGTTCCTTACATTGGTGATCAGTGGGAAGAATGTTCCTTACATTGGTGATCAGTGGGAAGAATGTTCCTTACATTGGTGATCAGTGGGAAGAATGTTCCTTACATTGGTGATCAGTGAGAAGAATGTCCCTTACATTGGTGATCAGTGGGAAGAATGTCCCTTACATTGGTGATCAGTGGGAAGAATGTTCCTTACATTGGTGATCAGTGAGAAGAATGTTCCTTACATTGGTGATCAGTGGGAAGAATGTTCCTTACATTGGTGATCAGTGGGAAGAATGTTCCTTACATTGGTGATCAGTGGGAAGAATGTTCCTTACATTGGTGATCAGTGAGAAGAATGTTCCTTACATTGGTGATCAGTGGGAAGAATGTTCCTTACATTGGTGATCAGTGGGAAGAATGTTCCTTACATTGGTGATCAGTGAGAAGAATGTTCCTTACATTGGTGATCAGTGGGAAGAATGTTCCTTACATTGGTGATCAGTGGGAAGAATGTTCCTTACATTGGTGATCAGTGGGAAGAATGTTCCTTACATTGGTGATCAGTGGGAAGAATGTTCCTTACATTGGTGATCAGTGGGAAGAATGTTCCTTACATTGGTGATCAGTGAGAAGAATGTTCCTTACATTGGTGATCAGTGAGAAGAATGTTCCTTACATTGGTGATCAGTGAGAAGAATGTCCCTTACATTGGTGATCAGTGGGAAGAATGTTCCTTACATTGGTGATCAGTGGGAAGAATGTTCCTTACATTGGTGATCAGTGGGAAGAATGTTCCTTACATTGGTGATCAGTGGGAAGAATGTCCCTTACATTGGTGATCAGTGGGAAGAATGTTCCTTACATTGGTGATCAGTGGGAAGAATGTTCCTTACATTGGTGATCAGTGGGAAGAATGTTCCTTACATTGGTGATCAGTGGGAAGAATGTTCCTTACATTGGTGATCAGTGGGAAGAATGTCCCTTACATTGGTGATCAGTGAGAAGAATGTCCCTTACATTGGTGATCAGTGGGAAGAATGTTCCTTACATTGGTGATCACTGGGAAGAATGTTCCTTACATTGGTGATCAGTGAGAAGAATGTCCCTTACATTGGTGATCAGTGGGAAGAATGTTCCTTACATTGGTGATCAGTGAGAAGAATGTTCCTTACATTGGTGATCAGTGAGAAGAATGTTCCTTACATTGGTGATCAGTGAGAAGAATGTTCCTTACATTGGTGATCAGTGAGAAGAATGTCCCTTACATTGGTGATCAGTGGGAAGAATGTTCCTTACATTGGTGATCAGTGGGAAGAATGCTCCTTACATTGGTGATCAGTGGGAAGAATGCTCCTTACATTGGTGATCAGTGGGAAGAATGTTCCTTACATTGGTGGTCAGTGGATGGAATGCTCCTTACATTGGTGGTCAGTGGGAAGAATGTTCCTTACATGGGTGATCAGTGAGAAGAATGTTCCTTACATTGGTGATCAGTGGGAAGAATGTTCCTTACATTGGTGATCAGTGAGAAGAATGTTCCTTACATTGGTGGTCAGTGGATGGAATGCTCCTTACATTGGTGATCAGTGGGAAGAATGCTCCTTACATTGGTGATCAGTGGGAAGAATGTTCCTTACATTGGTGATCAGTGAGAAGAATGTCCCTTACATTGGTGATCAGTGGGAAGAATGTTCCTTACATTGGTGGTCAGTGGATGGAATGCTCCTTACATTGGTGATCAGTGGGAAGAATGTCCCTTACATTGGTGATCAGTGGGAAGAATGTTCCTTACATTGGTGATCAGTGAGAAGAATGTCCCTTACATTGGTGATCAGTGGGAAGAATGTTCCTTACATTGGTGATCAGTGGGAAGAATGTTCCTTACATTGGTGATCAGTGAGAAGAATGTTCCTTACATTGGTGATCAGTGAGAAGAATGTCCCTTACATTGGTGATCAGTGGGAAGAATGTTCCTTACATTGGTGATCAGTGGGAAGAATGTTCCTTACATTGGTGATCAGTGAGAAGAATGTTCCTTACATTGGTGATCAGTGAGAAGAATGTTCCTTACATTGGTGATCAGTGAGAAGAATGTTCCTTACATTGGTGATCAGTGAGAAGAATGTTCCTTACATTGGTGATCAGTGGGAAGAATGTCCCTTACATTGGTGATCAGTGGGAAGAATGTCCCTTACATTGGTGATCAGTGGGAAGAATGTTCCTTACATTGGTGATCAGTGGGAAGAATGTTCCTTACATTGGTGATCAGTGGGAAGAATGTCCCTTACATTGGTGATCAGTGGGAAGAATGTTCCTTACATTGGTGATCAGTGGGAAGAATGTCCCTTACATTGGTGATCAGTGAGAAGAATGTTCCTTACATTGGTAATCAGTGAGAAGAATGTCCCTTACATTGGTGATCAGTGGGAAGAATGTTCCTTACATTGGTGATCAGTGGGAAGAATGTTCCTTACATTGGTGATCAGTGGGAAGAATGTTCCTTACATTGGTGATCAGTGGGAAGAATGTTCCTTACATTGGTGATCAGTGAGAAGAATGTTCCTTACATTGGTGATCAGTGAGAAGAATGTTCCTTACATTGGTGATCAGTGAGAAGAATGTTCCTTACATTGGTGATCAGTGGGAAGAATGTCCCTTACATTGGTGATCAGTGAGAAGAATGTTCCTTACATTGGTGATCAGTGAGAAGAATGTTCCTTACATTGGTGATCAGTGAGAAGAATGTTCCTTACATTGGTGATCAGTGAGAAGAATGTTCCTTACATTGGTGATCAGTGGAAAGAATGTCCCTCACATTGGTGATCAGTGAGAAGAATGTTCCTTACATTGGTGATCAGTGGGAAGAATGTTCCTTACATTGGTGATCAGTGGGAAGAATGTTCCTTACATTGGTGATCAGTGGAAAGAATGTCCCTCACATTGGTGATCAGTGGGAAGAATGTTCCTTACATTGGTGATCAGTGGGAAGAATGTTCCTTACATTGGTGATCAGTGGGAAGAATGTTCCTTACATTGGTGATCAGTGAGAAGAATGTTCCTTACATTGGTGATCAGTGGGAAGAATGTTCCTTACATTGGTGATCAGTGGAAAGAATGTCCCTCACATTGGTGATCAGTGGGAAGAATGTTCCTTACATTGGTGATCAGTGGGAAGAATGTTCCTTACATTGGTGATCAGTGGGAAGAATGTTCCTTACATTGGTGATCAGTGGGAAGAATGTTCCTTACATTGGTGATCAGTGGGAAGAATGTTCCTTACATTGGTGATCAGTGAGAAGAATGTTCCTTACATTGGTGATCAGTGAGAAGAATGTTCCTTACATTGGTGATCAGTGAGAAGAATGTTCCTTACATTGGTGATCAGTGGGAAGAATGTCCCTTACATTGGTGATCAGTGCGAAGAATGTTCCTTACATTGGTGATCAGTGAGAAGAATGTTCCTTACATTGGTGATCAGTGGGAAGAATGTCCCTTACATTGGTGATCAGTGAGAAGAATGTTCCTTACATTGGTGATCAGTGAGAAGAATGTCCCTTACATTGGTGGTCAGTGAGAAGAATGTCCCTTACATTGGTGATCAGTGAGAAGAATGTTCCTTACATTGGTGATCAGTGAGAAGAATGTTCCTTACATTGGTGATCAGTGAGAAGAATGTTCCTTACATTGGTGATCAGTGAGAAGAATGTTCCTTACATTGGTGATCAGTGAGAAGAATGTTCCTTACATTGGTGATCAGTGAGAAGAATGTTCCTTACATTGGTGATCAGTGAGAAGAATGTTCCTTACATTGGTGATCAGTGAGAAGAATGTTCCTTACATTGGTGATCAGTGAGAAGAATGTTCCTTACATTGGTGATCAGTGGGAAGAATGTTCCTTACATTGGTGATCAGTGGGAAGAATGTTCCTTACATTGGTGATCAGTGGGAAGAATGTTCCTTACATTGGTGATCAGTGGGAAGAATGTTCCTTACATTGGTGATCAGTGGGAAGAATGTTCCTTACATTGGTGATCAGTGGGAAGAATGTTCCTTACATTGGTGATCAGTGGGAAGAATGTTCCTTACATTGGTGATCAGTGAGAAGAATGTTCCTTACATTGGTGATCAGTGGGAAGAATGTTCCTTACATTGGTGATCAGTGGGAAGAATGTCCCTTACATTGGTGATCAGTGAGAAGAATGTCCTTTACATTGGTGATCAGTGGGAAGAATGTTCCTTACATTGGTGATCAGTGGGAAGAATGTTCCTTACATTGGTGGTCAGTGAGAAGAATGTTCCTTACATTGGTGATCAGTGGGAAGAATGTTCCTTACATTGGTGGTCAGTGGGAAGAATGTTCCTTACATTGGTGATCACTGGGAAGAATGTTCCTTACATTGGTGATCAGTGGGAAGAATGCTCCTTACATTGGTGATCAGTGAGAAGAATGTTCCTTACATTGGTGATCAGTGAGAAGAATGTCCCTTACATTGGTGGTCAGTGAGAAGAATGTCCCTTACATTGGTGATCAGTGGGAAGAATGTTCCTTACATTGGTGGTCAGTGGGAAGAATGTTCCTTACATTGGTGGTCAGTGAGAAGAATGTCCCTTACATTGGTGGTCAGTGAGAAGAATGTCCCTTACATTGGTGATCAGTGAGAAGAATGTTCCTTACATTGGTGATCAGTGAGAAGAATGTTCCTTACATTGGTGATCAGTGAGAAGAATGTTCCTTACATTGGTGATCAGTGAGAAGAATGTTCCTTACATTGGTGATCAGTGGGAAGAATGTCCCTTACATTGGTGATCAGTGAGAAGAATGTCCCTTACATTGGTGATCAGTGAGAAGAATGTTCCTTACATTGGTGATCAGTGAGAAGAATGTTCCTTACATTGGTGATCAGTGGGAAGAATGTTCCTTACATTGGTGATCAGTGGGAAGAATGTTCCTTACATTGGTGATCAGTGGGAAGAATGTTCCTTACATTGGTGATCAGTGGGAAGAATGTTCCTTACATTGGTGATCAGTGGGAAGAATGTTCCTTACATTGGTGATCAGTGGGAAGAATGTTCCTTACATTGGTGATCAGTGAGAAGAATGTTCCTTACATTGGTGATCAGTGAGAAGAATGTCCCTTACATTGGTGGTCAGTGAGAAGAATGTCCCTTACATTGGTGATCAGTGGGAAGAATGTTCCTTACATTGGTGATCAGTGGGAAGAATGTTCCTTACATTGGTGATCAGTGGGAAGAATGTTCCTTACATTGGTGATCAGTGAGAAGAATGTTCCTTACATTGGTGATCAGTGAGAAGAATGTTCCTTACATTGGTGATCAGTGGGAAGAATGTTCCTTACATTGGTGGTCAGTGGGAAGAATGTTCCTTACATTGGTGATCAGTGGGAAGAATGTTCCTTACATTGGTGATCAGTGGGAAGAATGTCCCTTACATTGGTGATCAGTGGGAAGAATGTTCCTTACATTGGTGGTCAGTGAGAAGAATGTCCCTTACATTGGTGATCAGTGAGAAGAATGTCCCTTACATTGGTGATCAGTGAGAAGAATGTCCCTTACATTGGTGATCAGTGAGAAGAATGTCCCTTACATTGGTGATCAGTGAGAAGAATGTCCCTTACATTGGTGATCAGTGAGAAGAATGTTCCTTACATTGGTGATCAGTGAGAAGAATGTTCCTTACATTGGTGATCAGTGAGAAGAATGTTCCTTACATTGGTGATCAGTGAGAAGAATGTTCCTTACATTGGTGATCAGTGGGAAGAATGTTCCTTACATTGGTGATCAGTGGGAAGAATGTTCCTTACATTGGTGATCAGTGGGAAGAATGTTCCTTACATTGGTGATCAGTGAGAAGAATGTTCCTTACATTGGTGATCAGTGAGAAGAATGTTCCTTACATTGGTGATCAGTGAGAAGAATGTTCCTTACATTGGTGATCAGTGAGAAGAATGTCCCTTACATTGGTGGTCAGTGGGAAGAATGTTCCTTACATTGGTGATCAGTGGGAAGAATGTTCCTTACATTGGTGATCAGTGAGAAGAATGTTCCTTACATTGGTGATCAGTGGGAAGAATGTTCCTTACATTGGTGATCAGTGGGAAGAATGTTCCTTACATTGGTGATCAGTGAGAAGAATGTTCCTTACATTGGTGATCAGTGAGAAGAATGTTCCTTACATTGGTGATCAGTGAGAAGAATGTTCCTTACATTGGTGATCAGTGAGAAGAATGTTCCTTACATTGGTGATCAGTGAGAAGAATGTTCCTTACATTGGTGATCAGTGAGAAGAATGTTCCTTACATTGGTGATCAGTGGGAAGAATGTTCCTTACATTGGTGATCAGTGAGAAGAATGTTCCTTACATTGGTGATCAGTGAGAAGAATGTTCCTTACATTGGTGATCAGTGGGAAGAATGTTCCTTACATTGGTGATCAGTGAGAAGAATGTTCCTTACATTGGTGATCAGTGAGAAGAATGTTCCTTACATTGGTGATCAGTGAGAAGAATGTTCCTTACATTGGTGATCAGTGAGAAGAATGTTCCTTACATTGGTGATCAGTGAGAAGAATGTTCCTTACATTGGTGATCAGTGAGAAGAATGTTCCTTACATTGGTGATCAGTGGGAAGAATGTTCCTTACATTGGTGGTCAGTGGGAAGAATGTTCCTTACATTGGTGGTCAGTGAGAAGAATGTCCCTTACATTGGTGGTCAGTGAGAAGAATGTCCCTTACATTGGTGATCAGTGAGAAGAATGTTCCTTACATTGGTGATCAGTGAGAAGAATGTTCCTTACATTGGTGATCAGTGAGAAGAATGTTCCTTACATTGGTGATCAGTGGGAAGAATGTCCCTTACATTGGTGATCAGTGAGAAGAATGTCCCTTACATTGGTGGTCAGTGAGAAGAATGTCCCTTACATTGGTGATCAGTGAGAAGAATGTTCCTTACATTGGTGATCAGTGAGAAGAATGTTCCTTACATTGGTGATCAGTGAGAAGAATGTCCCTTACATTGGTGATCAGTGGGAAGAATGTCCCTTACATTGGTGGTCAGTGAGAAGAATGTCCCTTACATTGGTGATCAGTGAGAAGAATGTTCCTTACATTGGTGATCAGTGAGAAGAATGTTCCTTACATTGGTGATCAGTGGGAAGAATGTTCCTTACATTGGTGATCAGTGGGAAGAATGTTCCTTACATTGGTGATCAGTGGGAAGAATGTTCCTTACATTGGTGATCAGTGGGAAGAATGTTCCTTACATTGGTGATCAGTGGGAAGAATGTTCCTTACATTGGTGATCAGTGAGAAGAATGTCCCTTACATTGGTGGTCAGTGAGAAGAATGTCCCTTACATTGGTGATCAGTGGGAAGAATGTTCCTTACATTGGTGATCAGTGGGAAGAATGTTCCTTACATTGGTGATCAGTGGGAAGAATGTTCCTTACATTGGTGATCAGTGGGAAGAATGTTCCTTACATTGGTGATCAGTGGGAAGAATATCCCTTACATTGGTGATCAGTGGGAAGAATGTTCCTTACATTGGTGATCAGTGAGAAGAATGTTCCTTACATTGGTGATCAGTGGGAAGAATGTTCCTTACATTGGTGGTCAGTGGGAAGAATGTTCCTTACATTGGTGATCAGTGGGAAGAATGTTCCTTACATTGGTGATCAGTGGGAAGAATGTCCCTTACATTGGTGATCAGTGGGAAGAATGTCCCTTACATTGGTGGTCAGTGAGAAGAATGTCCCTTACATTGGTGATCAGTGAGAAGAATGTCCCTTACATTGGTGATCAGTGAGAAGAATGTTCCTTACATTGGTGGTCAGTGAGAAGAATGTTCCTTACCTTGGTGATCAGTGAGAAGAATGTTCCTTACATTGGTGATCAGTGGGAAGAATGTTCCTTACATTGGTGATCAGTGGGAAGAATGTTCCTTACATTGGTGGTCAGTGAGAAGAATGTTCCTTACATTGGTGATCAGTGAGAAGAATGTTCCTTACATTGGTGATCAGTGGGAAGAATGTTCCTTACATTGGTGATCAGTGAGAAGAATGTTCCTTACATTGGTGATCAGTGAGAAGAATGTTCCTTACATTGGTGATCAGTGGGAAGAATGTTCCTTACATTGGTGGTCAGTGGGAAGAATGTTCCTTACATTGGTGATCAGTGGGAAGAATGTTCCTTACATTGGTGATCAGTGGGAAGAATGTCCCTTACATTGGTGATCAGTGGGAAGAATGTCCCTTACATTGGTGGTCAGTGAGAAGAATGTCCCTTACATTGGTGATCAGTGAGAAGAATGTTCCTTACATTGGTGATCAGTGGGAAGAATGTTCCTTACATTGGTGATCAGTGAGAAGAATGTTCCTTACATTGGTGATCAGTGGGAAGAATGTTCCTTACATTGGTGGTCAGTGAGAAGAATGTTCCTTACATTGGTGATCAGTGAGAAGAATGTTCCTTACATTGGTGATCAGTGAGAAGAATGTCCCTTACATTGGTGATCAGTGAGAAGAATGTCCCTTACATTGGTGATCAGTGAGAAGAATGTCCCTTACATTGGTGATCAGTGAGAAGAATGTTCCTTACATTGGTGATCAGTGAGAAGAATGTTCCTTACATTGGTGATCAGTGAGAAGAATGTTCCTTACATTGGTGATCAGTGGGAAGAATGTTCCTTACATTGGTGATCAGTGGGAAGAATGTTCCTTACATTGGTGATCAGTGGGAAGAATGTTCCTTACATTGGTGATCAGTGAGAAGAATGTTCCTTACATTGGTGATCAGTGAGAAGAATGTTCCTTACATTGGTGATCAGTGAGAAGAATGTCCCTTACATTGGTGGTCAGTGAGAAGAATGTCCCTTACATTGGTGATCAGTGAGAAGAATGTTCCTTACATTGGTGATCAGTGAGAAGAATGTTCCTTACATTGGTGATCAGTGAGAAGAATGTTCCTTACATTGGTGATCAGTGGGAAGAATGTCCCTTACATTGGTGATCAGTGAGAAGAATGTCCCTTACATTGGTGGTCAGTGAGAAGAATGTCCCTTACATTGGTGATCAGTGAGAAGAATGTTCCTTACATTGGTGATCAGTGAGAAGAATGTTCCTTACATTGGTGATCAGTGAGAAGAATGTCCCTTACATTGGTGGTCAGTGAGAAGAATGTCCCTTACATTGGTGATCAGTGAGAAGAATGTTCCTTACATTGGTGATCAGTGAGAAGAATGTTCCTTACATTGGTGATCAGTGGGAAGAATGTTCCTTACATTGGTGATCAGTGGGAAGAATGTTCCTTACATTGGTGATCAGTGGGAAGAATGTTCCTTACATTGGTGATCAGTGGGAAGAATGTTCCTTACATTGGTGATCAGTGGGAAGAATGTTCCTTACATTGGTGATCAGTGAGAAGAATGTCCCTTACATTGGTGGTCAGTGAGAAGAATGTCCCTTACATTGGTGATCAGTGGGAAGAATGTTCCTTACATTGGTGATCAGTGGGAAGAATGTTCCTTACATTGGTGATCAGTGGGAAGAATGTTCCTTACATTGGTGATCAGTGGGAAGAATGTTCCTTACATTGGTGATCAGTGGGAAGAATGTTCCTTACATTGGTGATCAGTGAGAAGAATGTTCCTTACATTGGTGATCAGTGGGAAGAATGTTCCTTACATTGGTGGTCAGTGGGAAGAATGTTCCTTACATTGGTGATCAGTGGGAAGAATGTTCCTTACATTGGTGATCAGTGGGAAGAATGTCCCTTACATTGGTGATCAGTGGGAAGAATGTCCCTTACATTGGTGGTCAGTGAGAAGAATGTCCCTTACATTGGTGATCAGTGAGAAGAATGTTCCTTACATTGGTGATCAGTGAGAAGAATGTCCCTTACATTGGTGATCAGTGAGAAGAATGTTCCTTACATTGGTGATCAGTGAGAAGAATGTCCCTTACATTGGTGATCAGTGAGAAGAATGTTCCTTACATTGGTGGTCAGTGAGAAGAATGTTCCTTACATTGGTGATCAGTGAGAAGAATGTTCCTTACATTGGTGATCAGTGGGAAGAATGTTCCTTACATTGGTGATCAGTGAGAAGAATGTTCCTTACATTGGTGATCAGTGGGAAGAATGTTCCTTACATTGGTGATCAGTGAGAAGAATGCTCCTTACATTGGTGATCAGTGGGAAGAATGTTCCTTACATTGGTGATCAGTGGGAAGAATGTCCCTTACATTGGTGATCAGTGAGAAGAATGCTCCTTACATTGGTGATCAGTGAGAAGAATGTTCCTTACATTGGGGATCAGAGGGAAGAATGTCCCTTACATTGGTGATCAGTGAGAAGAATGTTCCTTACATTGGTGATCAGTGGGAAGAATGTTCCTTACATTGGTGATCAGTGGGAAGAATGTTCCTTACATTGGTGGTCAGTGAGAAGAATGTTCCTTACATTGGTGATCAGTGAGAAGAATGTTCCTTACATTGGTGATCAGTGGGAAGAATGTTCCTTACATTGGTGATCAGTGAGAAGAATGTTCCTTACATTGGTGATCAGTGAGAAGAATGTTCCTTACATTGGTGATCAGTGGGAAGAATGTTCCTTACATTGGTGGTCAGTGGGAAGAATGTTCCTTACATTGGTGATCAGTGGGAAGAATGTTCCTTACATTGGTGATCAGTGGGAAGAATGTCCCTTACATTGGTGATCAGTGGGAAGAATGTCCCTTACATTGGTGGTCAGTGAGAAGAATGTCCCTTACATTGGTGATCAGTGAGAAGAATGTCCCTTACATTGGTGATCAGTGAGAAGAATGTCCCTTACATTGGTGATCAGTGGGAAGAACGTTCCTTACATTGGTGGTCAGTGGGAAGAATGTTCCTTACATTGGTGGTCAGTGAGAAGAATGTCCCTTACATTGGTGATCAGTGAGAAGAATGTTCCTTACATTGGTGATCAGTGAGAAGAATGTTCCTTACATTGGTGATCAGTGAGAAGAATGTTCCTTACATTGGTGATCAGTGAGAAGAATGTTCCTTACATTGGTGATCAGTGGGAAGAATGTTCCTTACATTGGTGATCAGTGAGAAGAATGTTCCTTACATTGGTGATCAGTGAGAAGAATGTTCCTTACATTGGTGATCAGTGGGAAGAATGCTCCTTACATTGGTGATCAGTGAGAAGAATGTCCCTTACATTGGTGATCAGTGAGAAGAATGTCCCTTACATTGGTGATCAGTGGGAAGAATGTTCCTTACATTGGTGGTCAGTGGGAAGAATGTTCCTTACATTGGTGGTCAGTGAGAAGAATGTCCCTTACATTGGTGATCAGTGAGAAGAATGTTCCTTACATTGGTGATCAGTGAGAAGAATGTTCCTTACATTGGTGATCAGTGAGAAGAATGTTCCTTACATTGGTGATCAGTGAGAAGAATGTTCCTTACATTGGTGATCAGTGGGAAGAATGTTCCTTACATTGGTGATCAGTGGGAAGAATGTTCCTTACATTGGTGATCAGTGGGAAGAATGTTCCTTACATTGGTGATCAGTGAGAAGAATGTTCCTTACATTGGTGATCAGTGAGAAGAATGTTCCTTACATTGGTGATCAGTGAGAAGAATGTTCCTTACATTGGTGATCAGTGAGAAGAATGTCCCTTACATTGGTGGTCAGTGGGAAGAATGTTCCTTACATTGGTGATCAGTGGGAAGAATGTTCCTTACATTGGTGATCAGTGAGAAGAATGTTCCTTACATTGGTGATCAGTGGGAAGAATGTTCCTTACATTGGTGATCAGTGGGAAGAATGTTCCTTACATTGGTGATCAGTGGGAAGAATGTTCCTTACATTGGTGATCAGTGGGAAGAATGTTCCTTACATTGGTGATCAGTGAGAAGAATGTCCCTTACATTGGTGATCAGTGAGAAGAATGTTCCTTACATTGGTGATCAGTGAGAAGAATGTTCCTTACATTGGTGATCAGTGAGAAGAATGTTCCTTACATTGGTGATCAGTGGGAAGAATGTCTCTTACATTGGTGATCAGTGAGAAGAATGTTCCTTACATTGGTGATCAGTGAGAAGAATGTTCCTTACATTGGTGATCAGTGAGAAGAATGTTCCTTACATTGGTGATCAGTGAGAAGAATGTCCCTTACATTGGTGATCAGTGAGAAGAATGTTCCTTACATTGGTGATCAGTGAGAAGAATGTTCCTTACATTGGTGATCAGTGAGAAGAATGTTCCTTACATTGGTGATCAGTGAGAAGAATGTTCCTTACATTGGTGATCAGTGGGAAGAATGTTCCTTACATTGGTGATCAGTGAGAAGAATGTTCCTTACATTGGTGATCAGTGAGAAGAATGTTCCTTACATTGGTGATCAGTGAGAAGAATGTCCCTTACATTGGTGATCAGTGAGAAGAATGTTCCTTACATTGGTGATCAGTGAGAAGAATGTTCCTTACATTGGTGATCAGTGAGAAGAATGTTCCTTACATTGGTGATCAGTGGGAAGAATGTCTCTTACATTGGTGATCAGTGAGAAGAATGTTCCTTACATTGGTGATCAGTGAGAAGAATGTTCCTTACATTGGTGATCAGTGAGAAGAATGTTCCTTACATTGGTGATCAGTGAGAAGAATGTTCCTTACATTGGTGATCAGTGGGAAGAATGTTCCTTACATTGGTGATCAGTGGGAAGAATGTCTCTTACATTGGTGATCAGTGGGAAGAATGCTCCTTACATTGGTGATCAGTGAGAAGAATGTTCCTTACATTGGTGATCAGTGAGAAGAATGTCCCTTACATTGGTGGTCAGTGGGAAGAATGTTCCTTATGTAGCGGCCTCACTCTCTCTCCATCTTTATCGGTTACACGCCAACTCATGTCTAGGGGTTCCTGGGTTGTGAGAGTGAGATGCGCCACGGCCCATGTCCTCCCCATTGTAGTAGGGAGGTGAAGGCCACTTACTGATGTTTCCTCGGGCCGGTGTGTTCTGTGAATGCACTGAGTCTGTAATTGCAAGCTCACCAGCCTCCCCTTTGCTTCCAGTAACTGGAGTTCACACACCGGAGAAAGGTCCAACACTTGTTTATTTGACACTCCAATACGCAAAGCACAATAAACAGTTCTTTTGCAGCAAACTGGTTGGGACCTATAACTTTGCCAACGGTGGGCCGAGCAGATCAAGGCACTTCCTAACGTTTCAGTTCTATGCCACTGTACTATGACCAGCGGCGCCTAAGCCAATCCGGCTGTTACAGAACAGGAAAGATGGGGTCTCTTCCAGCAACCCCTATGAACAGCAATGGAGCCCTCTTCGATGCGCTGTGGCCCCTATCAGGGGGATGTGTCCCCCCAAGAGAGTTCCCAGAGGCCCACTGTCACCGGGTTGGTGCTGCTCCGGGTCTCCAGTGGGTAACCTCTCTGGCCTCCTCACCTCAGGTACGAGTCCCTCCGCTCAGGGACCCTCGGACAGTCCACCCTAGCGGGACCCAGTCGAAGCTACTGGGCCCCAGGCCTCCTCGATAGTACCTCACCCCAGGCTGAAGGTGCCTGGGATGGACGCCAACGTGACTCCGGACCAGGCCATGGGCACCTGGACCAGACTCCTGGATCTTCAGCACCCAGGCCCAAGGGCCCTGGGTGCGGACCGCAACCCTCCTCCTCCGAGGACCTCCTTCTCCGCAAAGACCTCGTGGCAAGGGCGTCTCCCCCTTTTATCTCCTCCCATCAACGGCCCGGCGGGTTCCCCGCCCCAGCCATACCATCTCCAGGAAGGGACAAACCAGGGAGCACTGCGAAGATGATTCTACCTGAAGCCTGTGGGTACCTCGCCACCCACAGGCAAAGGAGAATATTACATCCTCCAATCCTCCACGAAACAAAAAGGGGTCTGAATCCTAACACAATTATACACCTGGGTCACACTATTGCCCAGGTGTATCCCATCAATTTGAGGACCCCGCTACACACTCCCCCCTGTAATTTGACGCTGGTCCCCAGCGTCAGGTGCACACCCATACCTCCCATAAAGTGGTGGCATGGAGTGAAACCCCTGAAGCAATTCCTCTAAATTTTTTTCCCAAGTGCCAAGACCTGCTCAGGGAATGGGGAACATATAAAACAACTTATGTCATAAAACATTTTTAACATCTGCATAATCACAACCCCTCTCCCACACTGTCTAAGAGCCACCCACTCTCAATGATCTTGATTGACGATTCTCCTGCAGGGGAAAGAAAAACAACATCCTAACATAATTTTGTGTCATTTGGGATGAGTGGGCCCGTCAGCCGAGAGACCCACTCACTCCAACAAGCAAGGTGATGTGTGTGTGAAACACTTTCAAACATTTGTTGCGCAACACTGCCACCTGGTGACAGCGCCGCGGTCATGACACTCAACGAATCTTCGTTCTTCCAGCTTTTCCCTACTCTGCCACTATTCCCAAATGTCCTTGCCTTTGGCACATGAAGAAAAGGGGGAACACAAAAAAAAAACACAACAGCCCCAAGTCTCCAATGAGAAAAAGAAAAGCCCAAATAAAAACAAAAACAGGGCACAGTCCTGCGTGTCTGGGAATGGCTCTTCCAGAAAGTTCAAGTGCACAAAGGAAATAAACAGGAGTTCTTTTCTCCTATAAGTAAAACTTTGGATCCGGCAGGTACAGGGGTTTCAGGTGTTTGTCAAATGCCTCTATCGAATACTCGACATCTTCTCCTTCTCTTCTGCAAATGACTATCTTGTCAGCATGGATATGGCGCCCCAATTTCCATTCAGCTTTGCAGTCCTCAAACCTCTTAGACACTGCCGGCACACATTCCAGGTACCTGCGGGCATGGGGCACCTTCAACTTGTCCCACACAAACTCGTCATACCATCTTGTTCTCCAGACTTCCACCTCATACAGCAAGTCCCGGGGTAGATACGGGTACTCCCACCCATATTCCCGAGCTACTTTATGGCAAAACAGTCTCTGCAAGCGGGCCAAAGGTGGCATAGTGGCTTTCTCTCCAGTTCCAGGCAGCACAATAGCTTCCGGATGCCGAGGTACCTTTACCAGCTCCCTGGAAATGACTTTCGGCGCTCTCAGAGAAGCGCGGGGTGTCCCCACAACCAAAGTAGGTGAGGTAACAGTAGCTGAGGACACAGGTGGAGGGGTAGGTTCCCTCGTAAGCTGCGGGTCTTCCACCCGAGGCGTGCTGTCTCCTGTGTGCATAGGTGAATCCCGTACCGCACGGGAAGCAAGAAGTGGCACTCTATCCCAGCCCTTGCGGCTGAACAGTTCGTCTATCTCGCCATCATCTCCGCAATCAGACAGCGACTCTAGGTCGGAGGTGTCATACATCTCCGCAGGCAGATATCTTCCGGTGGACACAGAATCAACCTCCCTGGGGGGCTCCACCTCCAATGGGCCCCCGACACCTCCAACCACCACCACAGTCCCAGCCCCTGGCTCACCTGACCCTTGTAGACTGGGATGTCCGGGACTTCCTTCTCGACCGGCGCCATCCAGGCCAGGCAAGCAGCGGGGTGAAGCTCGACCACGTCCATAGGATGCCTGTACTAGGCCAACTTTCCTCTTTGGGGGGTGGGAGCAGAGAACTTGTGGCGACCGAGGCAGCATCCTCGGATTTTTCTCTGTTGGGCAGTCCATCGCCCTGGTCAGCGCGCACGGGAACCTCGACAGAGGCCTTGACCTCCCCTTCCGGAGTAGCAGTACCCGTGAGGTGGTTGAGGCGAAGGGCCCGGGGCCTTGCTGTGGACGACTCAACCTCAAAAAGGAATTCTCTGCACTCCTCACATCGCCCGAATGGCTTCAGGGTGACCACCAGTCCCGAGCAGCCGGGACAGATCACACCGAGGGCCTCCGTGTCTCTGCAAGTGTACAGAGCCAACCGCCCTCGGGGCCTAAGTCTTATCCCCGTGTCTGTGATGGGGGCAGCAAAGGAAGTCATTCTCGTGGGGTGAGGAACCATAATCCACGGGGCACTTGAGGTCATCCCGACTATCTGCTGCTCCATCATGCACTGACCCCGCGCCGGAGTCTCCACGTGTATCCCCACACTTGGCCAGACTCCTCCCATGAGCTGTACATTTTCGCGGGCTTCTTCTTGACTCCGCCCACGAACGATGTCGCCATGGGGTGCCTCGTGGCGCAGTGCGTTAACAGTCCCCACGTGCAGTACGTCACACGGCTGGACCTCTCCCTTTTTCCGCTCCTCCGCATGGGCCTTTCCCTTGTTAGGGTCATTTCCACAACTCCGAGCAGGGACGCACTTTGGCCAGTAATATGGCCGATCTGCTCGGAACTCCTCTGGGCAGCAAAGTTCAAATGTAGACATTCTCAAGTCCATCTTTAGAACACACTCTATCCCGGACTCACGAGCCCCCACGTGTAGCACCCTCACTCTCTCTCCAACTTCTTCGGTTACACGCCAACTCATGTCTAGGGGTTCCTGGGCTGTGAGAGTGAGATGCGCCACGGCCCATGTCCTCCCCATTGCAGTAGGGAGGTGAAGGCCACTTACTGATGTTTCCTCGGGCCGGTGTGTTCTGTGAATGCACTGAGTCTGTAATTGCAAGCTCACCAGCCTCCCCTTTGCTTCCAGTAACTGGAGTTCACACACCGGAGCAAGGTCCAACACTTGTTTATTTGACACTCCAATACGCAAAGCACAATAAACAGTTCTTTTGCAGCAAACTGGTTGGGACCTATAACTTTGCCAACGGTGGGCCGAGCAGATCAAGGCACTTCCTAAAGTTTCAGTTCTATGCCACTGTACTATGACCAGCGGCGCCTAAGCCAATCCGGCTGTTACAGAACAGGAAAGATGGGGTCTCTTCCAGCAACCCCTATGAACAGCAATGGAGCCCTCTTCGATACGCTGTGGCCCCTATCAGGGGGATGTGTCCCCCCAAGAGAGTTCCCAGAGGCCCACTGTCACCGGGTTGGTGCTGCTCCGGGTCTCCAGTGGGTAACCTCTCTGGCCTCCTCACCTCAGGTACGAGTCCCTCCGCTCAGGGACCCTCGGACAGTCCACCCTAGCGGGACCCAGTCGAAGGTACTGGGCCCCAGGCCTCCTCGATAGTACCTCACCCCAGGCTGAAGGTGCCTGGGATGGACGCCAACGTGACTCCGGACCAGGCCATGGGCACCTGGACCAGACTCCTGGATCTTCAGCACCCAGGCCCAAGGGCCCTGGGTGCGGACCGCAACCCTCCTCCTCCGAGGACCTCCTTCTCCGCAAAGACCTCGTGGCAAGGGCGTCTCCCCCTTTTATCTCCTCCCATCAACGGCCCGGCGGGTTCCCCGCTCCAGCCATACCATCTCCAGGAAGGGACAAACCAGGGAGCACTGCGAAGATGATTCTACCTGAAGCCTGTGGGTACCTCGCCACCCACAGGCAAAGGAGAATATTACATCCTCCAATCCTCCACGAAACAAAAAGGGGTCTGAATCCTAACACAATTATACACCTGGGTCACACTATTGCCCAGGTGTATCCCATCAATTTGAGGACCCCGCTACACTTACATTGGTGATCAGTGGGAAGAATGTTCCTTACATTGGTGATCAGTGAGAAGAATGTTCCTTACATTGGTGATCAGTGGGAAGAATGTTCCTTACATTGGTGATCAGTGAGAAGAATGTCCCTTACATTGGTGGTCAGTGAGAAGAATGTCCCTTACATTGGTGATCAGTGGGAAGAATGTTCCTTACATTGGTGATCAGTGGGAAGAATGTTCCTTACATTGGTGATCAGTGGGAAGAATGTTCCTTACATTGGTGATCAGTGGGAAGAATGTTCCTTACATTGGTGATCAGTGAGAAGAATGTTCCTTACATTGGTGATCAGTGGGAAGAATGTTCCTTACATTGGTGATCAGTGAGAAGAATGTTCCTTACATTGGTGATCAGTGAGAAGAATGCTCCTTACATTGGTGATCAGTGGGAAGAATGTTCCTTACATTGGTGATCAGTGAGAAGAATGTTCCTTACATTGGTGATCAGTGGGAAGAATGTTCCTTACATTGGTGATCAGTGAGAAGAATGTCCCTTACATTGGTGATCAGTGGGAAGAATGTTCCTTACATTGGTGATCAGTGGGAAGAATGTTCCTTACATTGGTGATCAGTGAGAAGAATGTTCCTTACATGTAGCGGCCTCACCCCGTCCTCTTTAGCTAGGGGTATGTCACGCGACAGAGTGAGGTGCGCTACGGCCCATGTCCTCCCCATAACTGTGGGTGAGGTGAAGGCCAATACCTGATGTTTCCTCGGGCCGGTGTGTCCTGGGCATGTACCGAGTCTGTTGTGCAGAAACCACCAAACCACCCTTTGCTCCCATTAACAGAGTCCATACACCGATCACAGTCCAACTGTTGGTTTATTTCGTATCTCCACATACAGGCAATGCGATGGCATGATACGGTGGGATGAGCAGGTCGAGGCACTATACTGATCTCGGTCCCTACACCCCCTGTGCTATGACCAAGGGTTGTAGGAGTCTTGACATGAATACCTCCTTTGCGTTGCGGCCCCTATCAGGGGAAGATGTCCTCCAAGGGAGTTACCGAAGGCCCATCCGTCACCGGGTTGACACTACACCGGGTCTTCGAACGAGTGACCTCCCCAGCCTCCTCACCTCAGATGCAGGTCCCCTCGCAAGGGGCGCCCTGGAACCACTTCACCCTTGCGGGACCCGGTCGAAGTCACCGGGCCCCAGGCCTCCTCAATAGTACCTCACCCCAGGCTGAAGGTGCCTGGGATGGAACCCCAACTTCATCCCGGCCAGGCCTAGGGCGCCTAGGCCGGGAACCTTGAATCGCCCGCACCCAGGCTGAAGGTGCCTGGGTGCGTGAAGAGATGATCCCCGAAAACAGACCTCGTGGCGAGGGCGTCTCCCCCTTTTATCTCCTCCCGTCTATACCACGGCGGGTTCCCCGCCCCAGCCGTACCATCTCCAGGAAGGGACAAAGAAGGGTAGCACTGTGGTAGTGATTCTACCTCGAGCCTGTAGGTACTCCGCCACCCACAGGCAAAGGAGAATATTGCACCACCCAATCCTCCACGAATAACAAAAAGGGTCTAAACCCTGCCATAATTACACACCTGGGTCACTCTACCCCCAGGTGTATCCCACTAACTTTGAAGACCCCGCTACACACTCCCCCTGGTGATTTGACGCTGGTCCCCAGCGTCAGGTGCACACCCATGTCTCCCAAGGAGTGGTGACATGAAGTGGGCCCCAGAAGCTATCCCTCAAATTTTTGGATACTAAGTGTGCCAAGACCTGCTCAAAAGGGAAAGGGAAAATATAAAACGATAAACTTTTGCATAAGACATCTATTCTGTACACATGTACAATCCCTCCCATCGCTGTCTAAGAACCACCCCACTCTCAGTAGTCTTGACCGATGAATCTCCTGCAGAAGGGAAACAACAAAAAGAAAACACATCCTAACACTCTGTGTTAACTTGGCATGAGTGGGTCCGTCAGACGAGAGACCCACTCACTCCAATAAGTAAGTAATGCATGTGTAACATTTCAAACAACCGTTGCACAACACTGCCACCTGGTGACAGCGCTGCGGTAATGACACTTGGTGAAATCTTCATTCTTCCTGCTTTCCTACTCTGACTCTACCCCAAAAGTCTCTGCCTTTGGCACATGAAGAAAAGGGAGGAAAAAAAAACAACAGCTCCCAAGTCTCCAGTGAGTAAAAGAAAAGCCCAAATCAAAACAAAAGTAGGGCACAGTTCTAGGCGTCTGGGAATGTCTCTTCCAGAAAGTTTCAACAGCAACAAGATAGGAGCTCACTTCTCCTATAAGTAGAACCTTGGATCCGGCAGAAACAGAGGCTTCAGGTGCCCGTCAAACACTTCCACCGAATACTCGACATCCTCTCCTTCTTTCCTGCAGATGAGCACCTTATCGGCATGAATATGGCGCCCAAGTCTCCAATCAGCTCTGCAGTCCTTGAACTTTTTAGACACAGGCGGCGAACATGACAGGTATCGCCTGGCATGGGGTACTTTAAGCTTTTCCCATACAAACTCGTCATACCACCTTGGTCGCAGGACCTCGACTTCATACAATAAGTCCCGAGGCAAGTAGGGGTACTCCCACCCATATTCACGGGCGACTCTCTGGGAGAAAAGTCTCTGCAATCTGGCTAGAGGCGGCATCACATCTCGCTCACCTTCTCCTGGCTGTACGATGGCCTCCGGGTGCCGAGGTACCTTCACCATTTCGGGTTGCTTTGTCTTTGGTGCCCGCAACGAAGCACGCTGCGTCCCCTCCATCAGAGCGGGTGATGTAGTTGAATGAGGAAAGTTATTTGGAGGACTAGGCTTCCTCAATAACTCCGTGGCTTGCGCCCGGAGCGTACTGTCTTCTATGGACATGGGGGAATCCTGTGGCTTACTCTGCACGGGTAGCGGGCGTCTGTCCCAGCCCTTCCGGTGAAACAGCTCGTCTATTTCCCCGTCATCCCCACAGTCTGACAATGACTCTAGGTCGGAGGTGTCATACATCTCGGCGGGAAGGTAGTCTCTAGTAGACGGAAGGCTACCCTCCCTTTCGCGCTCCACCAGATGTGAACTCCCGACACCTCCAACCACACACACAGTCCCAGCCCCTGGCTCACCTAGACCTTCTTCAGCACTGGGATGTCCAGGATTCTTCCGACCGGATCCATCCAGGTCCAGCAAGCAGCGGGGCGAAGCTCGACCACGACCACAGGAGGCCTGCACCAGGCCTATCTTCCTCTTCGGGGGTGGCAGCAGGGAGTCTGTGGTGACCGAAGCAGTGTCCTCGGATTTTTCTCTCTCAGTCTCTGGTTGGGCAGTCACGTCGCCCTGGTCAGCGCGTACGGGGACCTCCGCAGAGGCCTGGATCTCTCCCTCCGGAGTGGCGGTTCCTGTGATGCAGTTGAGGCGTAGGGCCCGGGGCCTTTCCGTGTATGGTTCAACCTCAAAAAGGAACTCCTTGCATGCCTCACATCGCCCGAATGGCTTTAGTTGGACCACCAGTCCCGAGCATCTGGGACAGATCACACCGAGGGCCTCCGTGTCTCTGCATGAATACAGAGCCAACTGTCCTCGGGGCCTAAGTCTTATCCCCGTGTCTGTCAGGGGAGCAGCAAATGCAGTCATCTTCATAGGGTAAGATACCGGCATCCACGGAGAGCTTGAATTCATTCCGACCACTTGCTGTTCCATCACGCGCTGACCACGCGCCGGAGTCTCCACGTGTATCTCCACACGTGGCCAGACTCCTCCCACGACTTGTACGTTTTCGCGGGCTTCCGCCAGCCTCCGCCCACGAATTGCACAGTCATGGGGTGCCTCGTGGCGCAGTGCATTAACAGTCCCCACATGTAGTACTTCACACGGCTGGACCTCTCCCTTTTTACGCTCCTCCGCGTGGGCCTTTCCCGAATTAGGGTCATGTCCACAACTCCGAGCAGGGATGCATTTTGGCCAATCACATGGCCGACCTGCTCGGAACTCCTCCGGGCAGCAAAGTTCAAACACAGACGTTCTCAGTTCCATCGCCAAGACACACACAATCCCGGACGAGCCCCCACGTGTAGCGGCCTCACCCCGTCCTCTTTAGCTAGGGGTATGTCACACGACAGAGTGAGGTGCGCTACGGCCCATGTCCTCCACATAACTGTGGGTGAGGTGAAGGCCAATACCTGATGTTTCCTCGGGCCGGTGTGTCCTGGGCATGTACCGAGTCTGTTGTACAGAAACCACCAAACCACCCTTTGCTCCCCTTAACAGAGTCCATACACCGATCACAGTCCAACTGTTGGTTTATTTCGTATCTCCACATACAGGCAATGCGATGGCATGATACGGTGGGATGAGCAGGTCGAGGCACTATACTGATCTGGGTCCCTACACCCCCTGTGCTATGACCAAGGGTTGTAGGAGTCTTGACATGAATACCTCCGTTGCGTTGCGGCCCCTATCAGGGGAAGATGTCCTCCAAGGGAGTTACCGAAGGCCCATCCGTCACCGGGTTGACACTACACCGGGTCTTCGAACAAGTGACCTCCCCAGCCTCCTCACCTCAGATGCGGGTCCCCTCGCAAGGGGCGCCCTGGAACCACTTCACCCTTGCGGGACCCGGTCGAAGTCACCGGGCCCCAGGCCTCCTCAATAGTACCTCACCCCAGGCTGAAGGTGCCTGGGATGGAACCCCAACTTCATCCCGGCCAGGCATAGGGCGCCTAGGCCGGGAACCTTGAATCGCCCGCACCCAGGCTGAAGGTGCCTGGGTGCGTGAAGAGATGATCCCCGAAAACAGACCTCGTGGCGAGGGCGTCTCCCCCTTTTATCTCCTCCCGTCTATACCACGGCGGGTTCCCCGCCCCAGCCGTACCATCTCCAGGAAGGGACAAAGAAGGGTAGCACTGTGGTAGTGATTCTACCTCGAGCCTGTAGGTACTCCGCCACCCACAGGCAAAGGAGAATATTGCACCACCCAATCCTCCACGAATAACAAAAAGGGGTCTAAACCCTGCCATAATTACACACCTGGGTCACTCTACCCCCAGGTGTATCCCACTAACTTTGAAGACCCCGCTACACTTACATTGGTGATCAGTGAGAAAAATGTTCCTTACATTGGTGATCAGTGGGAAGAATGTTCCTTACATTGGTGATCAGTGGGAAGAATGTCCCTTACATTGGTGATCAGTGAGAAGAATGCTCCTTACAATGGTGATCAGTGGGAAGAATGTTCCTTACATTGGTGGTCAGTGGGAAGAATGTTCCTTACATTGGTGATCAGTGAGAAGAATGCTCCTTACATTGGTGATCAGTGGGAAGAATGTTCCTTACATTGGTGATCAGTGGGAAGAATGTTCCTTACATTGGTGGTCAGTGGGAAGAATGTTCCTTACATTGGTGATCAGTGAGAAGAATGATCCTTACATTGGTGATCAGTGAGAAGAATGTTCCTTACATTGGTGATCAGTGAGAAGAATGTTCCTTACATTGGTGATCAGTGGGAAGAATGTTCCTTACATTGGTGATCAGTGAGAAGAATGTTCCTTACATTGGTGATCAGTGAGAAGAATGTCCCTTATATTGGTGATCAGTGAGAAGAATGTTCCTTACATTGGTGATCAGTGGGAAGAATGTCCCTTACATTGGTGATCAGTGAGAAGAATGTTCCTTACATTGGTGATCAGTGAGAAGAATGTTCCTTACATTGGTGATCAGTGGGAAGAATGTTCCTTACATTGGTGATCAGTGGGAAGAATGTTCCTTACATTGGTGATCAGTGAGAAGAATGTTCCTTACATTGGTGATCAGTGGGAAGAATGTTCCTTACATTGGTGATCAGTGGGAAGAATGTTCCTTACATTGGTGATCAGTGGGAAGAATGTTCCTTACATTGGTGATCAGTGGGAAGAATGTCTCTTACATTGGTGATCAGTGGGAAGAATGTTCCTTACATTGGTGATCAGTGGGAAGAATGTCTCTTACATTGGTGATCAGTGAGAAGAATGCTCCTTACATTGGTGATCAGTGAGAAGAATGTTCCTTACATTGGTGATCAGTGAGAAGAATGTCCCTTACATTGGTGATCAGTGGGAAGAATGTCTCTTACATTGGTGATCAGTGAGAAGAATGCTCCTTACATTGGTGATCAGTGGGAAGAATGTTCCTTACATTGGTGATCAGTGAGAAGAATGTTCCTTACATTGGTGATCAGTGAGAAGAATGTTCCTTACATTGGTGATCAGTGAGAAGAATGTTCCTTACATTGGTGAGTTACAGAATTCCACCCTCACAGACAGCTAAAAATATCATTGGTGTCACTGTACTGGCTCTGCCAAATGGCCTTCGCTCTGGAACTATACAGGCACCAAACCCCCCCCCCCCCCCAGCAACCTCTGGAGGAACCCTGGCTGAGAATGGCTTGTAAAGTTATGTGGGGGAGGTGAGAAGAGGGGTGGAATAGCTGGGCCAGCACAGATAGGAATTAGACGCCCAGAGAAGAGTAGAGGCCTATGGGAAGGGGGTGGTGCTAGGGAAATGATGTCACAGTGAGGACCCACTTGTTCATCCCAAAATGTGCTCAAAATGTTTTTAGCGAGGTGACAATTGGATTCCGAAGGTCAGCTTTCCAGACCCCGCCTATAACTGAAATATCACTTTTGCATGGATGATCATTTGATTACCCCATCATTCCCTGTTATTATAATTGCCCCCCCCCCCCCCCCCGGTTCTGTATGAAGTTCTCTCTGCAGTTAACAGATCCGTTATAATTTGATGGATTACCCATTGTGAGCCTTATGGGAGCCCGGAGGGGGGGGGGGGGGCACCATTCAGCTTCAGCGAAGATATTCGTCTCACGTGTGGCCATTCTTCGCCTCCTCATTCAGGACGGAGCGGCGTCTTTCTGTGGAGGGTCCATGAATGGGATGAATTGGGGTCCTTATACAGAACTGCAGAAAAGCCCCCCTGCATAGAGCTCCTGCCACCAAGTGGACCTGTCATCACACAGGTTGGTTCTTCTGTGAGATAGGACGTTGTATTAGCAGATGTACAGTGAGGGGGAAAAAGTATTTGATCCCCTTCTGATTTTGTACGTTTGCCACAGTGACAAAGAAATAAATTATAATCAGTCTATAATTTTATTGGTCGGTTTATTATAACAGCGAGAGACGGAATAACAACAAAAATATCCAGAGAAACGCATTTTAGAAAAGTTATGAATTGATTTGCATTTTAATGAGTGAAATAAGTATTTGATCCCCAATCAATCAGCAAGATTTCTGGCTCCCAGGTGTCTTCTATACAGGTAATGAGCTGAGATTAGGAGAATTCTCTCTTATAGGGAGTGCTCCTAATCTCAGCTTGTTACCTGCATAGAAGACACCTGTCCACAGAATCAATCAGATTCCAATCTCTCCACCACGGCCGAGACCAAAGATCTGTCCAAGGATGTCGGGGAGAAGATTGGAGATCTACACAAGGCTGGAATGGGCTACAAGACCATCGCCAAGCAGCTTGGTGAGGAGGAGACGACAGTTGGGGGCATTTATTCACAAATGGAAGAAACCCAAAATAACTGTCACTCTCCCTCGGTCTTGGGGTTGCCACCTCATTCCTATAAACCCAAACACATATGAATTACACGGGTTCTGATTTATCGCAGATAAGGCACCAAGGGAGTTTAATCACCACCTTAATCAGCCTCAGAACCTCTGTACTTCATGGCTACATTCTCCCCCCACTTCAATTCTTTGGTCCCCAAAGAGGCGGGGATATTGAACTAACCAAACATTAATGAAGAAAAAGAGGTGTTCAGGTTTAAAGGGATGAGGTGGCAACTCTACTCTACTAGTCTGGGGGCTCCATGCAAGATCTCCCCTCGTGGAGGTTCAATGATCATGAGATCGGTGAGGAATCCGCCCAGAACTACACGGGAGAATCTTGTCACTGATCTCAGCCGGGACCATCGTCACCAAGAAAACAATCAGTAACACACTACACCGTGATTGGCTGAAATCCTGCAGCCCCCGCAAGGTCCCCCTGATCAGGAAATCACATGTACAGCCCGTCTGAAGTCTGATAATGAAGATCTGAATGATTCCGAGGAGAACTGGGGGAGTGTTGTGTCAGATGAGACCAAAATCCATCTCTTTGGCATCAACTCAACTCACCATGTTTGGAGGAGGAGGAATGCCGCCTATGACCCCAAGAACACCATCCCCCACCGTCATACACGGAGAACACCATCCCCCCCACCGTCATACATGGAGAACACCATCCCCCACCGTCATACACGGAGAACGCCATCCCCCCACCGTCATACACGGAGAACGCCATCCCCCCACCGTCATACACGGAGAACGCCATCCCCCACCGTCATACACGGAGAACGCCATCCCCCACCGTCATCCACGGAGAACGCCATCCCCCACCGTCATACACGGAGAACGCCATCCCCCCACCGTCATACACGGAGAACGCCATCCCCCCACCGTCATACACGGAGAACGCCATCCCCCACCGTCATACACAGAGAACGCCATCCCCCCACCGTCATACACGGAGAACGCCATCCCCCACCGTCATACACGGAGAACGCCATGCCCCCACCGTCATACATGGAGAACACCATCCCACACCGTCATCCTGGGGGAACACCATCCCCCACCGTCATACACGGAGAACGCCATCCCCCACCGTCATACACGGAGAACGCCATCCCCCCACCGTCATACACGGAGAACGCCATCCCCCCACCGTCATACACGGAGAACGCCATCCCCCACCGTCATACACAGAGAACGCCATCCCCCCACCGTCATACACGGAGAACGCCATCCCCCACCGTCATCCACGGAGAACGCCATCCCCCACCGTCATACACGGAGAACGCCATCCCCCCACCGTCATACACGGAGAACGCCATCCCCCCACCGTCATACACGGAGAACGCCATCCCCCACCGTCATACACAGAGAACGCCATCCCCCCACCGTCATACACGGAGAACGCCATCCCCCACCGTCATACACGGAGAACGCCATGCCCCCACCGTCATACATGGAGAACACCATCCCACACCGTCATCCTGGGGGAACACCATCCCCCACCGTCATACACGGAGAACGCCATCCCCCACCGTCATACACGGAGAACGCCATCCCCCCACCGTCATACACGGAGAACGCCATCCCCCCACCGTCATACACGGAGAACGCCATCCCCCCACCGTCATACACGGAGAACGCCATCCCCCCACCGTCATACACGGAGAACGCCATCCCCCACCGTCATACACGGAGAACGCCATCCCCCACCGTCATACATGGAGAACACCATCCCACACCGTCATCCATGGAGAACACCATCCCCCCCACCGTCATACATGGAGAACACCATCCCACACCGTCATACATGGAGAACACCATCCCCCACCGTCATCCATGGAGAACACCATCCCCCACCGTCATCCATGGAGAACACCATCCCCCACCGTCATACATGGAGAACACCATCTCCCACCGTCATCCATGGAGAACACCATCCCCCACCGTCATACATGGAGAACACCATCCCCCACCGTCATACATGGAGAACCCCATCCCCCACCGTCATCCTGGGGGAACACCATCCCCCACCGTCATACATGGAGAACACCACCCCCCACCATCATACATGGAGAACGCCATCCCCCACCGTCATACACGGAGAACGCCATCCCCCACCGTCATACATGGAGAACACCATCCCCCCCACCGTCATACATGGAGAACACCACCCCCCACCATCATACATGGAGAACACCATCCCCCACCGTCATACATGGAGAACACCATCTCCCACCGTCATCCATGGAGAACACCATCCCCCACCGTCATACATGGAGAACACCATCCCCCACCGTCATACATGGAGAACCCCATCCCCCACCGTCATACATGGAGAACACCATCCCACACCGTCATCCTGGGGGAACACCATCCCCCACCGTCATACATGGAGAACACCACCCCCCACCATCATACATGGAGAACGCCATCCCCCACCGTCATACACGGAGAACACCATCCCCCACCGTCATACATGGAGAACCCCATCCCCCACCGTCATACATGGAGAACACCATCCCACACCGTCATCCTGGGGGAACACCATCCCCCACCGTCATACATGGAGAACACCATCCCCCACCGTCATATATGGAGAACACCATCCCCCACCGTCATATATGGAGAACACCATCCCCCACCATCATACATGGAGAGCACCATCCCCCACCGTCATACACGGAGAACGCCATCCCCCCACCGTCATACACGGAGAACGCCATCCCCCCACCGTCATACACGGAGAACGCCATCCCCCCACCGCCATACACGGAGAACGCCATCCCCCCACCGTCATATATGGAGAACACCACTCCCACCGTCATACATGGAGAACACCATCCCCCACCGTCATACACGGAGAACGCCATCCCCCCACCGTCATACACGGAGAACGCCATCCCCCCACCGTCATACACGGAGAACGCCATCCCCCCACCGTCGTACACGGAGAACGCCATCCCCCCACCGTCATACACGGAGAACGCCATCCCCCACCGTCATACACGGAGAACGCCATCCCCCACCGTCATACACGGAGAACGCCATCCCCCACCGTCATACACGGAGAACGCCATCCCCCCACCGTCATATATGGAGAACACCATCCCCCACCGGCATACACAGAGAACGCCATCCCCCACCGGCATACACAGAGAACGCCATCCCCCACCGTCATACACGGAGAACACCATCCCCCACCGTCATACATGGAGAACACCATCCCCCACCATCATACATGGAGAACACCATCCCCCACCGTCATATATGGAGAACACCGTCCCCCACCGTCATACATGGAGAACACCATCCCCCCCACCGTCATATATGGAGAACACCATCCCACACCGTCATCCTGGGGGAACACCATCCCCCACCGTCATACATGGAGAACACCATCCCCCACCGTCATATATGGAGAACACCATCCCCCACCGTCATATATAGAGAACACCATCCCCCACCATCATACATGGAGAACACCATCCCCCCCACCGTCATACATGGAGAACACCATCCCACACCGTCATCCTGGGGGAACACCATCCCCCACCGTCATACATGGAGAACACCACCCCCCACCATCATACATGGAGAACACCATCCCCCACCGTCATATATGGAGAACACCATCCCCCACCGTCATATATGGAGAACACCACCCCCCACCATCATACATGGAGAACACCATTCCCCCACCGTCATACATGGAGAACACCATCCCCCACCGTCATACATGGAGAACACCATCCCCCACCGTCATATATGGAGAACACCATCCCCCACCGTCATATATGGAGAACACCCCCCCCCACCGTCATACATGGAGAACACCATTCCCCCACCATCATACATGGAGAACACCATCCCCCCACCGTCATATATGGAGAACACCACCCCCCACCATCATACATGGAGAACACCATTCCCCCACCATCATACATGGAGAACACCATCCCCCACCGTCATATATGGAGAACACCATCCCCCACCGTCATATATGGAGAACACCACCCCCCACCATCATACATGGAGAACACCATCCCCCACCGTCATACATGGAGAACACCATTCCCCACCGTCATACATGGAGAACACCATCCCCCACCGTCATATATGGAGAACACCATCCCCCACCGTCATATATGGAGAACACCACCCCCCACCATCATACATGGAGAACACCATTCCCCCACCATCATACATGGAGAACACCATCCCCCACCGTCATATATGGAGAACACCATCCCCCACCGTCATATATGGAGAACACCACCCCCCACCATCATACATGGAGAACACCATTCCCCCACCGTCATACATGGAGAACACCATCCCCCACCGTCATACATGGAGGGGGAAACATTATGCTTTGGGGAGGGGGGGGGTTCTGCTAAGGGGACAGGACAACTTCACCCCATCAAAGGGATGATGGGCGGGCCGTGGACCATCATATCTTGGGTGAGAATCTCCTTCCCTCAGCCAGGGCATTGAAAATGGGTCATGGATGGGTCTTCCAACATGACAATGACCCAAAACACACGGCCAAGGCAACAAAAGAGGGGCTTAAGAAGAAGCAAATTGAGGTCCTGGAGTGGCCTAGCCAGTCTCCAGACCTTAATCCCAAAGAAAATATGTGGAGGGAGCTGAAGGTTCGAGTCACCAAACGTCAGCCTGGAAACCTTAAAGGGGTTGTAAAGGTTCATCTTTTTTTATCTTAATGCATCCTATGCATTAAGGTGAAAAAACATCTGATGATTACTGGCCCCCCAGCCCCCCTATTATACTTACCTGAGCCCTGGAAAGTCCCGCGTTCCTTTGCCTGGGCTTCTCGGCTCTTCACTGGATAGATTTAAGCAGCGCAGCCATTGGCTCGCGCTGCTGTCAATCAAATCCAATGACGCGGGGGGCGGGGCTATGGAAGCCGAATACAGGACTCGGGAGTGCGCCTGCAAGGTAACCCCCTTGGGAGAGCGCTTCCCAGGGGGGGGGGTTATCTGAGGCAGGGAGAGAGCCGCTGAGGGACCCCAGAAAACTCAGTTCAGGGCCACTCTGTTCAAAACGAGCTGCACAGTGGAGGTAAGTATGACATGTTTGTTATTTAAAAAAAAAAAAAAAGCGAACCTTTACAATCACTTTAATGACTTGGAGAGGATCTGCAAAGAGGACAAAATCCCTCCTGAGATGTGTGCGAACCTGGAGGCCAACTCCAAGAAACGTCTGACCTCTGTGATCGCCAACAAGGGTTATGTCACCAACTACTAAGTCATGTTTTGCGAAGGGGTCAAATACTCACCATATATACTCGAGTCTGTGTCCATCTTCAGCTTTGTGCGCCTGATCCCGACCAGCCATAGATCCCCTGGACCCCAATCTTGGCACACGTGTAGCCTCACTCTTCCTCTACAAGTGTGCAAAGTTTGTTGTCCGGGGGACCTACAGCCGGGGAGCACCGATTTTCCAAAGCCGGGCACCCCTTCCATAGACTCCCATGTTAAACGTCAGTCTAGTCACACAGCGCAGGAGATCAGATAGAGAGATTGGGCACAGTGGGGCATGGACACAGTAAGGCATGGGCACAGTAAGTCACAGTGAGGCATGGGCACAGTGAGGCATGGGCACAGTGACAGTGAGGCATGGACACAGTGAGGCATGGACACAGTGAGGCATGGGCACAGTAAGGCACAATGAGGCATGGACACAGTGAGGCATGGGCACAGTGAGGCATGGGCACAGTAAGGCACAGTGAGGCATGGGCACAGTAAGGCACAGTGAGGCATGGGCACAGTGAGGCATGGGCACAGTGACAGTGAGGCATGGGCACAGTGAGGCAGAGACACAGTGAGGCATGGACACAGTAAGGCATGGGCACAGTGAGGCATGGACACAGTGAGGCATGGGCACAGTAAGGCACAGTGAGGCATAGGCACAGTAAGGCACAGTAAGGCATGGGCACAGTGACAGTGAGGCATGGGCACAGTAAGGCACAGTGAGGCATGGACACAGTGAGGCATGGGCACAGTAAGGCACAGTGAGGCATGGGCACAGTGACAGTGAGGCATGGGCACAGTGAGGTAGAGACACAGTGAGGCATGGGCACAGTAAGGCACAGTGAGGCATGGACAAAGTGAGGCATGGGCACAGTAAGGCACAGTGAGGCATGGGCACAGTAAGGCACAGTAAGGCATGGGCACAGTGACAGTGAGGCATGGGTACAGTGACAGTGAGGCACGGGCACAGTGAGGCATGGGCACAGTTACAGTGAGGCATGGGCACAGTGAGGCACAGTGAGGCATGGGCACAGTGAGGCATGGGCACATTGACAGTGAGGCATGGGCACACTGAGGCATGCACATGGGCACAGTGAGGCATGCAGATGGACACCCTAGGCTTATACTCGAGTCAATACGTTTTCCCAGTTTTTGTGGTAAAATTAGGTGCCTCGGCTTATATTCGGGTTGGCTTATACTCGAGTATATACGGTATTTCACTCATTAAAATGCAAATCAATTTATAACTTTTTTGAAAATGTGTTTTTCTGGATATTTTTGTTGTAATTCTCTCACTGTTATAATAAACCGACCAATAAAATTACAGACGGATCGTTTCTTTGTCGGTGGGGCAAACGTACAAAATCAGCAGCTGATCAAATCCTTTTTTCCCCTCGCTGTATGCAGCCAATCGGATCACCAGGGAGGGACCAGTGACATCATTACCATGTCATACTTATGTCAATAAATTAGTGATGCTCAACTGAATGCCAGTGGTGGCAAATATGACCCTCAGTTGGAGCCCGGAGCTCTATCATCCCAAATAACCATGACGGAATTTTTATTTATTATTTATTTACCAACCAAACTGTTCATTTTAAGGTCGTTTCAAATGAAGACGGGGCGCTCGTTGTGCCTGGTGGACAATACCTTTACCTGTTTACGGGGGGAGGGGATAATACAGGCAACACAGACAGTTCTCGGTTCTCCAGGTGGTTTTATATCAGCTGTAATGTAGGTCAGTGGGGCAGCCATTGTATTAATGAGCAATGGATCTGCTGCCATCTGCTGGTTGGGATCAGTAATGCAGCAAGTTAAATTGTTGGGATTTTTTTTTTTACTCGAACTGGCAATCTTAGAGGTGTTGGTGGTTCCCTCTAATCAGTGGAAGTTTTTTTTTTTTTTAATTCCTTAATTTTAAACTCACGGAGAAGAACATCATTTACATATTTCTCAGTCAAAGAAAGGCTCCATAGGCAAATGAAAGACAATAGTAAGAGCTTTCATAATTGATTCCATAATAGTAACAGTGAATAACAGGACTTTTGGGTGGGCACATGGTGGGGCACAGCAAAATGTTGGGGGGGCCAGGGCCCCCTCTGGCCCCCCCTAGGGACGCCATTGATAATCGTAACAGTGAATAACAGGACTTTTGGGTGGGCAGTTGTTTCAACTACTGTGGGGGAGGGGGGGTTAATGTAAAATAATTGAGGATCATAGCTGCAAAGGTGGGGTGGGGGTATAAAGGATGGTTTGTGCAGTGCTTTACAACATGAGGGCAGACAGTACAGTTACCATACAAATCAATACAGGAGGAATCAGGGGGCCCTGATCCTGAGAGCTTACAATCTAAGAGGAAGGGTCAAGAGATACAAGGAGGTAATAACTGTGGGGGATGGTCTGATAGAGAAAATAAAAGTACAGTTGTTCGGTGGGGGCCGGATAGGCTTCTCTGAAGAGAAGTGTTTTCAGGGATCGTCTAAAAGTGGACAGAGTAGGAGACAGTCTGACAAATTGGGGTAGGGAGTTCCATAGGATTGGAGAGGCTCGGGAGAAGTCCTGGAGGCGAGCATGGGAGGAGGTGACAAAGGAAATAGAGAGCAGGAGGTCTTGGGAGGAACGAAGAGAATGATTAGGTTGGTATTGTGAGACTAGGTTAGTGATGTAGGTGGGGGCCAAGTTGTGGATGGCTTTGTAAGTTATTGTTTATATTTTAAATATAATTTGTTGAATGGAAGCAAGTGCAGAGATCAGCAGAGAGGGGTGGAGGACACTGAATGGAGGCCGGGGAAGGGATTGATAGAGAGGGGTGGAGGATACTGAATGGAGGTCAGTGGAGGGATTGGCAGAGAGGGGTGGAGGATGCTGAATGGAGTCTAGTGGAGGGATTGGTAGAGAGGGGTGGAGGACACTCATTGGAGGCCAGTGGAGGGATTGGCAGAGAGGGGTGGAGGACACTGAATGGAGTCCAGTGGAGGGATTGGCAGAGAGGGGTGGATGACACTGAATGGAGGCTAGTGGAGGGATTGGCAGAGAGGGGTGGAGGACACTGAATAGAGGCAAGTGAAGGGATTGGCAGAGAGGGTGGAGGACACTGAATGGAGTCTAGTGGAGGGATTGGCAGAGAGGGTGGAGGACACTGAATGGAGTCCAGTAGAGGGATTGGCAGAGAGGGGTGGAGGACACTGAATGGAGGCTAGTGGAGGGATTGGCAGAGAGGGGTGGAGGACACTGAATGGAGGCCAGTGGAGGGATTGGCTGAAAGGGGTAGAGGACACTGAATGGAGGTCAGTGGAGAGATTGGTAGAGAGGGGTGGAAGACACTCATTGGAGGCCAGTGGAGGGATCGGCAGAGAGGGGTGGAGGACACTGAATGAGGTCAGTGGAGGGATTGGCAGAGAGGAGTAGCAGCTAATGATTGGTAAGGTGGATGAGTCTGGCAGCAGCATTCATGATGGACTGAAGGGGGAGGAGCCTATGAAAAGGTAAGCCAATGAGGAGGGAGTTGCAGTAGTCGAGGTGAGAGATGACCGGGGAGTGAATTAGAAGCTTTGTGGTGTCGTCAGTTAGGAAGGGGCGTATCTTAGAGATGTTGCGGAGGTTGAGGCGGCAAGCTTTGGACAGTGATTTATAGGGGTGGGATAAGAAAGGAAATGTTGTTTACTCAAAAGCCCCGTACACACGATCGGTTTGACTGATGAAAACCGTCCGATGGATGGTTTTCATCAGACCAACCGATCGTGTATGGTACCCATCGGTCTTTTTTCCATCGGTTGTAAAAAATAGAACTTGTTTTAATATTTTCCGATGGATAAAAAACCGATGGGAATTTCCGATCGTCTATGGGCAAGTCCATCGGATCAAAAACCCACGCATGCTCAGAATCAAGTCGACACATGCTCAGAAGCATTAAACTTCATTTTTCTCGGCTCATCGGAGTGTTTTACGTCACCGCGTTTGGAACGGTCGGTTTTTTGACTGATGGTGTGTGGGCAAGACTGATGGAAAACAGTTTCATCGGATATCCGATGGACAAATCCATCGGACGAAAATCCATAGGTTATCCGATCGTGTGTACAGGGCTTAAGAGTTTTGGGTAAAGGAGAGTGAAGAATGAAGGAAAGGGACGAGGTGGGCAACAGAGGAAGTTCTCAGGTAGACCTCTTGGCGGCTCTCATGCCTCTATGGGCCTTGCCCTTCTCTGAGAATAGAAAGGCATTCCAGTAGATCCTCCATAGATCTGAGGTCATTTCAGAGATGTCTAAGTATGGAGTTTTCCCTGGGATAGAGGAGAGGTGCAGAAGGAAGAACGCCGAGAAGTTCGGAATGGTGAAATCTGTATATTTTTATGTGATAGTTCTAGCCGTGGACTGAAATGGTTGTAACCTGGGATAGGACCAGAAAACATGCAGAACTGAGCCCACCTTGAGATTGCAGCGTCAACAAAGGTCTGGCCCCCCAGGGAGAAGAGTTCTGTACCACCTCCATAAGATTGTATCTGTTTATTTCTCTCCTGAATCTTCGAACATATAGAGGACTAAAGTGTATGATCTCCGGGAGTTGTATGAACAAAGGATTTTTCTTGCCAAACTGAAGGTGGAAGTGAAGGATGTAAACATCTGACCGATACCAGGGGGTAACACCCTGCATGTAGCCCACTGTGAATGACAGCCACAGGTAGGTGACCTGGAGGGGGGAAACATTTGGTGGAAGGGGGAACATTTGGTGGAACAGGGAAACATTTGGTGGAGGGGGGAAACATTTGGTGGAGGGGGGGAAACATTTGGAGGAAGGGGGAAACATTTGGTGGAACAGGGAAACATTTGGTGGAGGGGGGAAACATTTGGTGGAGGGGGGGAAACATTTGGAGGAAGGGGGAAACATTTGGTGGAACAGGGAAACATTTGGTGGAGGGGGGGAAACATTTGGTGGAGGGGGGAAACATTTGGAGGAAGGGGGAAACATTTGGTGGAACTGGAAAACATTTGGTGGAGGGGGGAAACATTTGGTGGAGGGGGGGGAAACATTTGGTGGAGGGGGGAAACATTTGGTGGAGGGGGGAAACATTTGGTGGAGGGGGGGAAACATTTGGTGGAAGGGGGAAACATTTGGTGGAACAGGGAAACATTTGGTGGAACGGGGAAACATTTGGTGGAGGGGGGAAACATTTGGTGGAGAGGGGATTATGTTGTGGGGGTTGTTTTTCAGGGGTTGGGGTTGGCCCCTTAGTTCCAGTGAAGGGAACTCTTAAGGCGTCAGCATACCAAGACATTTTGGACAATTCCATGCTCCCAACTTTGTGGGAACAGTTTGGGGACGGCCCCTTCCTGTTCCAACATGACTGCCAACCAGTGCACAAAGCAAGGTCCATAAAGACATGGATGAGCAAGTTTGGGGTGGAAGAACTTGACTGGCCTGCACAGAGTCCTGACCTCAACCCGATAGAACACCTTTGGGATGAATTAGAGCGGAGACTGCGAGCCAGGCCTTCTCATCCAACATCAGTGCCTGACCTCACAAATGCTCTTCTGGAAGAATGGTCAAACATTCCCACAGACACCCTCCTAAACATTGTGGACAGCCTTCCCAGAAGAGTTGAAGGTGTTATAGCTGCAAAGGGCGGGGCCAACTCAATATTGAACCCTCCTGACTAAGACTGGGGTGTCATTAAAGTTCATGTGTGTGTAAAGGCAGGCGTCCCAATACTTTTGGTAATACAGTGTGTGTTAGTAGAAGTTGATGTTTCCATGTCTGTGATGGAGGAGGGATCTCTCGGAGTCACACACAGAATCAGAGGGGACCTCAAGGAAATGCGCACGCTGCTAATGAGGAAACCAGATGCAGAGAATGTGGAAAGTGAAGATGAATTTTCTCCGGAGGAGCCAGAGAACCCGAATGAGCCAATAGGATCCGATAGGGGGACCAGTGACATCAGAGGAGGGATTTATTAGGGGCTAGTGACACCAGGTTGAGGATCCGATTGGGGACCAGACTGTAGAGGAGGAAATTATTAGGGGCCAGTGACACCAGGGGAGGATTCCAGCATTTCCAGGGCATGATCCGATGGGGGCCAGCATTTCCAGGGCATGATCCGATGGGGGCCAGCATTTCCAGGGCATGATCCGATGGGGGCCAGCATTTCCAGGGCATGATCCGATGGGGGCCAGCATTTCCAGGGCATGATCCGATGGGGGCCAGCATTTCCAGGGCATGATCCGAGGTCCGGGGCTAGAATTATTGCTCTTGCTCTAACGATTGCGGCGATACCTCACATGTGTGGTTTGAACACCGTTTACATATGCGGGTGGTACTCACGTATGCGTTCGCTTCTGCGCGCGAGCTCGTCGGGATGGGGCGCTTTATAAACTTTTTTTTTTTTTTTTTTCTGATTAATTTTACTTGATTTTATTTATTTTTACACGGTTTTAAAAAAAAAAAAAAAGGGTCACTTTTATTCCTATTACAAGGAATGTAAACATCACTTGTAATAGAAAAAAGCATGACAGGTCCTCGTAAATGTGAGATCTGGGGATCAAAAAGACGTCACACCTCATATTTAGACTAAAATGCAATAAAAAATATAAAAAAATTGTCATTTGAAAATATGACAACAAAAAAAAAATGTCCCTTTAAGACGCATGGGCGGAGCCGACGTTTTGACGTCGCTTCCGCCCTGCTATGGTATGAAGACGGGTGGGGGGGGCCACCTTCCCCCTCACTCATATCCATACCACAGAGGGAAAAAGACCCGATCGCCTCCGCCGCTACGACGGCTCCGGTAAGCGGCGGAGGGCGGCGGGAGGGGCCCTCTCCCGCCGCAGATAACGCCACAGAGACCACTATTATCGTTTACAAGGACCGACTCCTGAAGAGATGGATATCTTGGTTGTGGCAGCAGCCGCCGTTACCGAGATACCCCTCTTCAAAGTGCCGACGTATATGTACATGAGCCGGTCCTTAAGCACCAGTGTGAAACGCGTCAGTTTTAAATCCTGTGATTTTTTTTTTTTTTTTACAATAAAAGCAACATTTTTTTGGAGTGCGGCTGTCCAGACAGTCCCCTTCATTTTCCCCCTCGGAGTATGTTTTCATATCCGATGAGGCGACCATTTTTGTTTTTTTCACTTGTCAACAATTTTTGTTTGTCACTTTTCTTTTGGTTTATTTAGCCTTATAAGTGGCCCAAACGCTTCATTCACCAGTTCCTTACTCCACTCACTTCATGGTTTACGTGCTTCCCGCCTCACTTGTGGCACTTTGAATTTAATTGCACCCTCTCATTTTTTTTTTTTTTTTTATAAATTCTTTATTTAAAGAGAAAAGGACACGCGGATATACAGAGAGCACACTGATGTGTATCAAAAAAACAGCAAACAATCCCCACCACCTCATGAGTAGATCTTACAATAAAGATATAGAGCAGGGATATGCAATTAGCGGACCTCCAGCTGTTGGAGAACTACAAGTCCCATGAGGCATAGCGAGACTCTGACAGCCACAAGCATGACACCCAGAGGCAGAGGCATGATGGGACTTGTAGTTTTGCAACAGCTGGAGGTCCGCTAATTGCATATCCATGATATAGAGCCTGTTGTCAGATCACAAGTGTCAGGCTTACAGGAGGTCTCCGCCCCCCCGCATGGCCGTATTTTTGGCGGCAAAAGCCGAATTAGATAAAAACGTCAAGCCCGTTAGAAACAGGCCTGAACAGGCCCACACTCTAGTGTTGGTAATACAGAAAAAGCAGAGAAATTAAGAGAAAAGTAAGCAAGGAGTACAAGAGGGGGAAGGGAGAGATATAATAATATATATATAAAAAAAAAAAAAGGGGGGGGGGAGGAGGGGTGTTTCCATCCTCCAGCCACCCCATCTGCCACCGACGGGGGGGGGGATGGGCGGAGTCTGCTTCCACTTCAGAGGGACGCATCCCTTTGCCGCATTGATCAGGAGCGGCAATATGGACTTTCTATAGCCCTTAGTTGGGATTTTGTGGTGGTGCAGAAGGAAGAGCACAGGAGACAACGACCCTCTCATTTTTATTGTGGTACATTATATTCCATGGTAGTTATATCATTATTTATCCATTTTCACAGAAGCCACTGAGAGATGGTTCTTGCTAATAACCCCCCTCCCCCCCCCCAGAGAATCCAAACACCTTGGATGCTTGTCCGCCCTTGGTGGAGCTCGTGGTTTGGGTTGCGGTCATGGATTACATTCCCAAAGTTACCGTGATCCCTCTCCCTCTCCCTCTCCCTCTCCCTCTCCCTCTCGTTATACACGTTCAAACCATTTTGTAATTGCACTGTACCATCCCATATGTGCACATGCTATACATATATATGAATAATAAGTTATTTATTACTACCATGAATTTTTGTTTATTAGCCCCCTACCTACAGCTCTTCATGAATCTAAATATGATTGGGTATATAAATTATATTATGATATGTATTATTAACCACCTCGCACCCGCCGTACGACTAAGTAAGGTGGCTCTTAAATGCCGGGAGGCCGTCTTTTTACGGCCTCCGGCCAGTGGGCGGCGCGCGCACGTGCCCGGCGCATCACTGTATTGCCGATGCGCGTGCCTGGTGGCCGCAATGTCCGCCAGGCACCCGCGATCGGCCGTTACACAGACAAGGACATGGATCTCTGTGTGTAAACACAGAGATCCACGTCCTGTCAGGGATAGAGGAGACCGATGGTGTGTCCCTTGTACATGGGGACACAGATCGGTCTCCTCCCCCAGTCAGTCCCCTCCCCCCCCACAGTAGTAATCACTCCCATTTAACCCCTTCCTCGCCCCCTAGTGTTAACCCCTTTCCCTGCCAGTCACATTTATACAGTAATCAGTGCATATTTATAGCACTGTTCGCTGTATAAATGTGAATGGTCCCAAAAGTGTCCGCCATAATGTCGCAGTCACGAAAAAAAAAAATCAGATCGCCGCCATTACTAGTTTTAAAAAAAAAAATTATAAAAATGCCATAAAACTACCCCCTATTTTGTAAAAGCTATAACTTTTGCGCAAACCAATCAATAAACGCTGATTGCGATTTTTTTTTTTTTTACCAAAAAATATGTAGAACAGGGGTCTCAAACTGGCGGCCCTCCAGCTGTTGCAAAACTACAAGTCCCATCATGCCTCTGCCTTTGGGAGTCATGCTTGTAACTGTCAGCCTTGCAATGCCTCGTGGGACTTGTGGTTTCACAACAGCTGGAGGGCCCCCAGTTTGAGACCCGATGTAGAAGACTACGTATCGGACTAAAATATTAAATTGGGATATTTATTATGGCAAAAATCAAAAAATAGTGTTTTTTTTCAAAATTGTCGCGCTTTTTGTTTATAGCGCAAAAAATAAAAACCGCAGAGGTGATCAAATACCACCAAAAAAAAGCTCTATTTGTGGGGGGGGGGGGGGGGGGGGGGGGGGGGGAAACGTCAATTTTGTTTGGGAGCCACGTCGCACGACCGCGCAATTGTCAAAGCGTAACAGTGCCGAAAGCTGAAATTTTGCCTGGGCAGGAAGGGGGTATATGTGCCTAGTAAGGAAGAGGTTAATTACGTTTCTTTATCATGTTATATACAGAATTTCATTAAAAAAACATGTTTATTAATTTAACAACTATTGTCATTTCTTGCAGCTACGCGCTTCATTTAACCCCTTCAATACCAGGACCCCCACCCCTCCCTTCCAGGACAATTTTCAGCGCTGTCACACTTTGAATGACAATTGCACGGTCATGCTACATTGTACACAAACAACATTTTTATAATTTTCTTCCCACAAATAGAGCTTTCTTTTGGTGGTATTTGATCACCTCTGCGGTTTTTATATTTTTGCTAAACAAACTTTTTTTTTTCAAAAATTTAGTTTTTTTTTTTTAAGTTCTTCTTAGTTTCTGTCATAAAATGTTTGTTTTCTCCTTTAGCCCACGTTCACACTGGGGCTGCGGGAGTGAAGCTGAACTCGCACGATTTCACTCTCGCTGGCAGTCCCGATTTTAGCCGCGATTACAAAGACATCTGACACAGATATCAATGTAAATCGCGGCCGAAATCGCAAAAAGTAGTACAGAAACTACTTTTTGAAATCGGTGGCAGCGCCTCAGATGCGGCGTCGCACCGATTAGGACGGTGCCATTGCCAGCAATTTGCAGCAAATATCGCCGATTTGACATGTCAAATCGCACTAGTGTGAACCAGGGCTTAGGGCCCTTTCACACGGGATGGATCCCGTGATGATCTGCCCCGTGAACATCCGCTTGCTCCCCCGCTGAGCTGAGATGATAAGGCGGTCCCCACACACTGTGGGGGGTACTTAAGGTTGAGAACCATTGCTCGAGGGCAGTGATGGCAAACCTTTTTAAACCCAAGTGCCCAAACTGCAACACAAAACCAACTTATTTCAAGTGCCAACACTGCAATTAGTGAGGGGGGGCTCTCCGCTTAGTTCCATCCAGCGGCTCCCTCGCAGCCTGCGCCTCCCACCTGTCCTAGTCTTCCAGGGCCACCAGCCAGCCTGTTCTTTGGGCCTCACTGTTGGAGGAGGCTTGACGAGTCCAGGCGCCGGCTGCTCGTGGGTCAAGGAGGCGGTGAAGCTCTTCTCTCCCTCGCGGTCTCTGCCTGTAAACTTCCCCGCAGAGGCTAAAAGGGACTGCCCACTCACTCGTGTACACAGATTCCCACACCTCGCTACTGCGCTCTCACCTTCATGAACCCGGACCCTCTTGCCTGCCCACAGCTGGCACACAGAGCCATCTCTAGGTTCGCCATCACTGCTCTAGGGTATCTGGGGGGGGGGGCAGCGTTGGGGGTACTTGAGGACTGAGGTTGAGAACCATTGCTCAGCAGAGGCATCGGGGGGGGGGGGCCTGGAGCCCCGAATAACCCCGGGTCTCAGGCATGTAGCATTCTATTATTCGCAGAGCGAGGACCGATCTGATGCCGAGTGACGTAGCAGGTCTCGCCTTCTGAAGCCTGCAGTGCCCATGATGGACGTCCCAGTGGTCCAATGCCGGGACGTGTGACATCCATCATAGGCGCTGCAGGGCTCCCAGAAGGCGGGAATTACAATGCGACCGCTCCCCGCTCGAGCGGGCGGCTTTCCTGCTCTGGCGACTGGCTGCCTGCTGTGATGATGGGACTTGGGCGTGCCACACACACCGCGGCTGAGCTGCTGCAGGACACGTGTGTGTGTGTGTGTGTGTGTGTGTTGAAACCCCTGGTCTTTTTGCCACCTAGCAACGCCCCCCGCTGCTCAGGGTATCTGTGGTCAGAAAATATTTTGGGGGGGGGGTTTTATCCAATTTTCAGGCCGAAGACGATTTAATGAACGCAAAAAGAAAAATGCAAAAGTGAGCTCTGGCAGCAAAAGGGTTAAATGAAAGCTTTTGGCGACACGCCTTCAGGAGGAACCCTAAAACTTCTCTAGAAGTAGTCACCTACAAAATGACATCTTGAGGGATCTTTTACCTGCCAAAGGCCTTTTTTATTTGTCCATCCAATCCTGAGATAGACACAGGCCCGTAACAGGCACAGCCAGGTCTATGACCCCGCCCATTTATAAAGTATAGACGCAAGTCCAAAAGAGGTCTATCGGCCGTGTCGGCTTTCATACCAAAATCAAATCCAGCGCTGTCTACACCCTCACCGTGCTCTATGACCGACCCTGGAGGGTTCCCCAACTTTCCTTGACCCTCAGTAAAAGGCGGCGTACCACTTTAACATGGAAGATAAAAGAAAAGCCACACGACACTTCTACAAAAGAAAAACGCATTTTATTTAACAAATCTGGGTGGCCGAGAGCCAAGATAGGATCACATACATGTCTGGAAAAACAGAAACACTGGCCCCAAATGTCTAACACCGGGAGGGCCCCTCCCCCAACCGATACTGGAGAGAATAGAATAGGAGGGGGGACCCCTCCAGAGCGCTCCCTCCCCCACATTGCGAGCGGTAAAGCCCAGCGGGTTCGTTCTGCAGTCAGAACCAGAAAAAAAATAAAGGAAATGCAAAAAACGAGAAAAGTCGTTACAGTAACTTTATCTAGAAGGAAGAAAGGAAGTCCGGGAGCAATGCGACTCACTGCCGCCGTTTTATTAATGGAGATACAACTTCCAGCCGCCCAGATTACTGCATCAATATCTACACATGTCTTCTTAAAGCTGAACTCTGACCAGGAAGAGAAAAAAAAACATAACCTTTACCCCCCCCCCAATCTGTCTCTGACCCACTTATACTTACCGTAAAACCCAACTGAATGGTAAATGAGCAAAATACATTCAAGGTGCATCCATACAAAGGGGTTCTGTGTCAAAGGTAGAAAAGCCTGTCCGCATGCTGCAGAGAAGGACAATTGCTCTATATCTGGAGGCAGTGGTCTCTCTGCAGAGGTCCACCTCACAAGCTACAGCTCTCATCAGCAAAAGATGCTTCCTGCTGATCGAGGAGCTCTAGCTCCTCCCACTCACTGGACAAGGAGGGGACTGGGACTCCGGACCATGAAGGGAAGTATAAATGGGTAGCAATGATCAGGAGCCGGTAGGACGGGCTCCCACTTATGTGATCAGGAAGCCGATGCATCTCCTCCAGCATTAAAATCATTTAAAGACCCAGTGGAAAGGCGTTGGGCACAGATGGCGATACTGCTAGCTGCCCCTCCCCCCCCAGAGTTCAGCTCCATTTCGGCTGCCAGCTCCAATTGGGCGGGCACTGCAGCTCCAATTGGGTGGGCACTGCAGCACCAATTCGGCTGCCAGCTCCAATTGGGCGGGCACTGCAGCACCAATTCGGCTGCCAGCTCCAATTGGGCGGGCACTGCAGCACCAATTCGGCTGCCAGCTACAGAGGGCGGCCACTGCAGCACCAATTCGGCTGCCAGCTACAGAGGGTGGCCACTGCAGCACCAATTCGGCTGCCAGCTACAGAGGGTGGCCACTGCAGCACCAATTCGGCTGCCAGCTACAGAGGGTGGCCACTGCAGCACCAATTCGGCTGCCAGCTACAGAGGGTGGCCACTGCAGCACCAATTCGGCTGCCAGCTACAGAGGGTGGCCACTGCAGCACCAATTCGGCTGCCAGCTACAGAGGGTGGCCACTGCAGCACCAATTCGGCTGCCAGCTACAGAGGGTGGCCACTGCAGCACCAATTCGGCTGCCAGCTACAGAGGGTGGCCACTGCAGCACCAATTCGGCTGCCAGCTCCAAAAGGGTGGCCAGCTCCAAAAGGGTGGCCACTGCAGCTCCAATTCGGCTGCCAGCTCCAAAAGGGTGGCCACTGCAGCTCCAATTCGGCTGCCAGCTCCAAGAGGGTGGCCACTGCAGCACCAATTCGGCTGCCAGCTACAGAGGGTGGCCACTGCAGCACCAATTCGGCTGCCAGCTACAGAGGGTGGCCACTGCAGCACCAATTCGGCTGCCAGCTACAGAGGGTGGCCACTGCAGCACCAATTCGGCTGCCAGCTACAGAGGGTGGCCACTGCAGCACCAATTCGGCTGCCAGCTACAGAGGGTGGGCACTGCAGCACCAATTCGGCTGCCAGCTACAGAGGGTGGGCACTGCAGCACCAATTCGGCTGCCAGCTACAGAGGGTGGCCACTGCAGCACCAATTCGGCTGCCAGCTACAGAGGGTGGCCACTGCAGCACCAATTCGGCTGCCAGCTACAGAGGGTGGCCACTGCAGCACCAATTCGGCTGCCAGCTACAGAGGGTGGCCACTGCAGCACCAATTCGGCTGCCAGCTACAGAGGGTGGCCACTGCAGCACCAATTCGGCTGCCAGCTACAGAGGGTGGCCACTGCAGCACCAATTCGGCTGCCAGCTACAGAGGGTGGCCACTGCAGCACCAATTCGGCTGCCAGCTACAGAGGGTGGCCACTGCAGCACCAATTCGGCTGCCAGCTACAGAGGGTGGCCACTGCAGCACCAATTCGGCTGCCAGCTACAGAGGGTGGCCACTGCAGCACCAATTCGGCTGCCAGCTACAGAGGGTGGCCACTGCAGCACCAATTCGGCTGCCAGCTACAGAGGGTGGGCACTGCAGCACCAATTCGGCTGCCAGCTACAGAGGGTGGCCACTGCAGCACCAATTCGGCTGCCAGCTACAGAGGGTGGGCACTGCAGCACCAATTCGGCTGCCAGCTCCAAAAAGGGTGGCCACTGCAGCTCCAATTCGGCTGCCAGCTCCAGAGGGTGGGCACTGCAGCACCAATTCGGCTGCCAGCTACAGAGTGTGGGCACTGCAGCACCAATTCGGCTGCCAGCTACAGAGGGTGGGCACTGCAGCACCAATTCGGCTGCCAGCTACAGAGGGTGGGCACTGCAGCACCAATTCGGCTGCCAGCTACAGAGGGTGGGCACTGCAGCACCAATTCGGCTGCCAGCTACAGAGGGTGGGCACTGCAGCACCAATTCGGCTGCCAGCTACAGAGGGTGGGCACTGCAGCACCAATTCGGCTGCCAGCTACAGAGGGTGGGCACTGCAGCACCAATTCGGCTGCCAGCTACAGAGGGTGGGCACTGCAGCTCCAATTCGGCTGCCAGCTCCAAAAGGGTGGCCACTGCAGCTCCAATTCTGCTGCCAGCGATAATTCACCGTTCCACGAAGCCATGGTGTCACTCTGTTGGATTTGGGTGACACCAAACAGGCGGGGGGGGGGGGGGGTGAAGTGGATGGGGACAGCTCACCACTGGAAATCGGAGACACAAGCAGCCATCACAGTAAATATGGAAGAATCGGGTTGGACTTTGAAAAACACACAACCCCCCCCCCCCCACCCCAAAAACGACACCACCCACAGTAACTTCCCAAAAGAGGTAGATTTTAGACTAGCAGACGTAACACACCTGACCGTTCTCTGCGCCAGGAAATAATGGGGGGGGGGGGGGGGGGGGGGAGCGATGGAACGGTTAGTAAAATCAGGTCCAGAGCTGGAGGTCCCGTCTCAAATGCTGCCCCTAGTGGGCAAAAGCGACAAGTACCGTTTGGTGCAAGACCCAGGAACACAAGCCTCAAAACTTACTGAAGATGTTTTATTACAAAAAAAACAAAAAAATAATTAAAAATGAACCTAAACATGCAATATGGATCTCCCACAAATACAGTAATAAAAAAAAAAAAAAAAATCATGGCATTTTGAGAAAAAGAAAAAAAAAATTCTGGAATCAGTGTTGAATGCTAAGGATGGGGGGGGGGGGGGGGGATGGAACACGCAAACTCTCAGAAGTACGCATGGATTGACGCCTTTCTCCAATAAATACTCTAAAAAGCGAAGGGCCTGAAGTCATTTCACTGGTCAAATACGCCGATCCGTCTGTATAAAAAAACTCCCCACTCCGGGTACAAAATGACAGCTGGGAGAGGCGGGGCCCCGGAACGCGGCGCTACCCACTTATGGGGCTGCTGTAGCGGGAGGCACCATAGGAGGGGGCGTTGGTCCGTCGTTGGGAGGTGGCGGTGGTGCCTGTTGCTGGGGTGGTGGCGTTGGATCTGCAGACAGACAAATACAGGTTTTATATATTAGACATAAAATACTCCAAGTACAAAAACTATAGTCAACCTATGCAAAGCTTCATACAACAATCAGGACTGCGTACAGCGCTATGGAATATGTCAGAGCTATATCAGTGTATAAGTGTGTGACTAGGGGAGGGGACATTAGAGTGTAAGCTCCTCTGGTGCAGAGACTGATGTGACTCGTACTCGGGTAGAGATAAGGATAAAGCTCTTACACATGCCATTTGGAGCCATTGGCGGTCGCACATTCATCATCCCGCCTGGCATGGGGGGCATTCCTGCCTGTGGGGGTTGGGGGTGAGGTGGTCCAGCTGCTGGATGCATGTTGGGCATTATCCGGGATGCCATCGGAGGTGCCGACATTATGGTGCTCGGCCCGGGAACCTGACCTGCAAAAATAAAGTAGAGCGTTAGTTTCTGTGGTTACCGCTACCAGTGTCAGTGAAGGGAGGGGGTGGCGGGGGAGGAGCACCGCTGAGTCAGTAAGACCAATCGCAGGGAACGACGGAACCATCCTCTGTACTGTCACCCTATTGGTCAGGATGGGAACCAGCGCTGTCATAGATGGGAGGAGTGGATGTCCCCCATCCATCCTACACTATGTGCATCTACATTGAAAATATCTGCCAGATACTTTGCGAGACCCCCCACACACACAGGCCGCCCCAACTGCTCAGACCCCCACTCCTCCAATTCGCCACACAGGCCGCCCTCTCGACGGGGGGGGGGGGGGGGGTGTCGAAGCAATGGTGTGTGGGGGGTCAGAGGAACGCGAGGGTGGCCCGTGTGTGTGTGTGTGTGTGTGGAGGGGGGGGGTAGGAGGAATGTGAGGGTGGTCCAAGTGGGGTGTGTGTGTGTGTCTCGAAGCAATGGTGTGGGGGGGGGGGGGTGTCGGAGGAACGCAAGGGTGGCCCGTGTGTGTGTGTGGGGGGGGGGGGGTCGGAGGAATGCGAGGGTGGCCAGTGTGGGGGGTTGGAGGTGTGGGTGTGTCGGAGGAATGTGAGGGTGGTCGAACCCCCACACGGGCCGACCCCACTGCTCAGACCCCCTCCAATCCCACACACAGGCTGCCCCCCCTACTCCTCCGACCCCATTAATCCCCCCCAAACAAACTCCTTGGATCCCCACACCATTCCTACGACACCCCCCCACACAGGCCACCCTCCCATTACTTCGGCTCCCCCCCACCTACACTACAATTCCCATAGGCCCCCCCACTCCTCCAATCTACAGATGTCTTTTTCCCAACCTGACACAGACCGCTCATTTCACCACAACAGATACAGACTTGCCCATTCCTCTATTGCATCTATGCGGGGGCAAAAGGGTGGAGCTTTCATGCTGCCCCCTTCCCAGTGCGCTCAAAGCACAGTGACCAAGCAGACAGTAAGCCACAGTGGTCACGTGATCAGAGAGCCCCCCCCCCCAGGCATAAAAGCCTAGTTAAAAGTTTGGGCAGGAAGGGGTCAAGATCTACTACAGTTTGCATATAAACCTGCACCTGTCACCCCTACATATCGGACGGGCACACCTTTACAGGTACCACCGACGTCACATGACTGCCGATATGCCAACCACAGGAACAGATGGCACGGCGCCGGCCACACAATGTATTAAAGACGCTCCATAGACAATGGAAGCTTTATTCTGCCCCCTGCTGGTGTGAGAGGTAACCGCAACATAATTCTCATCAATTATAACTGAACCAGAATGGAATCTGTGCCGATATAAAAAAGGTGTCTATACCAAACCAGACCCCCCCCCGGATTACAACAAGGTGTCTATACCAAACCAGACTCCCGCCGGATTACAAAAAGGTGTCTATACCAAACCAGACTCCCCCGGATTACAAAAAGGTGTCTATACCAAACCAGACTCCCCCCGGATTACAACGGACTTCGTACTTCAATGAAATTTGTACAATCTGATTTTCTGATAGTCTAAACTGCCCCTCAAGGAGAAGCAAAGCTACCACCGGGGAGCGGAGTACAAGGCTCATAGTATTTATCATTCATGTCTGGGACTGGTTTGGCATTTACACTAAAGAGATTAAAAAAAAATTTTTAAACAAAGTCGGGTGCAGAGAGATCAATGAGCTGTAATATTATATTGCAGGTTTTAGGGAACATCCCCCTTGTGGTCAGAAGTGGCACTGCAGCATTGACTGATGGTAATAAGATGTGCGAGGGCCAACCTGCCACCTCCAGGCATCTATATCAGAAGTCTGATCCCCCAACCACGAATAGCAGCCCTGGGCTGTACATCAACTTTTATCAGCTGCACTGACCCAGCCTTGTAGCGCCCTGAGGGCCCCCCCCACTAACCTGGGCTTATTGTTACCCCAAGTGCCCACCCCCACTGACCAGGCTTTATCGTTACCGAGTGCCCACCCCCACTGACCGGGTCTTATAGTTTCCCCGACTGCCCACCCCCACTGACACGGCCTCATCGTTCCCCCGAGTGCCCACCCCCACTGACACAGCCTTATCGTTGCCCCGAGTGCCCACCCTCTGTCCCTGGCCTTATCGTTACCCCGAGTGTCCACCCCCCCCATTGACCCGGCCTTATGGTTACCCAGAGTTCCCACCCTCTGTACCCAGCCTTATCGTTACCCTAAGTGCCCATCCCCACCGACCTCGGCCTTATCGTTACCCCGAGTGCCCACCCATTGACCCGGCCTTACAGTACATCCCTGAGTGTATGACCATATGTATGCATGTCTGTTGAACGTCCGCCCTGGTCACTCTGCACCCGTCTTTGTAAATAGTTCCCGTCTACGGAGAGGAAGAAGAAGATCCCCGCCACCTGTGCAGACACAGCCAATATCATTCATACCCCTCCTACACACACACACACACACACACACACTACATTCTACTTCAACCTTCTATGCAAGAAGAAAACTAAAAGCTGAACTCCCAGCAAACCCAATTATGGGAGCAGGCTTACGTGCCAAGGGCCTTGTATTTCTGCCCATCTAGTCCGGAGATTTGCACAGCTCTGCTACACAGTTCAGCCCTGCCTGGCAGAGCAGCCAAACTGATTTTTCTCTGTTGCAGTTCAGTAAGACTTCCAGGTCTTGTCCCTCCCCCAGCCTGTGACTGGACAGTAAAAAAAAAAAAATGGAGAAGCAGGAGAGTAATGAGCTCATCTCTCTGCTCTACCCTTCTATCAGCGTGTTCCTCACATTGCAGCACACCTCTATATTCTATATCTGGATCACAACTCCTAACGTATAAACATGCCGCCCGTTTGTGTCTGCCATGACCAGAGCGTGCTCAGCTACAACAGCACACAGAACCTCCACTTAATACGCCAATCTCATGCTGCCATTCCACCAAGAACAGTCCAGAGTGAACACCGACCCAGCCAAAGAGTGCTGTGAAGTTTAGCACACTGGTGAAAAAAAGCCTCCCACTCTCCCCACCAACCACAAACATTCTGACTTACCACTCCCCTGCCAACGGCCAGAATACATGCCTGGTTGTGGCGGATGGGCAGGTGGCATCTGGTGCTGAGCGGCATAGGGAGGCGGCTGCTGTTGCTGAGGGTGAGCTATGACCCCACCTGAGTGGGGAGGAGCTGGGAGGTGGCCCATACCGGGGGCTCCAGGGCCTGGTGATGGGTGCTGGGGGTTCTGCCCATGCTGCGGTTGCTGCAGGTTCAGCCCAAGCTGTGGTTGCTGCAGGTTTGGCCCAAGCTGCGGTTGCTGCGGCAGGTTCTGTCCGTGCTGCTGCTGTTGCTGCTGCAGGTTCTGTCCGTGCTGCTGCTGCTCCATCTGCTGGCGTGCCCTCATCTCTGCATACTTCAGCTGCTCCATGTGGAAGCTCTGGCGCTCAGTCAGGAGCTGCTGACGCTGCTGTTCCAGCTGGAAGGACAGGAGAAAATTGGTAAGAAAATGTATTATATGCTTTGCTAATAAAGGGTATTAAGTGCTTATATGCTAAAGTTGGGTTTTATTTATTCCCCCCCACCCACCCCCTCTCCCCAGAACAGGTCCGCTTGCTGGAATGACATTGCAGAAAGAGGATACTGGAAGAAAATTGTTCTGTGGATTCTTGGAATGTCTTGTAGCACACCGATTCTCAACTCCGTCCTCAAGTACCCCCAACAGGCCATGTTTGCAGGATTTCCTTCATCTTACACAGGTGCTTCAAATCAGAGAGTCAACTGCTTGATATTTTGGACAGCCATTTTATCTAAGAGAAATTCCCAAAACATGGCCTGTTGGGGGTACTTGAGGCCGGGGTTGAGAACCACTGCTGTAGAAAACACACAGAATGTTACGTCTCCTGGATCTACAATGAGGCATTTAGGAATCCGGATCAGGTTATTTTTTTTTTTTTAAATTTGTTTATTTGTAACAGAGAGGTCGGCCCGCAGGGACCAATACAGCATAATACAACTTAATACACAACATACACAACACATAGTAGTACAGGCACGGGTATTTTGTTCAATCATATATACATACATACACACACACAAACGAAAACTGCTGTAGGTGTCCACATGTAGTCCGTTGTCAAGCACCCCCGAAAAAAAGGGGGGGTCAGCCTACCTGTGTGGTAACGTGTGCATCAAAAGGACAGTATGCGCGGATAACCCACACTATGACCCCGGATGCAATCCCTGCCGCCCCCTAACCCAAGGGCGACCGGGAGTCCCAAACCGTAGGATTCCTTGATGCTGCCCGGTCCCACAGGACAAACCACTCAACTTTTTTTTTTTATTTCCAGAATGGTAGAAGGAAAAATAAGAGATTAGAAAAACCAAGAGTAGGAGAAAAGATAAAAGAAAGACGGGAGAATAAGGGGGGGGGGGGGGGAGAGAATGGGGAAGGGGAAGGGAGCTGTGAGCGCGAACAGGGACGTGGTAGAGGGAAGGGGACGGGGGGGGGGGGGGAGCCCACCCCTCCGCAAAGGATCTCCATCAGATCAACAGCCTCCCCAGCAAGTCATCGACAGAGCCAGCAGGTCCGAACGGTTAGCCGTATGTTAATCTAAGTGTCCTCCCCGTCTACGCCTCTAAGTCGCTGACCCTCCGCGGAGTATTTAAAAACATTCCATACCTGCCAGGTCTTCTTAAAAGTCTGTCTCTCTTGGTTGGTGAGGATCAGGTCCTCCAGCTGACATATGTCGTCAACTTTTTTAAGCCAAAGGGGAATGGACGGCGGGTGAGGTAACTTCCATTGAAGTGGTATACAGGCCTTAGCAGCGTCCAACAAATGTCGCACAACTGATTTTTGGTAGATTCGCGACGGTGTATCTGTCGCGTGAAGTAGAAAGTAGGCTGGGTCGTCCGGCACTACCCGGTCAGTAAAGTCCTGTGTAATCCGTCGGACCTCACTCCAGAAATTTCGCAGTCGGGGGCAGGACCAAAAGATATGTAAGAGGGTCCCCTTCTCCTCCCGGCATCTCCAACAAAGGTCCGAAGACGCCGGGAAGAGAGTATGGAGGAGCGCAGGGGTCCTGTACCACCTAGTGAGGATTTTGTAATTTGTCTCCTGAAATCTAGAACACAGAGGATTTATGGGCGAAGCGGTGTATGTGCTTCTTCTTCTCCTCGGTAAAATGGCAGTTCAGGTCTCCTTCCCATTTAGTTAGGAATGGTATGGGGCTGTCCGCTGTTGGCGTAATCAGCATGTCATATGTCAAGGATAAGGAATGGGGGATCGTCCCTGATTCCGTGCAGAGTCCTTCCAGCACTGTGGGCGGGGGAACGGGCCGCGTCAGGGGGGGGCGGCAGACCATGTAGGAAGTGGCTGAGCTGGTGAGCTCGCATGAAGTCTAGCTTGTATGGTCCAGATAGGTCTAATAGCTCTGCTGTTTTCCACCGTCCCATAGTACCAAAATGAGACGCCTGATAATATCCCGCCGCTTGTAAATCCAGAAACCTCCTATCCTGGATACCCGGCACAAAGTGGGGGTGTCCCAACACCGGTCTCAGCGGTGAGTCAGGAGTCGAGATTGAGGGTTTTGACAACAGCTGTGAGCAAATCTTGACTGTCGTGCCAATCAGCAGGTGTCGTTTAAGCTCTATGGGCAAAGCTGCGTGACACCATGGTGCTCTATGAAGGGGGACGGTGCTCTATGAAGGGGGACACCGCTCTGTGACTGCTCTATTTGCGTCCAGAGCTTGGCGTCTATGTCGGCACCAGTCTAGGAGCCTACTGAGGTGGGTCGCTTGGTAATAGACGCGAATATCCGGCATGGCTAAGCCTCCGTGTAATTTCGGGAGGGATAGCATATTCCTGCTGAGGCGCGGGTTTTTCCCTGCCCAGAGAAATCTAGTGAAAACCGAGTTGATCTGCTTAAAAAAGGATACCGGGATTGAGATCGGGAGAGCCTGTAGGGTATAGAGGAATTTGGGTAAGATTGACATCTTAAGAATGTTACAGCGGCCCAGCCACGAATGGAGGCCGCTGTCCCATTGGTCCAGGAGTTTCTGCACCCTGGTGAGAAGCGGGGGGAAGTTAAGCTTAAATAGGCGAGAGAGAGACGCAGGTATATAGGTGCCCAGGTACTTCAGGGCGTCATCTGTCCATTTCAGGTTAAAAAACTGTTCTTAAGCCTCATCAATTGGTGTGGAGGAATCCCCACCCCCATGGCCTCTGATTTGGAAAGATTTATCTTCAGGTTGGACAGTTGGCCATACATGTCAAACTCCCGCAGGAGGCACCGAAGAGAAGCAGAGGGGTTCGTAAGCGTGAGAATTAGGTCATCCGCATAAGCCGATACCCTATGTTGCGTACCCCCGGCGGACACCCCAGTGATGTCAGGGTTCTGTCGGACGTGGCATAAAAAGGGTTCCAGGGTTAGGGCGAAGAGCAGGGGCGATAGGGGGCAACCCTGCCGTGTCCCATTCGTTATCGGAAATGATTCCGAGAGGACTCCGTTCACCCTGACCCTGGCCGTTGGGTCCAAATAGACCGCCGCCACCCTCCTCGTCATCTGATCTCCCAGGCCTATGTACTTCAGTGTCGCAAACATGAATCTCCAATCTACTCGGTCGAACGCCTTCTCGGCGTCCGTCCCCAGCAGCACACACGGTGTCTTATCGCTGACCGCTATGTGCAGCAGGTTAAGGACCTTGGTGGTGTTATCCCTGGCCTCCCTAGTCGGGACAAAGCCCACCTGGTCTAAGTGGACCAGGTGAGGTAGGTGACTCTGCAATCTAGACGCAAGGATTTTGGTAAACAATTTAAGGTCCGCATTCAGAAGGGAGATGGGACGATGGCTCCCACATTGAGAAGGGTCTTTACCCTCTTTCGGTATAACCGAGATCTGTGCCTGCAGCATGGTGGTATGAAAGGACTTTCCCGTACCCAGGGCGTTATAGAGTCTCACCATATGCTGACTCAATGAGGGAAAGAGGGACCTATAATATTGGGTGGTAAAGCCATCCGGGCCCAGGACCTTACCAGGTTTTGTGTTTTTAAGAGCCTGTTGAAGTTTGGGTATGATAATGGGTTCTTCTAGGGCCTCCCGTACATCTGTTGATAGCTTAGGCATGAGGGACCTTTCAAGATAGACCTGTGTGGGGTCAGGTTCGGGGTCGGGCGCACGTAGGTTGTATAGGGAGCTGTAGAAGGATCGAAATTCCTGAGTAATCTGGTGGGGAAGGGATACCCTCTGTCCAGAGGGGGAAACCACATGCGGTATGCAAGACGCCAATCGTCGTGATTTCAGGGCCTGTGCCAGGAGCCTGCCACATTTGTTACCGGACTCATAGACCTTCCTACGGCAAATCTGTATCGCAGCCTTCGCCTTAAATTGTAAGATATCCGTGATTTGTCGCCGGGTCGTGTCTAGCTCCATCCCAAGTTGTCTAGTCGGGTTTGTCTTGTGCGACTTTTCCAAGTCCTGCAGGTTGGTCAGAAGCAGTGTCAGTTTCGCCGTACGCTCACGCTTCAATCTGGCCCCGTGTTTTATAAGCACCCCCTAATCACGGCCTTGTGCGCCTCCCAAACAAGTCCGGGGTCGCTGTCACCTGTAGCATTAGTGTCAAAGTAGTGGCCAACCTCGGTGGTCACCTCCGCCAAAACCTCCGGCTCCTGCAGGAGACTCATTGAGTCTCCAAACCGGGTGTTGTCTCTCTAGGGTGTCTGACAGTGCATACCGCAGCCCTATCGGGGCATGATCTGACCATGTTATTGAGCCAATTGAGGTATCCTTGACCGCGTGTAATTGTCTGTGTGGTACTAGGAAGTAGTCGATACGGGAGTATGACTTGTGCGGTTTTGAGTAAAAGCAGTAGTCACGTTACCCTGGGTGGAAAAGTCTCCAGGTGTCCACTAGCTGTGCAGCGTGCAGTGTCGATCCTATGCGTTTACGTACGGCTCGTGGAGTGGAGGATGTACCTGTAGAGGTATCCTCCAACGGCATTAGGGGTATATTCAGGTCGCCCCCTACAATGAGCTGGCCCTCGGAGTAACGCCCTAGCCTGTCAATCCGTTTCTTAAAAAATGTGTCTTGATGAGCGTTGGGTGCATATATGTTCGCCAATGTCACCCTCTTATCCCCAATCAGGCCCTTCAAAAACAGGAAGCGGCCTTCTCCATCTGTTTGAACATCCACCAGTTTCCATGGGACTCTGGCGGAGATAAGGATGGACACCCCCCTGGATTTGGCCTGTACATAGGCAGAGTGGTAGGCCAGGGGGTACAGTCTGTTCTTAAGCAGTGGTAATTTCGTGTCTCTAAAGTGCGTTTCTTGTAGCATCATTATATCTACTCTCGCGCGACGCATGTCATTAAGCAGCATTCTCCACTTCTCCGGGATGTTCAGACCCCTGGCATTCAATGACATAACATTAAGCACGTCCATGTCCGCACCTCACCACAAAAGAGGTGGGGGGGAGGGGGTAGGGTAGAATAGAGAGGGGGGAGGGAGGGGAAAGACAGAAGGGAGGGGGGGGGAAGAAGAGGGAAAGAAAAAGATCAGAGACGTAGAGACTTAGGTGTAGAAAAATACAGTTGAAGAGTGGATAGCGGAAGAAAAAGAGAGCTGCCCCTAGGCAGACAGCAATACTAGAAGTCTACAACAGCCTAACTGGCAGTAGCACTCACCGAAGGCTCCTATAAAGAGCACCTCCGGGGTATTGAGCGCCGTCCTAAGTGGGGTGGTGGGTGTACAGGACCGAGATGTGAACTCCCCGCCCCCCTCATGTATGGGTGGCAGCCCCGGGCCACCGGGCGCCCGGAGGGGAGGGGGGAGGAGGGGGGCATCAGCCCAGGGGACCATGCACCATCCATATTACTCCAGGGAGTCAAAGATCCACGGCCCCCCTCCCCGGGTAACCCGAGGGGAGGCCAAGAGCCCTAGTGCCACATCACATGCCATAGAGGGAGGGGGTATCCGGGAGGAAGCGGCTGGCCGTTACGACTGGGGGGGGGGGGGGGGGGGAGGATGGTGGCATATGTTTGCAGATATGGCCTACTCACGTGGTCCCTCCCAGGACACTGATCGATTCCTCCGGCGTCCCCTCTGCTGACGGATTGGGAAGGGGCCACGCCGCACCGAGGGGCCCGAACGTCCAGCGGGACGTGGCAGCAACTGAAGCCAGTCTGGGATCTGAATGGGATCCGCTTCCAGAAAACGAAAGAGAGCAGGGAGGTCTGCCTGAGTCTGCAGGGTGAAGGATCCGGAGTCTCTCCTGAAGGACACAGAGAAAGGAGATCTCCAGCGGTAAGTAAATCCCTTCTGCTTGGCCATCTCCAGAAGGGGACGCAGCAGGGCCCTGCGACGCAGCGTCGCCCTGGAGAGGTCGGGGAGGATCTTCACCAGGACACCCTCTACCTCCACATCACCATGGTCCCAGGCCCGACGCAGGATCTCCTCCTTCTGGGTATATCGATGGAGCCTGCAGATGACTTCACGCGGCCTACTAGGATCTGTAGGTCTGGGGCCTAGGGCTCTATGCGCCCTGTCTAGCACTATCTCTACCTCCGGTTCTCCCAGGACCGTCCGGAACAGCTTCCGCACCGAGTCTCCGAGGTTCTCCACACCCTCGGCCTCCGGCAGCCCACGTATCCGGAGGTTACTGCGGCGGCTCCTATCTTCAATGTCCTCTAAGTGGAGCTGTAGGTCCACCGCGGTCTCTCGGTGGATGTCCCTGGAACGTTCCAAGGCCGCCACTCTGACCTCCAAGGAGGACACCGAGGTCTCCCCCGCGTTGAATCGTTCCGTGAGCGTGGATACTTCCCCCCGCACCTCCTGGATGTCCCGCCTGTGTGTCTCCTCCAAACGGAGGATCAGGGACTCGATGTCCGTCCGGGTTGGGAGGGCCTCTATGTCCGCCCGGGTGGGGAGGGCCAACAACAAAGCCCGGATGTCTTGCTCCTGCATCTCGGCGTCTAGCTGCGGATCCACTGACATCCCCGGATCGCAATGTGTCTCCGGTGTTCCCGCCGCGGAATCAGGTAAGATGCTACTGGAGGATGGTGCCTGGGCCTTCTGTGTAGTTCCCCGCGTGGAGCCTCGTGGTGCCGTTGCTCTAGTTCCAGGGGAGTCGTCCTGCAGGAGCTTAAAGTACCTGCGGATTTCGCTCTGGTTCTTCCCGGAGGGGGTCCCCCTTGTAGCTGCTCTGGTGCTATACCTTTTGGTCGAGTTCATACCGGTAGATCTCGGTATTTTGCCGGTTTAGGAGGGCCTGGGCCGGGAGCTCCAAGAGAAAACAGCCTCACTCAGCCATGTCCAGGCCACGCCCCTCCGGATCAGGTTATTGGCATGCCAAGAAAACAGAAATTAATGTCTCTTTATAACCAACATGCTGCCTTGGGATTTATTTTTAAAAATACTTATTTTAACCACTCCGGAAGGTTTCACCCCCTTCATGACCAGGACCTTTGCTATTCAGCACTGCGTTACTTCAAGTGCCGATTGTGCGGTCATGCAGCGGTGTATCCAAACATATTAGATTGTAAGCTCACAGGAGCAGGGCCCTCCTAACCCTATTGAATTGCTGCTGTCCCTTTGTATTGTAAAGTGCTCCGCAAACTGTTGGCACTAAAAAAAAAAAAAATCCTGAATAATAATAATAAATAATATTAAAAATTCACGCAAAGAGTTATTTTGGTGGTTTTAGATCACCACTGGGGGACCACGAAAACAAAATGGATATTTTCTACTCTAAAACATATCCAATAAAACCAAAAATTTCTTAATAAATTCAGGCGCGTGTGTGTGTGCGCGCTGCGCGGTCATGCTACATTGTACCCAAACAAATGTTTTATCATTTTGTTCCCACAAATAGAGCTTTCATTTGGTGGTATTTGATCACCTCTGCCGTTTTTATTTTTTGCGCAACAAATAAACTGGCTGAAAAATTAAAAAAAACCTTGTTATTTTTTTTTTGTAAATAATTATGTTTTCTTCTTCAATGACGAGCACTGATAAGGCGGCACTGATGGGTACTTATGGGTGGCATTGCTGGGCATCACCCATTTTATTTGTTCCATAATGGTGCCAGTCAGTGCCTATTTGTAGGCACTCATTGGCATATATTGGGCATAAATTGGCACATGTGGATGGCCATCCACATGTTAGGGGCTTCCCTGTTGGTCCTGGCGGTCATCCGAGGGGGGGCTGCGCTGATAAACAATCAGCGCAGACACCCCCCGTCAGGAGGAGAGCAGCCAATTGGCTCTCCTCTACTCGCGTCTGTCAGACGCGAGTGAGGAAAAGCCGATCAACGGCTCTTCCTGTTTACCACGTGATCAGCCGTGTCCAATCACAGCTGATCACAATGTAAAGAGCCGCCGTCGGAGGCTCTTTACCGTGATTGGTGTAGCGGTGTGTCAGACTGACACACCGCACGCCGGATGAGCGCCCCCACGGGCGTGCGGCGGCTGTTATCCTGCTGGACGACGTCCAGTCAGGATAACTAAACCACCGCCTGGCCGTCATTCTGCTATAGGCCGGGCGGTAAGTGGTTAAACATAAATGCCAGTGCAGTACAGCGTCATCATAACTGGTGTGGCGGTGATCAGGGAATACCAACTGGTGACTGTACGTTTAATTTTCTTCGTCATAGTAGTTGTTCAGTGTCACCATAGTGACACCTGTATTACTCTGGGGGATGGATGAGCAGGGATTTTTTTTTTTAGTACACAGATTGCCATTACAGTGGTGATCACTGTAACAGCAATATTTTGGACCATCCTGAATGGGCTTCATTCACAACAGCTGTGATTATTTTTGTGATGCGAGGATTGGCCCACAGCTATCACATGGTACAGGGTGCTGTGATTGGCCCAGGTACAGTGTGATAGCTGTGGGTCAATCACAGCATCACGATATTAAGCACAGCTGTTATGAAACATTCATAACTGTTGTGTTTACATTGATATGCGACCACTACCTGGCCGGGTACAGGGATCCACTGTGTCCAGTGGACACAGTGGTCGCAGAAGCGGCGCGCTGCGCCCCGACTAGCCAGTGACATACAAGCATGCGATTGTACCTGCCGCCTGCTCGCAGTATATTTACCGTGAACGTTCGGCAGGTGGTTAACATGTAAAATGTTTGTATTGGGTCATTGGGTGGTCTTACTTGGAGCTTAAAAATTTGATTTTTTTTTTGTACTCAATGTAAAATCCTTTTCTCCAAGTTCACTGAAGGATCCTCATGATGGATATGAAATCTTGACACAAACGACCAAAAGCACAAGTATGTCCCTTGACAGTACTCACAGCCAGATGACGATCCCCGCCTTGCAGGAGAAAGGCCGGAATGCGAGCCGCCAAGAACTTGCGGGGGATGGAACCTCAGAGACTCAATAGGCACAGTAAGCCTTCCAGGTGCAACAGAGGAAGTAAGAGGTGGACTTGGTGCTCAAAGCATTGTGGAGATGATAGCCGTAGGGACCCCTTATCCTTCAGCACCTGGGTGCCACCAGCTTTGCGGTTAAAGCCAGCAGGGCTGAAAATTGGGCTTTGGGACAGAAGATCTCGGCGGAGCGCCAAGCGTTAGTGCGTTGGCGACAAGCCAAACGAGATCCGCAAACCAGGCCCAGCGTGGCCAGTCCACGAATAAGAGGACAGAAATGCCTTTCCGCTCTATTCTGTGAAGCAACCAGAGGGATGAGTTTCAGCAAGGGAAAGGGATTACAACTACCAGGGAGCTCTACCAGTGCATCGGATACCTCCATCCAGAGACCTGGACACAAACTTGGGAACCTCCTGGGAGGTGAAGAGATCCACACCCGGCATGTCCCAGCATTGACTTATCTGACGGACCTTCATTTGAAGAGGCCATTCCTATCCACCATGATAATCTGGCTGTGCCCTTCTCCATGAATGGAACCGCCTCCTGCTGGACATGGCAGGTACACCAAGGATCTGACCTTGATCAAAAGGGATCTTGGTGTGCTCATCTCTCTACTTTATAATTTTTATTTTGTAGCTCTTCTCTTAATTACATTTTCAAAAACACTCTCCATGAGCAGAGGTGGACTTGCCTGTATCAACTACTATGCCACCAATACATTCCAGAGCAACTAAACAAGGCCGATTCTAACCGCAGCACAGAGGTTATAACAGAATACATTAATGAACACCGACATTTCTCGTTAAGGAAAGTACCGAACGTGACCTTCTTTCCTATACGGGCTCCACAATAAGCTGCGTTATCCACACTGTGGGCAAGGTCACTCTGCGACTGAACCGACTCCAGACGTCAGTCATCTAAATGGATCTGCAGGGTGATGGGTAGGACAGACATCAGGAAAGAATGGGCGGGCGCCACGACTGCAGTTTGTCAGAAGCGATCAGACTGATGAGAATGCTGGAAGGGGGCTGAAAGACGATATGCCCCGCACAGGGATAAAAATAGAGCAAGGGGTGAACATATGGGCAAGGAGCATGTAGAGTGCAGAGAGTCTGTGCGTCAAATGCAGACAGGTCCTCATACATAGAGGCTTCCTTGGTTAGGAAGACACCTTTTGTCCATAATAAGAGCCCGGGTCATAGAAGACACCGGCACTGGAATCTTTTCTGGGAGGAAACGGACATGGCATGGTGGAGTCTGAACTTCTTGCCTTTTATCCTTCTTACCTAAAGCTGCAGTCACATGATGTTCCAGTCCCGAGTTTCTCTCCTCTGACTACAGGAGGTTGGGTCCTTCTTCAGGTATCCACTTCACTGCCTGCATGTCAGGAACACTTCCAATTGGCTGTCCAGTAGCAGGGTCCTCAGGATCCATATGTGGCATCCTACAGTGGTGACTGCAGAGCTGGATAAGTGGTCTCTTCTCCTCCCCCCCCCCAAAAAAAAACTGTTCCAGTCCAAGTTTCTCTCCTCTTGACTACAGGAGGTTGGGTCCTTCTTCAGGTGTCCACTTCACTGCCTGCATATCAGGAACACCTTTCTAATGGTGGGGTCCTCAGGATCCATAAGTGGCGGCGCCGGGGGACTGGCCGGCATCCCAGTGGTGGCGCCCCACCCAAAACTGGTTCCAGTCCAATTTCTCTCCTCTTCTGACTACAGGAGGTTGGGTCCTTCAGGTATCCACTTCACTGCATGCATGCCAGAACACTTCCTATTGGCTGTCCAGTGGTGGGTCCTCAGGATCCATATGTGGCGTCCTACAGTGGTGACTGCAGAGCTTGATAAGTGGTCTCTTCTCCTCCTCCCCCCTCCCCCCCTCAAAAAACCTGTTCCAGTCCCGAGTTTCTCTCCTCTTCTGACTACAGGAGGTCGGTTCCTTCTTCAGGTATCCACTTCACTGCATGCATGCATGTCAGGAACACCTTTCTAACGGTGGGGTCCTCAGGATCCATAAGTGGCGGCGCCGGGGGACTGGCCGGCGTCCCAGTGGTGGCGCCCCACCCAGAACTGGTTCCAGTCCCGAGTTTCTCTCCTCTGCCTACAGGTTGGGTCATTCTTCAGGTATCCACTTCTCTGCCTGCATGACAGCAACACTTCCTATTGGCTGTCTAATGGCGGGGTCCTCAGGAATCTAAGTGGCATCTTCAGTGGTAGTACAAGGGACTAATTGGCACCTGCAGAGTCAGATTAGTGGTCCCAACCACCCAAAAATGGTGCTGGCAAAGAACCCAGACTCATCTGCTCCTTTGTTATATATCCGTTTAAGTGCAAAACAAAACAAAAAAAAAAAAAGCTCAACCCTGACAGAATTTTGTGAACTAATAACTTCCTATACTCCATCAGTTGCATTGCTCCCAGCAATCCTTGTTGACTACAACCCCCCCCCCCCCCCCCCCATAAACCGTGATAACGAGAAGAGATGATGTTCTGTAGTCCTGTCCTGGGGTAACTCCTCTGGTCCTCCAGTACAGAGAACACACTATCACCCTATGAAAGGAAGAGTGGAAATAAAAGGAAAACGCCGGAGAAAAGAAAACCAACGACAAGGATTGGGAACCTGCAAAATATATATTTTTGTTTGTGGAATTAGATACACTTTGAGGGGTTATATTTAAAGCCCATTCACACCAAATGCAGTGGGATGCATTTTTAATGCATTCACGTTAGCCAATGAGCAGAGTTCACACAGCTTCATTGTTGAAAAAAAAAAAAAAAAAAAACACACATTCACCTAAAGCTGCGGCTATGCGACATTCCAGTCCATCATTTTCTCTCTTCTGCTGACACCAGGGGGCATCCTTTAGTTGCCCACCCATTAGGTTACGCAGACACTTCCTATTGGCTGACCAGTGGTAGGGTGCCCTCTAAATCCAGAAAGGGGAGTGATGTCAGCGCAAGGGGACCGGCTGGCACATCTGTAGCACCAGATTAAAAAGGTCCCCCACACTTGTAACCGGCATCGGTGAAGAACCAGGATGGTGTGCCGATAGATTAGAGGGGGGGGGGGGGGTTATGTGCCCAGAGACGGGCTTCAACGCTTAACCACTTTGCCTACCAGGCCAATTCTGACATTTCTCTCCTACATGTAAAAAATCATTTGTTTGCTAGAAAATTTACACAGAACCCCCAAACATATATATATATTTTTTTTTTAACCAGAGACCCTAGAGAATAAAATGGCAGTCATTGCAACTTTTTATCTTGCATGGTATTTGCACAGCAATTTTTCAAAACACTTTTTAACCGCTTTAGGACCGTGTCACGCTGATATATGTCGGCAGAAGGGCACGGCTGGGCAGAGTGTGTGTGTGTGTGTGTGTGAGTGCGAGTGAGTGTGTGTGTGAGTGTGTATATACACACACACACACACACGTTGCCCCTTTAAGAGCGGCATTGTGGGCACCCGCATGCGCCGCAAGTCCGAACGCGGGTCCCGCGAATTCGATTTCCGTGGGGATACCCGCAATCGTCTCACGGTGAGGAAGAGCCGATATGAGTGGTCTTATAATGAAGGGAATCGCCATCTCTGAAAGACCACATCTGAATAATGCCTGTAACTGCACCCATCATTCAGATATCGCCGCTCAAAGTCAAGGACGTCATATGATGTTTGGCGGGCAACGCTTAAACTTTCCTCCTTGTACAAGATAAAAACGTGGCTCACAGACTCCGGAGCCGGGACAAGCTCGGAATTCCCAGCATGCTCTGTAGAACACATCGCTCCCATTGACCCCCCCCCCCCCTTACCGCTTCCTTTTCTCTGTCCATGATGGTTTCCAGCTCTTCAAAATGCCGCAGTTTAATCTCCAGTTTCTTCATCTGCGTTTCCACCAGAAGAGCCACCAGCGACTTGATCTTCCGCTCCTCCACGGCAGCCAGGTGCTGAGGATTGGAACAAAATCCACAGGGTAACAATTACAGTCTGATAGCATATTCCAACAGGAGGCAGTATTTATAAATCAACAAGTCCCAGGCAAAAGAGATTAGAGACTTGCTTCCTGTACTGAGAGAACTATAAAGAGCCACTGCTGACCACCTGAAAATGCCCTTTACCTGGCTGTCACTGATCGGTACATGCCAGTCTGGATTAGTGAGCGCTCCTAGGCAGGCTGCATTTGTATTCAGACTGTCCTAGATGATGCTGGATGTCCTCCAGTGATGAAAGGAGGTGGGCTCTGACTTGCAGTTGTAAATGCTCAGATTTCATTGCACGCTGTACGCTTCTTCCAATGTGCTTTAGAAGCTGCAGGAAGCCAAAGAGCAAGAAAGGGGGAGGAAG